>PVKU01003186.1:0-189787 GCA_004027475.1 Anoura caudifer
CAGTTGAGCTGCCTCTGTTTCATTTAGCATTCTTTCTGGGGCTTCCTCCTTTCCTTTCATTTGGGGATTATTTCTTTGTCTCCCCATTGTTTTTGAGGTTCTTCTTATTAGCCTTAACTTCTTAAAGATCTGTTCTGGCTCCCTGGGTTTATGGTGTGAACTTCTGTGGTAGAATACCTGTGAGATTCAGTGGAGCTGTCTGCTTCAGGTATCCTGGTGTTCACAGTTTCCACTGTCTTATCTGTTGAAATGCCCCCTCCTTGGGATCATCTCTGGTTTTTTCACAGTTCCCGGGTTGGTTTTTTTTTTGTTGTTGTTGTTGTTTTGTTTTGTTTTTTTCTTACTCGTGGGTATTCAAAAAGAGAAAAGGGGAAAAAATGGAAAGAGAAGAAAGAAAAAGAAAATAAAAGAGGAAAGAAGAGAAGAAAGGAAAAGAAAAAAAGAGGAAGAAAGGAGAGATAAAATTGGAAAGAAAGGAAGAAGGAATAAGGCAAGAAAGAAGATACGGAAAGCAAAGGGTGTTGAGGGGTTAAAAGAAAGAAAAAATAATAGAAAAAATTAAAATTTAAAAAGAAAAAAGAAAAAAGCAACAAGAAAAAAGAAAAAAATAAAATTAAAAAAAAAAAAACAACAACTCTTGCTGTTTTCAATCTTGCTGAGCTGGTGTTTCTGGTCTTGCTGGCTGCAATGGTCTAGGGGTGACAGTATTGCTTTTGTCCCTGTTCAGCACTCAGCTATGTTTGCGCTACTGTCCTTAGAGCTAGCCCTGGGCCTCTTCACCCAGGGCCTCAGGTATAAGTTCTGAGGATGCGTGTGCCTATCCCAGTTGCATGCAGGTGCCTATGATCTCACAGCCACCTGTGGTCACATACGGGCACCAATCCTTGCGCAATCGTCTCCAATGGATGGCGGGCTCAGGCACGTGGCTGCCCCTCCAGCACCGGGCACCGGAGGCTCCTCAAGCTCAGGCGAGCAGTGGAGCAACCGTCCCACAGGTGCGCACCTGCCCCAGCAGCGCCAGAGCCTGGCGAGCTCAGGTGAGCAGCGGAACAGCCGTCCCACGGACGCGCACCTATTCCAATGGCGCAGGGTGCTAGAGGTCCCGCGAGCCCAGGCACATGGCTGTCTCAATGTCGCCAGGAGACAAATGACCCGTGGGCACCAGCCTCCCGCAAGCCCACACCTGCAGCTGCCCCTCGGGCGCCGGGAGTCAAAGGCCCCAGGAGCTCAGGTGTGTGGCTGTCCCAGTGGCTCTGGCCACCAACAATCAAGTGAGCTCCGGTATGCGGTCCTTCCCTGGGATATGCGTGGGTGTTCACACCCCCAGCTTGTCTGCCACTGAGACCCCAACTCCTCTCTGTGAGATTTCAAGCAACTGGGTTTATCCCAGTGCCGCTAAAACTTTGTTTGGCTGGGGAGGGAGCAGTTGACCCAGCTCCCTCCCTATTATTGTGGTGAGCCTGGCGAGAGCCCGCCCGGGCCTCAGTCCCGGCCCTGGTGTCCGCGCTGCCCCTTGGGCTCTTATTGTTCTGAAGTACTCTCCTTACCGTCTGGTTTTTCAGTGTCCACCACAATTTTTGATCTCCTGATTTCAAATATGCTGTGTTTCTGATGGCTGTTTGCTCCGTTCCGATGTAAATCGGCCAGAATATTCTCCTGTGTGTAGGGGGAAGTGAAATATTCCCCTTCCTACTGCACCGCCATCTTCCCATCTCCTCCAGAACATGAAATCTTTAATGAAAGGTTGATATGTTTATTTATTCTTAGTCATCCTTAATCAATCTGATACATTTGATAGCATAATAGATAGAGAGCAGGCTGACAGCTATAGGGGGTGGGGGCCTAGGAGGAGGCTGTAGAGATTGAGCAAAAAAGGAAAAAAAAAAAGAAAATACTCATGGACACAGACAACAATGTGCTGATTGCTGGGGAAGAGGGGTAGAGGGAGGTAGAGGAAGGCACAGGGAGATAAATGGTTATGGACAGAGACTTGACTTGGGGTAAGAAATGCACAATACAGTGTACAGATAATGTGCTGTAGAATTGTGCACCTGAAACCTGTAATTTTGTTAACCAGTGTCATCTCAATAAATTCAATAAAAGGAAAACAATATATAAACATTTTGTAACAAAATATGCCATAAATAAAATTAAAATACAAGGAACAAGCTGAAAATGTTTTATTATATAAAACAGAGGTAAAATATTGTAAATATATAATTAATACATTTATACTGGTAAATTATATATAAAAGATATATAAATTTATAAACATGTTAAACAACACAGCAGAAAATATGGTAAATTTTGTAAGGAAAATAAGGAATTATAAAAATGTCAAAAATAAATTTCAACCTAACTAATTACCTAGGAAATACAAGAACAATAAAAAAGTATCAACTCATGAATAAATTCACAATTGCAAAAAAGGATAGCAAATGAACTTCTGTGGAAATAAATCCTCATTATAGAATTCAATACAGCAGCCTTTAAGAGTGAAGTAGTTCTATACATACAGACATAAAAAGACTTCAAGGGGAAATAATTTAATCTAAAATCAGTCAGGTTCAATATAATCCAGGTTAAAATTTTTTCTACTATATTATATTGGAAGTATGAACAAACAAATGCAGGAGCTCAGAGGATGGATTTTAACTCTACAGGACTGCAGAAGATATAACTTGATGGGCCATTGCTAAAATATGAGTGAACATTTGACAGACAGAAAAACGGTGAATAGGACTTCTAGTAAGAGGCCATACTCTGAATTAAACTCCTTATGATTGCTTTCTTAATCTTCCCTGCCAGTCCTGCCAGTTCATCCACAATCAGTCCCCAACCACCATGCTCTCTCAGGTTATGCTCTTTCATGCCTTCTTGCCTTGAACCAATCTATTTCCCTCCACTTAATATACTCCTCCATTTCTTCCTTCCTATTTGCCTGGTTAATTCTCTCTTCTACTTATCTAAAGCTTTCTTCATAAAGGTTTTTTTGACCTTTATCAACTCTCTCTGAGCTTTCCTAGTTCCTCACGCTTCTTTTTCCACAGACTTTATTCTACTGTTTGAGATCCCAAATAAAAATGGATTAAAGAGATTGATTTTTTAAATAAAATCAGTAAAATATTGGTAATAAAAGTTAATTAAACTCGTTATGCATTATGCGTGACTGTGTGTTTTAATGAACAAATCTAGAAAGTGAAATATTAATGAAAGTATTTGAACAGTTCTCTAAAACTCATGTTAATTATGCAAATGATGTCATGTCAAGAGTTAATATAGGAACATTATTTACCACCTAACTTCCCACTTGAAGTAAGTCCACATAAAGGCACATGTGTGCTAGACACACATGGTTGTAAAGATTATTTTTCCTTCTCTTCTGGAAATCCTAGTAGACTGCTAATGTCTCTTCTTTTTATATTTACAAATGTAAAAAAGAAAGGTAAGGAAATTTATAAGGTAAAACTTATGGATTTGCAATGTCAAACATGACAATTTTAAAAATACTGATATGCTCTCTTTGGCATTAGACTGCAAAATTAAGGATAAAAGTGTCCCAGAAGTTTAAAACAATGACAAACAGATCAGTATATATTTTTTCCTCCTGTTATCAAGACTGAAAAAAGTGAAATCTATTGCTGAATTTAAGAAAGGAAAGCTATATAATTTTAATCATTACTGAAAAAATATTCATTATATATAGTAATTTATGTAAGATATCTAACATAATTATTTCAGCATTGTATCAACTCTAAGTATGGAATAGTCTAAGGAAAAGGATTTCAAGGCCATGTGAGTAGAGACAGTGAATGACAAGGCAAACAAGCTATGTGAGAGAAAGAAAAAGCAATTCGAGTGTATTGGAATGTCTTATTCTTTCAGGCATTATCAATCCCTCTCAATTAGCGTATTCAGTTTACTTTAGGTTACTGAGACACTAATGTAATATATGTAGACTAGGACCATTGTCATCAGTTAAGGGTTTGGATAGACGTGATACCTAAACTCTGCAAATCCGGTGACTCCCTATTTCCTCATTCCATTTTAATAAGGAATAGAATAAAATTCAGATCCCCACCTCCCAGGAAACAGCCACCAGTCACTGAAGCATAACAATATTTTCTAGATTTTGGTGATTAACTGCTGCATAAAAGTCATGTTTTGAGCTAGTCATATAATACCTCAGAGAACTTGTATTTACTTAATGTGTTGGCGTTGTTACCAGAGGAAGACCAATATGGAAATAGGTTCTTCCATGGTATCCTGGGAAAGGAATTTCAGGGACACTTGCATTGGAGGATTTGAGTGATAGTGTTAAGATTAAAGTGCCCTTGAAAATTCTGCCACACTAGACAAGGGACTCTCCTGGTGGATCCAGCAGCAGAAGCTGGACAACGTTGTTGATCTGCACCCAGTGACACCACACCCTCCATCTCATCCCTGACCAGGTGGCTCAGCTCTATCTCCCTGTGTGTGAAGTCCAGCTTCCCCAGCAGAAGGCTCGTACTTGGACCCACCAGGCCTACCAAGGTCATCAGGGCCCAAAGCTGCATCACACCAACAACCAAGGCTGACCTTGGGCAAAGTACTTAACTTCCCTGTGCCTCATTCCCTATCTGCACCTCTGCTGCCAACAGCTCAAAGGCACCTGGGCCATGATGGGCCCTGTACTCCAGCCCCCATGGCTGCCAAAGGGAGACTGTTAAGCTACCCTGTATTTCCTTGGGCTTGCAAGAGAGCAGGCCTTCTTTCAAACTATCCAATTTCCTTCCTGGTTTTTCCTGGGCTTGAGTCCTCATCCTATCTAATCTTTTCCCCAGATTTCTCAGGTTTGTCTCCTGCCCTTTACAATGACTGTTTTGGCTTCTACTGTGCATGCACTAAGTAAAGGAACTTCCCCTCACTCTTTCTCCACTCCACCCCACCCCACCCCCCTTAATTTGAGGGAAATGTCCAGTTGTTCCCTGGGGTGATTGAAAAGTGGTCTTTCCTGCCCACTCGGGGATGTTGATCCATGTGATGGACTAATTCCCACTGTGCCCTGGAGTCCCTGTGAAACTGCAGTTTCCCAACTTAATCAGGCTCAGGCTCAGCCAATTTTCTCCCTTCTCTGTTGTTAATACCTACCTAGCTGCCCATGCTAACAAGGGTTTCAGTATACCTTTTAAGTGCCTCAATTAATACAACACATCTTTGTATTGTGTTGCGTTGTATTAATTGACAGAAACTTTTCAATTCAGACAGATAGGAAATTAACATGTTGCTAAACAAATAACTCCATGATTTAGTGAAACAAAACAAACAAAAAAAAACAGTAACAATTTCATCAGTGATATGAAAGAGTTATATATTGATTTCTATTGTTAACGTGAATTCCGATGTACAAAATACCAACTCAACAAAAATCAATAACTCCTTTCACTTCACAGTGTGCCTTTAAAAACATCATTCAGCTTTTCAAAGCTCAGATGTTTAATTCAGGACACGTTCCTAATAGTCATTGCTTTAGTTAAGAGGACACGATATACGTTGACAGAATAAACAGGGGGAGATTCAAACTAATGGTGATGTTTGCGTATTCTCATATCTAGTAATTAGGCTAATGCTGATAGTGAAGGAATAAATAAAGACTATTTAAAGCTAATATTTTTTCTCCCCCAAATTCCAAGCTATGTGAAAGTGTCAACCCTTAATAGGAAATGGATTTGTCATTTTTAGCCTTAATTTCATGGGGAAGATAAAGTGTCCTTAAGATGAAAGTGTTTACTTTATTATTTGGCCATTAGAACAACAAGGCCTTCAATAGCCGCTGCCTCACTAGAAGCTTCACTCACACAGTGAAATTGCTTAGGACCCTACCTGGTTCTCACCTCATCTTTCAAAGAAACATGCCCATTGCATAACTCATACTGTAGATTGTAGAACAAGATTAAATAAGGCTTTTTTCAATAAGCCCTTCTCCTTAACCAAAGGCATTATGCAAATAAAACTCGTTACTAGAGAAGTATTTTAATGTCACTAGTAATTATGTTTATGCATCATCAGAAATAGTTACTCTAGTTTCACAATATATCTCAAATGTCATTTGGTACTAAATATGAAATATAATTGAGAATGTTTATTTTCAGTATTTATTCAAGAAATACTATAAACCATCAGTTTTTAAAAATTGTCACAATTTCATGAATATAAAATCACATTTTCCTTTTTCTTTTCTGCCAACTCTGGTACTTTTCCTTAAAGAATTTAAAAAGGACAACCTAATCACCCTTAAAAAATGTGTTTTATTTTTATCTACTCTACAATCTAAAAATTCTTTCAATTTTTCTCCTGCAAGGAAAGTTTAATGAGGCATATTTGCTTGTTTCCATGGTATTTCAAAGGAGGAGGATTACTAGCTGAAGGCAAGAAGATGTATACCAAAAAAAAAAAAAAAAAGGAAAGAAAAAAGCCTTTGCAATAAGAGAGAAATTTTACTTTTCAAATCAATTCCATAGGGTGATATTTACCCATTTATAATCTGCAAAACAATGCCAATCATTTCAAATGTTATTTAAAGATCAGATTTTCTGAAAAAAAAAATGTGGTATTGAGAATTTTGTTGTATGTCATTGTAGAACACAATCTGTTATTACAGAATGCATAAAACATCTCATCTTTGGAACCGGCTTGCGTTGTCTTTGATTTGATAACTAAGTATGCTGAGCTTTTGTGTGTGTGTGTTACAGAAATTGTCAGTACCATGTTAGGTTAACTTTGAACTCAGATACTTGTAAATCCAATCACACTTGAGAGAGATTTTTCTGGGAGCAATCAGCTAACATACATTATGCTACTCAGGCTGTCTTTCACCTCCAAAGTATACGTTGGTGATTTGCTTTTTTAATTTTGTAAGTATTTTGATAAGGTCTGAAGTTTAAAATGCAAAGCAAATAATTCAAAGGCTTCTATAATCACTCATGCAGGGACATACATTACAATATTACATTTCTAAATTGTGATGACAATTAAATACTATTTTATTGACATCCTCCATCTCTTTTACTATTTCAAATTGAGTGGGAAAGAGGTCATATGTAAGTGGGAGAGTAGGTATTGAACTTACATGTCTGATACCATAGGTCCTGTTTTAGCATCTCTGAATAAAAGAATGCAAAGTTTGAGAAATGATATTTTGTTGAAGGCAATTGAATACATTGACAATGGATAATATATCAATAAAAAACAGTATAAATAATTAGCAAATGTCAATTTCATGAAGCAATCTTCACTCATAGAAAAAAAAACTTTAAATTGAAATTAGAAGGAGTTGGTTTTTAATCCTGAATCTGCCATTAGTAAAATACAAAGTCTTGAGCCTTAGGTTCCTTGTTTGGAAAACGGTAATGGATAGGACAGATGGATTGTCTGGTTGATATCTAAAATACATTTAAATTTAGGCTAGTATAAATTATGGGAGGGGGGAAGTGGTCAGTAGGCCTTATCTATCTGGTTGTTGAATAGCTGTGAGCTCAAAGTTTAGGAAGAAAGGCCACAGAAAGAGGAGGTTACACAGGAAGTATAGTGTTATACCTTGATCTTATCCTTGTGTGCAATCAGAAGACCCCAAAGTCAACAAGAGAGGAATTGAAGACTGACTGGCCAAGCATTCAGATGTTTGTGAAGATGGGAGCTACCACAGAAGATGGCATCCACAGAAGCCAAATTAACTCAAGGTAATGCCACTAGTGGGGGTTTTAATACCAAACAGGAGTTAAAGTGGTAAAAACAGATTCCTTTCAAGAGCTATTACAATAGGGGAAGAGAGATGTCAGTATAAAACTGGGCTCAATCCCAAATACAATATGAACAAGTGGGGATTTATAGAGAAGGAACAAAGTGATGGGGTCAGTGGCTGGCAAATTACTAAGAGGAGACATGGAGGGTAGGGGGATTCTCACCAAACAGACCTAACAGGATTCTTGCTGGATGCAGGCCAGGGTGATTAGACATCATCTGGGATATATTCTGTCAGCTGTGGAAGGTGGTCAAATATCAAGGTAGGAATCTCCATAAACTGACTTAGAGTTCTTGCTAAGACTGAGCTATGCAGACCCAGCAATCATGGGAGCCAAGATTGAGGCCTCGCTGAGGAATGGACTCAGAGGAGCTGACTAAAATGTGGTGGAGGTGAGCGTGTCAGTAACAGTCAATGCACACAAAATGGCACAGAGGAGCACAAGAGTCCCTAAGGTTAATCACCCCAATGAGGGTAATTCTAACTTCAGGATAGTGACTAAAAGTGTTTTAACAATGAAACAAAAAACTAAGCAAATATATGGGTCTGATAATAACTATACACGACAAACATATAGACATACATTTCTGCTGTCATTGTCATTGTTGATATTTTTCTCTAGCAGAAGAAACATTATTTGTGAGCTTTACAACAAACATCCAGAAACCCTTTGCAGGATAGACCAGTGCCCATTTGAATATTTCGTATAGATTTTTTGTCTTTTTAAAAGGCTAAGTTTTTCTTGGTTTGTTGAAATGTTCTGAGGAAGAAAGAAAAAAAAACTTATTCAACTAAAGTGTTAAATATTCTCTACCATTTAGAGCTAGCAACTTCTGGGAGGCATGGGTTGAGCTGAATTTCAAAACCATTGTCATTCCTGAGACAACCTGTAGTTTTAAATGACTGGGCTGTCAGCCTTTCAGCTCTCTGCATTTGCCTTTTCAGCTTTAGTGAATAGTAACAATTACATTGCAAACAGCATGTTATTTCCAACTGTTTTTTTTTTTTTTGACAGAAATCTTTGTTACGAATATTGAAAACTTGAGTTAGTTTGCAGGATTCATTTTTTATGTAAATATTAAGGGTTGAGTTTTTTAAGGCTTCAATACAATTGGTCTTTAAAATAGTATTGACTTATTTTTATCACATTAAAAAACTTGATAAACATAATACTTAAAAATACGTGCACAGATTTGGAAACAATTTTTAACATGCAATTGTTAGTTTCACATGGCAAGACTTGGTAATGGTTAGAATTTACTGACGGGAAAGTGATGGAATTTGGAAAAGGGAACCAGGGAAATTATACAATTTTTTCAAAGAACTTGTTGCTATGTTTCTGTTCTTAACAGGGACAGATTGGTTTGTCTTACATATAATCAACTGAAGGTATCTCTGAAATAAGACAGACTTTAAGAAAGAAGAAAGAATTTTTGGATTATACAAGGGGAGATCCCCAAAAATGGAATTAGTGTATCTTCTGGAGAGCAGGCCCCATGTAGTACAGGCTTCCCCCACTAGGTGAGCATTCTAGGAACCCATCTGTGTCACTGTACCAGCTGGCGTTATTGTGAGAGGCTGTGTTTGGCTTCAGTGAAGTTTTTTGGAATGCTCAACATGGTTTGCCCATTTTATGATGAGTCATTTATGAGCTCACCTGCCCACATCATACTGAGTGTTCAGCAGTTTTTGACCAAAAAGGGTATGACCCCCATGCCCCACCCTCACTATTCACCCAATTTTTCCCCAGATGACTTTTGTTTGTTTCCCCAGATGAAAAAAGCCCTCAAAGGAAAACATTTTGCCAATGTGGAAGAGGTGAAACAAACAAACAAACAAATGGCAAAGCACTAAAAGGCATCAAAATCCGTGAGTTCAAAAACTGTTCTGAGCAGTGGAAAAAAATGTCTCAATAGGTGTATTGCATCCAATGGAGAGTACTTTGAAAATGACTGAAGTTCAAGCATGTAAGAATAAATAATTTTTTTATAAATAATTTCTAGGCTTTTTCAGCCCCCCCCCCTCATAAAGTACTATAAGCATGGTAATAGCATTGGGATAAGCCAGAATCTTGAAAAATGTTTATCTTTCAAGTTGATTTAAATATTTAGCAATTATGGCTCTTTAAAAATCTAAGGAAAAACTAGTAGGATCAAAGCCTATGTTTGGATTTAAAAAAATACTCTTAAATATCTACAATAGACTTAGCACAAATGCATTGCGTCTAGCTTTTGTATAGTGTATGCATAGTAATATATTTACCAATTTGCAATTCAAATATGTAGATATATGTACAAAATGAGGATGCATCATAACGTCCTTTCCATCTTTAACACTGTGGTTCTACTAAGTGTTTACTGAGCACAGACATGTACAAGGCATCGCTCTTTGCAAAAAGCAGGACACGGGGATGGTGGGTACAAACGTTTCCACCATTGACCAAGAGGACCTTAAGGTTGCCCTCATCTTGACCAAACTTTAGAAAGGTTTCCACCTGACTATAAGCCCCTGAATTCCCTTTAATTACAGCATTCACTTTAGAAACCGGTCATTGTAAATCATTTCACTGTCCCCTTGAGATGCAAATCTTCCAGCCTTTTTCAGTTCTATAGCCCAATAATGTCTTTCTCAAGGACCTGGGAAACATCTGTTGGAAATATAACTGTTATCAAAGGAGGTAACATCCTTGGATAACTATTGTATTTCCCAGTCTCTGTGGGAGGGTAGGAGCCTCACTTATCTATGAAAGAAATTCCAAAGCAGAAGATAGGTTTAGAGTTTATTTAAGCCAAACCCTAAGGACCAGGCCCAGGGGCAAAATCTCAAAGGACTGTGAGACTGCTCTAAAACCCCACATGGCTTGGTCGGCTGTTCTGCCACGAACTGTGCTTCCAGCCTATCAGCAGCACCCCCAACCACTGACAGACTCACCTTTTCCAGACACCCTTAACCAAAACCTCATTAATGTTCTGCCTTTTCCTTCCTTCTTCTAAGAAACAGCTAAGAATCTTACTGAGGAAATGGTCTCTTACACAAGAGTCAGCAGTAAATTTAGCTTTGCTTTATCAGCAGACTGTTTTGATGGTCTTTAGGGGAATCTACAGTAAGTACCACTAAAGACAGGCCCTCATCAGTGTTTTCCTGACCTGGATTCCTGTTGTAGCAACCGCACCGATCCCCTCATCTTCAGCTTTTCATCACTCTGAGAGACTTGGCGCACTACCATTGGACATATTACAAAAAAACTGGGAGGGCTTTAGCTGCCAGATAAAATCCATTTTTGCTGTTTGACTTGAAACATTTCTTCCAGCTCCTTGTTCAGATACATTGTCTGTCATTCCCTGGTAGTCAAACTCAATTTTAGCCAGAATGTTCTATTCAGTTTTCTGTCTCTATCCTTCTCCTTCTCATTTTCTGACATTTTTACACTATTTCCTCTCAACCCCTATTTGTATACATATTACTCAAATTTCAAGCATAATTCATATTTAAACTAATAAATCATCCCTCATTTCATATGTTTACATTTTCTGTGGTCTGGATGCTCTACCCTTTTTGAAAGTTTGGTATGCAAATCTGTCTCATCACACAGGTGGCCCTTAATTTTCTCTACATGTGTCATACATTTTAGTTCTCTCTGCCCAGATCAAATGGTTTCTTGCAGGCATGAATAAGGCTTCATATTGTTTAATCTCCTACAACAAACTAGCAAAGTGCTAGAAAAATACCATTATATTGTCACCAGCAAAGGAGTCCTTGCTCCCCTCAAGACAGAAATCAAGAGAGGAGGCAAAACAGATTTGAAAGGATAGGTGTATTAAAAACAAGGAGGAGGAAAAGGAGAAAGGTAGGGAGCTTGATGCATCATGGGAGCGTGCACTAAGGAAGGGTACGGCTCCCCAAACTGCTGCTGGGGGACTGCCTTACTCACATAGGGCAGTTCTTCACACAGGCCCAGAGCAGGTTTCTTTGCTTTCTAGGTTCCCACTGTGGGTTACCAATGATGGGTGCAGGTGCAGGTTTGAGCTCTTCGGAGAGTGCCTGAAAAGAAACTTTAAACTTATCTAAGAGAGGCTTAAAAATGTAACGAAAGAGCATTCCGCTCTGTTGAAGAGAGGATCAGCCTGTCTCAATCTCCCCAAATAACTTTCTGGCCTCACCTGCTTGCTCCTTCAGCATCATCCATTTCTTTCCATCTTAGCTGAACTCTAGGTAATGACTATACGTAGTTAGGTCACGATCAACCATTAGTGCTGGTGACGTATTCTTACATACTCCATCATGCCAGTTACTATTACCAGATCCCTGAATAATGCAGAAGTAGGTAGTTCCCAAGCTTATCATTTATTTGACTCATTCAGGGAGTCTAATGATATTTTTAGCAGCTTTGTAGAATAAACAGCATGTATTTAAATTGAACAGTGTGATGTTTTGATGTATGTATACATCTTTAAAACCATCATTATAATAAAATATTAAACATACCCATCATTCTAAAGTTCCTTCATGCCCCTTTGTAATTCTCCTCTACCACTTCTCCTCATCCTCTTGCAACAGTGTACTTGCTTTTTGTAACTATAGGTAGGTCTGCATTTTCTAGAAAATTATATAAATGAAGTTAAAGAGCACCTACCTTTTGGGGGGTTAGCTTCTTTCACTCAGCATAATTATTTGAGTTTTATCCATTTTATTTCATGCATCAATAGTTTGTTACTTTTCACTGCTAAGTAGACATTTATGACAGTTATCGATATACCTATTAGTTTTACCATTCATCTGTTGATGGCACTTGTATTATTTGTAGTGCTGAACTTTTTCAAATTAAGCTGCTATGAACATTCTTGTGAAAGTCTTCTTATGGACATATGACTTTATTTTCCTTGGGTAAATAACTAGAAGAAGAATAGCCAAATCATCTGATAAGAACATGTTAATGTTTTAAGGCACTCCCAAACTATTTTCTAAAGTAGTTGTATCATTTTATATTCCCACCAGTAGCGTACAAGAGTTCTATTTCCTCTAAATCCTCACTAATACTTGGTATGATCACAGTTTTAAGTTCAACCATTCCAATCGATGCATAATATTATTTCACAGTAGTTTTAGTTTACATTTACTCAGTGCCCAATATGTTGAACATCATTAGAACTCATGTCTTCTTGCAACTCATGTCTTCTTTGGTACAGTGTCTATGCAAGACCTTTTTCACATATCTTGAAAGGATTGTTGGTGTTACTATTGAGGTTTGGGAGTTTTAATTATATTCTGGTTACAAGATCTTTATCACATGTGATTTGCAAGTATTTTCTCCCAGCCTATAACTTACCTTTTTATTCTCTTAAGCATTGCCATTCAAAACCAGGACATTCTAATTTTGAAAGAGTCCAATTTATCATTTTTAAAATTTGTTTAAAATATCATTCTTTCTCTACTGAATTACATTGGCACCTTTGTCAAAATGACCATATGTGTGTGGGTCCCTTTCTAGGCTTTATTCTCCTTACATCATTGCCACACTGTCTTGACTGATGCACCTTCTTTTAACTCTTGAGGTCACATGATATATTTCCTCCAGCTTTGTTATGGTTTCTCAAATTTTTATTGGCTACTATAGGCTATTTCCATTACTATGTCAATTTATTATTTGTCATATATTCAACAAAAACTTACTGAGATTATGATCATCATTGTGTTGAACTGGTAGATCAATTTGGAGAGAATTGGTATATTAACCTACTAAATTTTCCCATCTGTGGATACAGTCCTTCTCTCTGTTTATTGAAGTTGTATTTTTTAGCAAGTTTCTTTTTTTAATTTTCATGCACTGGCCCTATACATCTTCATGAAATTTATTTCAGGGGATTATATTGCTATATACTATATTAGGTATTATTTTTAATTTCCAAATGTTAGTTGCTAGTATATAGGAATGTAATTTTGTATATTTATCATGCATCTTACATCACTAATAAACACATTTATTAGTTCATATATATATATATATATAGTGATTCAGTAGAATTGTTCTACATGACTATGTCATCTGCAAACAGAGAGAATTTGAATATTTATTTCCCAGATGAGGTATTTTAAATTTGTTTTCTTTACACATGCTGAAACTAGAAGTGGTCAGAGTGCCTTGTATGTAATATTGAGGGGTATGCATTCAGTCTTTTAACATAAAGTATATTGTTGAATATTGTTAGTATATTTTTTGTAGATGCTCTTTATTAGGTTGAGAACATTTGCCACTATTCTTACTTTTATAAAAAATAGACATTGGATTTTGTCAATTCTTTTCCTCACCTCTAGAGAAACTCAATTTTCTTTTTAATATGGAGAATACATTGATAGATTATGGTGTGTTCAACCAAACTCATATTTTTGGGATATACTCCCATTTTGTCATGATATATTGTCATTTTTATATATTGTTGGATTTTATGTGTTATGATTTTGTTTAAAATTTTTGCACCTATGTACATGCGTGATATTGGCCTGTAATTTCTTTTCTTGTCATGTTTTTGTCTAGTTTTGGCTTCAGAGTAATGCCGGCTTGGAAAATGAGTTGAGAAATATTCTGCCCTCCTCAACTTATTGGAAGTATTTGGGTAAAAATTGGTATTGTTTTCTTCCTAAAAAGATTAGTAGAATTCACAGGTGAAACCATCTGAGTCTACAATATTCTTTTCTTGGAGGTTTTTTGAAATTCAAATTTAGCTTCTCTAATAAAAATAAGGCTGTTTTAGATGTCTGCTTTCTCTTGATTGAGCTTTTGTAGTTTAAGGAATTAAAAAAGCTATAGAATCATAATTAGTAGGCATAAAATAGATGGGGAGAGGTTAAGAATAGTATAGGAAACAGAGAAGCCAAAGAACTTACATGTACAAGCCATGGATATAAACTAAGGGAGAGGAATACTGGAGGGTGAGGGGTAGAGAGTGGAAGGAGGATATAAAGGGGAGGAGGAAATTGGGAAACTGTAATAGCGTAATCAATAAAATATACTTAAAATATTTTGTTAGAGGTATGGTATATCACAATAGCTTTAGTACATAGTAGAATACTGCTTGACTGTAAAAAAAAGAAGAAGAAGAAGAAGGATATTTTACCTTTTGCAACAGCATGGATGGACCTAGAGAGCATTATGCTAAGTGAAATAAGCCAATCAGAGAAAAATAAATATCATATGATTTCACTCATATGCGGAATATAATGAGTGAAAATCAACTAACAAACAAAATAGAAACTGATTTACAGATAGGAGAAGAAATTCACAGCTATCAGAAAAAAGGGAGGTTGTAAGACAGGGTTAAAAAGGTGAAGGTGTTAAGAGTAAAAAAAGAAGTAATTTTTCTACTTTATCTATGTTGTCAAAGTTATCACCATAGAGTTGTTAATAACATTTCAGAATTATTTTTTTTGTATATATAGACTCTGTAGGGGTGTCACCTTCTCATTCCTGATACTGATAATCAGCCTCTTGTCTTAGTGTTTCCCACAAAGAAGTTGATTATTTTTATTCATTTGATCAAAGAAAAAGCTTTTGGTTTAATTTTTCTCTAATGTTTTTTCTGTTTCTACTTAATTGATTTCACAGAGGCATTGGGTATAGAAATCTAGGCTGACAAGTATTTCTTTTTAATCACTTCACTGCTTTGATTCTGTTGCTCTATTTTCAATTGACAATCATTTTTTTCTGATGAGAACTTTTCTATTTTTCTGATATTTGTGTTTTGAATCATTGAGTTTTTGAATCTGCATGATGATTATTTTTGTTAAATTTGGAATTTAGGGTTTTATTTCTTAAATATTAACATTCTCAAATATTTCATCAGTTATTTTTACCATATTAAATACATATATAACCATCTTAATGTCCTTGTCTACTGAATCTCTCATTTGTGTTATTTCTGGGTTAGTTTTTATGGACCATCATTTCTCTTAATTATAAAAAATATTTTTCTACTCCCTTATTTTTAAATATATTTTATTAATTAAGCTATTAGAGTTGTCCCAATTTTTCCCACTTTGCCCCCTCCACCCAGTACCCCTCATTCCCTCTAGCAATTCCCACCCACCCCTTAGTTCACATCCATAGGTCATGCATATAAGTTATTTGGCTACTCCATTTCTTTTATTGTTCTTTAACATCCCCCTGTCTATTCTGTACCTACCATTTTGTACCTCTTAATCCCTGCAACTTCTCCCCCATTCATCTTCTTCCCCTTCCCAAATGATAACCCTCCAAATGCTCTCCATATCTATGATTCTGTTCCTGTTCTGTTTGTTTGCTTAGTTTGTTTTTTAGATTCAGTTGTTGTGAATTTATTGCCATTTTATCGTGCATAGTTTTGATTTTTTTCTTAAATAAGTCCATTCAATATTTCATATAATAATGGCTTGGTGATAATGAACTCCTTTAGCTTTACTTTATCTGGGAAGCACTTTATCTGCCCTTCCATTCTAAATGATAGCTTTGCTGGATAGACTAATCTAGGTTGTAGGTCTTTGCTTTTCATTACTTTGAATATTTCTTGCCATTCCCTTCTAGCTTATAAAGTTTCTTTTGATAAATCAACTAACAGTTTTATGGGAACTCCTTTGTAGGTAACTGTCTACTTTTCTCTTGATGCTTTTTGTATTCTCTCATTATTTTTAAACTTTGGTATTTTAATTATGATGTGTCTTGGTGTGGTCCTCTTTGTGTCCATATTGTTTGGAATTCACTGTGCTTCCTGGACTTGTTTATCTATTTCATTCACTAGATTGGAGAAGTTTTCTTTCATTATTTTTTCAAAAAGTTTCCAATTTCTTTCTCTTTCTCTTCTCCTTCTCACACCCCTATGATTCAAATGTTGGTGTGCTTGAGGTTTTCCCAGAGGCACCTTATCCTATTCTTGGTTTTGTTTTGGTGTTTTGTTTATTTGTTTTGGGTTTGGTTTTTTTTTTTTTTTTTTTTTTTTTTTTTTTTTTTTTTTTTTTTTTTTTTTTTTTTTTTTTTTTTTTTTTTTTTTTTTTTTTTTTTTTTTTTTTTTTTTTTTTTTTTTTTTTTTTTTTTTTTTTTTTTTTTTTTTTTTTTTTTTTTTTTTTTTTTTTTTTGGATTCCATTTTCTTCTCACTGTTCTGATTGAATTTTTTTTCTTTCTTATGTTCTAATTCATTGATTTTATTCTTGGCTTCATCCATTCCACTGTTGATTCCTTATAAATTTTTCTTTATTTCACTTAGTACAACCTTCATTTCTGCCTGGTTATTTTTATGCTGTTGAAATACCCAATGAGTTCCTTGAACATCTTAACAACTAGTGTTTTGAACTCTGCATCTGATAGATAGCTTATCTCCATTTTGTTTAGTTCTTTTTTCTGGAGTTTTATCCTTTTCTTTCACTTGGGATATATTTCTTTGTCTCTTCATTTTGGCAGCTTCCCTGTGTTTGTTTCTAAGTATTAGGTAGAGCTGCTTTGACTCTCTGTTTTAGTAGTGTGGCACATTTAGAAAACCACATCCGTAAGTTGGATTGGGCAGATCCTTAGGTAATCACCAGGGCAGGGCAACCATGTGAACCAAGTTGATGGAGTCTCAGCTATGGTGTCACAGTTCTGCAGTTCTCTGTGGGTAGGGCTCAGAAAAGGGACAATGGCTACTGCCTGGCCTCTGGAGTTTTGTCCAGGTAGAAGCTGTCCCTTAGCACTAGCCCTGAAGCTGGACACTTCAATTTCTCCCCGTGTGCCACTGGTGCTCTTCAAGCTGCTGCCCTGGTGCAGGAGCCCGGAGAGAGTGAGTTTGTATAAGTCCTAAGTTCATTGCAGGACCTTTAAGAGGCAATGCCTGAAAATCCCAGTTTCTTCTTCCACTCCAACCCCCCTGGCTTTCACAGCCAGAAACTATGGAGACTGATCTTCCTGGCACTGGAACTCTGGGCTGGGTAGTATGTTGTGGGGCTGGAATCCCTCATTCCCAAGGTATCCTTCTTGATTTTTATCCACCATATGTGGGTTTTGGACCACACATTCTGCATCTCCACATCTTTGCCCTCCTGCCCATCTAGATGAATGTCACTTCTTTAATTCCTTGGTTGTCAGCCTTCCATACGGCTCAATTTTCTAACAATTCTGGGTGATAGTCTTTTTGCAGTTTAGTTGTAATAATTGCTATGGTTGTGTGAGGAGGTGAGCTGTATTTACCTATGCCTCCATCTTGACCAGAAGTCTCTCTACTCCTTTAAACATCTAATATTTTTTATTGGATTTCACTCATTATGTGCTGAATATCTTTGCCACTTCAAGAATAAACATTCCTGACTTTTTAGGGCTAGAAAATTAATCTTTTCATGTCTTGCTTTTTCAGGTTTGTTACATGGGACCAGAGCAGTATTTATCTATTATTAACTTTATCCACTACTGAGGCAAAGATTCTCTGAGTGCTCTATGTTATACTCTGTTAATTATGAGGTTTTCACTCTACTTGTAGGAAAAGAAATTATCCTCAGCCATGGGAATTGTTCTTTTAATCATTTAATGCTACTCTTTCCAGCCATAGTTCATGTTCTCACATGCACTCACTGATCAGTATTCAGGTGCACACTTGAGGGGGATCTTCAGAGATTCCTCTTTGAGCACATCTGCACTGCTCTTACTCTGTCCTTTGAACTTTAGACATCTTTCCTAACCATAATTCCAGCTTTATCTCATCCCCCAAAGAAACCTCTGGGCACTGCCATTGTTTCCCATTTAACACCATGGCCTGGAAACTTTGACTTGGCAATACACTGAGGAATGCAAGGGCTTATCTCATTTGTTTCTTGTCTCTAATAAATTATTGCCTTGTTGCCCAATGTCCAGTTTCTTTAAAATCATTTTTCTTATATTTTGACCATTTTTTTCTTAGTTGTCTCTGATGGGATGGTGAAGTCCAGCCTGTGATTTCATCCAGGTTGTAAACATAAATGTCTCTCTTATTTTTAAAATCAGTTCAAGTTGTGTTTCTATCACTCCATGCTAATTACTTTATTTTGGATTTTACTGTGCTTGATTACTGATGTGGGCATAAAATACTGAAATTCTAAAAATGCAACAATAAACACACTTCACTTTCAAATTGTAATGGCCACAATCCAGTGACCTACCCTTTTTTAAATAAACACTTATATGTGCATTTAAAAGAATTATCTAAAGCAAAATTTAAGCACTTCTTTTTTCTTTTTATATGTAATATTAAAAAATAATTTCTGATAAGGTTCAGAATTGTTATAGGTTTTCACTAAGGATGAAAACCTATAGTTGCTTTTTTTGAATGGAAAAATTTATTTGAAGCCCTTTCTCAAGACTAATAATTTTTGAGGTCCTTTCCAGGGTCTTTTATACTCTGTAATACTAAAACTTGCCTTGTTGCTAGTGTTTGTACTCACATATAATTTTCCTTGCCATACAACTCTAATGCAATGTATTTTTAAGTTTTGTCTATGTCAACATGAAACAAATAATTCCAAAATTTTACATTAAAATGTTGATTTTTCTTGTCAATATTCATATTACTGTTGGACTTGTAAATATAGTAAAGATAAGGAGGAGGCTTCACTAAACAGGAAGTCAATGTCCAGAAATATCTACCAATAATTATAACATGAAAAGCAAACCAAAGTATATTTTCCATTTGATAGATACTAGATTAATACAGAACAATAATCAACACTTGAGTATTTTGATTGCCAAGCAACTCTACTTACAACCAAATCCATTTCACTGATTTCTCTTCTTTCCTTTCTCCCTTCCTCCCTCCCTCCCTCCCTCCCTTCTTTCCTTCCATTCATACATTCATATTTAGGGGGATGTTGGAATAATGGCTAAACTATAATGATATATGAAATTGGTAAAGCGGTAACTAGTAGATTTTCATTATAACAGAAATAAAAATGGAAAAGATTTACTTTAGATAATTTCTCCCCCCCCCTTTTTTTAATTGATGATGCTAGGAATGATTTGAAACTCCTGCTAATATTTGTATCATAAATAAATACACAGTGAAAAAATTCACAGGAATTATTCAGATAATTGAGGCCTTAAAATTCCCACTTTTGTGTGACATTTCAAGATTTAAAAAATAGCTCAAGATTGTTCATGTTTAAATTATTGAAATCTGTGTCTCATCTTAACTGTACTTTGTGCATTCCTATATATCTTGATTATTTATTGGGATCCAATTTTACTCCAGTCAGGATAAAGTTTTCTAATTGATTTGACTGGTTATCTCATAAATTCCTTTATATATTTTCACCCGGGCTAAAATAAAGCTTCCGCAAATGACAAATCTGAAAACTTTTTGGTTTTGAATAGTGGCTAAGCTGAAACAGACTTTGGATTTAATTAGCTCTAAACTTGGTATAAGTGTATGTGCACATACTCATGTTAATATATTTATATAGAAAATCTCCAGTCTTATACTTTTTTCAAGTTTTCATCCACCAAGCAGCTTTGTGAAACAGATGCTGTTTATTATGTCTTTGCCTTCTCCAAGTTGATGCTAATTTTAGAAGTCAATGAGAAACATTAACTCTAAAAGCTAAAAGCCTTTGTCAAATTAAATGTGGCAAAGAAGAAATCAGAATATCACAAGAGTCTATTGGAAATATATATACTCATTGGTTCTTATATAGTCTTCTTTCTGCAAAGATCTATATTTATGCATGTTCCTTGTTTGCTTCCTTAGAAATCTATAAAATATATCTATATCTGTCAGTCTGACAAATGTATTACCTTATACACCAAAGGAGAATTTTACCAGGAGAATTTTAATAGCCTGTAGCTATATTGAACATAGCTGGTGACAAACCATTTCTTCTGTTATTGACCACAGCTTTAAAATAGCTTTCAATACAGCATTCAAGAGAATCAGAAAAATTGGATACAATGTATATTTTTCATTTAAAATAAGGTACAGTTTATAGAACAAAAATGCAGATGTTCTCAGCATAATTACTAAATTTAAATTGCATTAATTAAGAAATATCATGATTCTTATATCTGGCCATCTGAAAAAATCTTTAAATTTAAATATAGAAAAAAGATGTTATAAAATTATAACACTCAGGGAACTAGAAGAGGTTAAGTAATTCTTACTACAACTCTCCACATTAAAAGCACAACTGTAATCTCAAATTTCCCAAAATGTTTTCTTTCACTATATGTATAATTCTTTAATATATTTGTTTAATCTTCTCACACACATACATACACACACACACACACAAATCCATGATGTAAGTAATTTTAGCAATGTTCTACTAATAAGAAAACTAAAGCTTGGATAAAATTAATATATTGACCAAATATATACAGCAGACATTTGTATATATGTAAAAAAAAACAAAGTTTTTTTTTGTTTTTCATTTAATGACACAATATGCTCTCAGTTAAGTAGAAGAGGGCTGTGATATAAATGAGGACCTCAATTTGGTAGGTTGTAAAAAACTAAGGACTCAAATATTTCCTGTACATATTTACCATTAAATGAAATAACGGCTGAATAAATTGAACATCAAGAGGAAGAGATACACTTGTGCCCTGGCTGGTGTGGCTCAGTTGGTTGTAGTGTTGTCCTGCAAACTGGTCACAGGTTTGGTTCCCAGGAAAAGCATGTACCTAGGTTGCTGTTAGGTCCCTGGTCAGAGTCCATACAAGAGCAACTGATTGGTTTCCCTCACAAAGATATCTCTCTCTCCCTCTCCCTGGCCCTCTTTCCTCCCTTCCCACTCTCTAAAATCAATGTCCTCAGGTGAGGACAAAAGAAAATGAGGAAGAAATACACTTCTTGCTCTTAATAAAGTTTTCCATTCTTTTCCTCCTCTTGTCTTTCTTACTCTATAGTATTTAATAATGCAATATATCATTGTAAGAAAATTAATAGAGAAGTTCATAATAATGGTTATCAAGCACCGTATGTATTGATAGCACAAGTTATAAATCCATTTTATTTCAGAGTATTTTCAAACCACTATGCTTGACAAATTGCCTTCATTTTCAGAATTAACAACTAAGAGAGTTTGTTTATAGATTTTTATGGTAATAAATGCCATTTAAATGTCTGCCATCAACTGCAATATTGCACTGAGATTTTAGTAAAATAATTTGTTTTTACTTTCTATTATATTCTTTAGAGTGCCTTAATTGAAATTCCATTATGACCTTCTTGAAATTTGGTTCAAATTAGATCATAAAGCCAGCTAACCATACTAATTAGAAGTACTTTTGTACTATTTCAAAAGGGAAACTGTATTTCAAGTGCTTATTTTTGTGTTTTGAATATGAAGATTAGATATAATCTCTTATTAAAAAAGAAAAATACCCTGATTGACTTCTCTTCTTATGAATCTTCTGACTATAATTTATTTCTTTTCTAACCAGATACATATCTTAGGGGTAATAATTTCTTTCAAATAATTAAATAATTATATTTGCTCAGGTGTATTTTATTCAATAATTTCCAATCTTAAAAATAGATTTTTATACATTCATTTATTCATTTATAAAATATTATTAAATACCTACTATAAACCACCTCTGGTGCTAGATTCTAAGAATGCAATGGTGGATCAAAACACAGATAGTCTTATTTGAGTTGATCAAGAAGATATTAATCAAATAATGATAGAAATGTATTGTGATAAATTATGTCACCTGCTTTGAACAAAAAGCACAGGATGTTCTAGGAACACAACATCAGGAGGCATTATCTGGTCTGGTGTGGGATGGGAAACTTGTGGCCTGGCAAGTCTTCTCTGAAAATGATGTTCAAACTGATAACTTTTTTGAAAAAAGCATGTATAAGAATTAATTAGCCAAGAAGATGGGAAATAATGAGAATAAGAAACTAAGAAACTGTATAAGCAAAGGCCCATGAGGTGAAAAAGAGCATTGCTGTGTCTTAGAAGAAAAGAGAGGGTGACAATGAGATGAGCCAAGAGAGATAGAGAGAGATTGGATTACAGAGGACTTTGAGGTTATTCTAAGTTTTGGCTTCTGTACTTCAAGACCACTGGGAAACCTTTGGAGAATCATACCAAACTGAGATTAAATAACTATCTAGACATTTTTTCCTTGTAAAGTGAACCATCTCACAATCTAGAAAAGGAAATATTCCCTTTGGCGATAAACTTTAAAAGTTGAACATGGCAGAGTCTGTATTCCATCTTGGAGTATAATGTTGTACTATCTTTCCATAATGAATGAATAGATTTAGGACCCTCAAAACACAAAATTTGTTGCTAGAGTATGGCTTAAATATTACTACAGATTTTCTCTATGATGGCTATAGAACATGAGCATTCTAAACTAAGTTTTATCACAGATAATTGATTGGCCCTACTCCCTAATACCTTGAGAAACGTGACTCTCAATGAAGTTCCAATGGAGTAATCAGAATCTAAAAGGGTAAGGTTAGGAATCTGCTACCTACAGTCACTTGGGCTGGTCCTTACTCTTCCCTGACAAGTTATTTTTCATTTACCTAATATATCTTCAAAAAAGTTTTCCTAATTCTTTTCTTTTTAACCTTCTGAAACTATTTTCCCTCTGTTTATTTTTATGTTTTGGTCTGATCTTGACTTCTCATTTCACTAATTTTCTCACTTTAAATTTAATTTTATTTTATGAAAAGAGAGTCAACCATATGGGAAAACATATTTGCCAATGACACCTCAGACAAGGACTTGATCTCCAAAATATATAAAGAACTCACATGACTCCACTCCAGGAAGACAAAAAACCCAATTAAAAAATGGGCCAAAGACTTGAACAGACACTTCTCCAAGGAGGACATACAGAAGGCCCAGAGACTTATGAAAAGATATTCAGCATCACTAGCCATCAGAGAGGTGCAAATTAAAACCACAATGAGATAGTGTGGCCAACATAAGCAAATTGACAAACAACTGCTGGTGACGTGAGGTGGTGGAGAAAAGGGAACCCTAGTGCCCTGATGGTATGAATGCAGACTGATGCAGCCACTGTGGAAAACAGTGTGGAATTTCCTCAGAAAACTAAAAATAGAACTGCCTTTTGATCCAGCAATTCCACTGCTGGGATTATACTCTAAGAGCCCTGAAACACCAATTCAAAAGAATCTATGCACCCCTATGTTCATAGCAGCACAATTTACAATAGCCAAATGCTGGAAGCAACCTAAGTGCCCATCAGCAAATGAATGGATCAAAAAACTATGGTACATTTACACAATGGAATTCTATGCAGCAGAAAGAAAGAAGGAGCTCCTACCCTTTGGGACAGCATGGATGGAACTGGAGAGCATTATGCTAAGTGAAATAAGCCAGGTGGCGAGGGACAAATACCATATGATCTCACCTTTAACTGGAACATAATCAACAAAAGAAAAAAGCAAACAAAATATAACTAGAGTAATTGAAATTAAGAATAATCTAACAATAGCCAGAGTGGAGAGGGAAGGGGACAGTGGAGAAAAGGGTTTTCAGGAGCTACTTACTATAAAGGATGCATGGACAAAACCAAGAGGGAGGGTGGAAGCAAGGGAGGCAGGTTGGTTTGGAGGGGGTGCGGGAAGGATTGGGGAGAAAATATAGACAACTGTAATTGAACAACAATAAAATAATTTAAATTTAAAAAAAAATTCTTTTTAACAAAATATTCCATGCAAATGCAATGTTAAATAAAAGTTTAAATGCCATTTACTGCCAAAGGTTATATAAAAAATATTAGTCTCTTCTTTCTACCCTCCTATCCATCCTTTTATTCCCCATACAAAACAATTAATTTAACATTTTTTAAAGTTGCCAAATTTCTAACTCACAAGTGTATTGATATGGTATATTCTATGTATAGTAAATATCAACTTCATCTTTTCACAAATGAAGATTTTGTCACACACTCCAGTTTCTTTCTATATTATATTACTTAGATATTTATAAGATTTTGCTGTGGTAAATAATTGCCTCATTTTTGCATTTCCATTTATATATAACTTTCATTTATATCTTTTTAGCCTCTTAAATTGCTTCAGTACATTCTATTGCAATTTTTCAATTTTTTGAGCATTTCTGGCTGATTTCAGGACAAATAGGTTTGTTCCTCCTTTAGAATCTTCTACCCGCAGATGCTTAGGTTTGACTGCTATAACACATGCACACACGCACATGTACATCATGTGCACACACCCATGCACACATGTTGGAAATCAATACTTTTCTTCATTCCCTTCAGGTGCTCTTCTCTGCTACCAGAGGCTGGAAGCTGGCTAGAAACACCATATTCCAGAATCCTGTAGTAGCAGTGTTCTAATTTAGGTTCCACCAATGAAAGCCATGTGTCCAAGTTTTTCAAATGGAAGAGAAGCAAAAATCATCATTGTCAATACATGGGTTTTGAAAATGACAGACATGAAGTGTAGTCCATTGATTTCTGGCATTCTAATACAATCATGCACTTCAGTGATGAAGGCAGTTGATTCCTGATTTTCCCTCATTGTTACAATTTTCTCATTTCCTTAAATTGATAATGTAATGGATTGCCCTGACTTTCACTTCCCTAGACTCCTAAACATTGTGAACCCCTTACTTCCCTCTATTAAATCTCTGAATCAAAATTACAAATTTTTCCCCTTTTGGTGATTTCTCAGTATTTCTACCACATTTTCATGCTATATATTATGCTTTGCTTTTTACAAATAATTACAAATTTTATCAAAGATTAAATTTTTTTTCTGGTTCTTAAACTTTTTTAGAATTTAATCTTTATTATATTTTTCCATTACCATTTAGTCCCTTTATATCCCCTGCCCCCCAACCCCAGCAATCATCACACTGCTGTCCATGTCCATGAGTCCTTTTTTCTTTTTGCTCAGTCCCTCCACCCCTCTCCTAACTCCCCCACTAGTTTTCCTCTGTTCTGCATCAATGAGTCCATTTCTGATTTGCTTGTTACTTCGGTTTGTTCATTAGATCCACATGTGAGTGAAATCATATGGTATTTATTTTTCTCTGACTGCCTTATTTCACTTAGCATGATGTTCTCCATGTCCATCCATACTGTTGCTAAGGGTAAAATTTCTTCCTTTTTATGGCCAAGTAGAATTCCATTGTGTAAATGTCCCATAGTTATTTTATCCACTCATCTATTGATGGACATCTGGGCTGTTGCCATATCTCGGTGATTGTTAATAGCACTGCAATGAACATAGAGATGTTTATGTTCTTCTGAATTAGTGTTTTGGGTTCCTTCTGTTATATTCCCAGAAGTTGTATTGCTGGGTCAAAAGTCAGTTCTATTTTTTTTATTTTCTGAGGTATCTCCATACTGCTTTCCACAGTGGCTGCACCAGTCTGCATTCCTACCAACAGTACAAAAGAGTTTCCTTTTTCCACATCCTTGCCAGCACTTGTTCTTTGTTAATTTATTGATGATAGCCATGCTGACAGGTTGGAGATGGCATCTCATTATGCTTTTTATTTTCATTTTTCTGATGACTAGTGATGTTGAACATCTTTTCATATGTCTGTTCACCATCTGTATGTCTTCTTTGGAGAATTGTCTATTCAGGTCCCTTGCCCATATTTAAATTGGGTTGTTTGGGGGGGAGGTTGGTGTTGACTTTTGAAAGTTCTTTATAAATTTTGGATATTAACCCCTTATCAGATACATTGGTGAATGTGTTCTCACATTCAGTGTGTTGTCTTTTTATTTTGATGATGATTTCCTTTGCTATGCAAAAACTTTTTAGTTTGCTGAAGTCCTATTTGTTTATTTTTTCTTTTGTTTCCCTTGCCTGGGAGATATATCTGATAAACAATTTCAAAGAGCAGTGTCCAGGATTTTGCTACCTATGTTTTCTTCTAAGATTTTTATCGTTTGGGGGCTAATATTTAAGTCTTTGATCCATTTTAAATTTATTCTTGTGTGTGGTGTATGAAGGTGGTCTAGTTTCACTTTTCTGCATGGATCTATTCAATTTTCCCAACATCATTTATTGAATAAACTATCTTTAACCATTGTATGCGATTGCTTCCTCTGTCAAATATTAATTTACTATAAAGGTGTGGGTTTATTCCTGGGATCTCTATTCTGTTCAATTGATCAATGTGTCTGTTTTTATATCAGTACCATGCTGTTTTCATTACTATGACCTTGTAGTATAGTTTGATATTAGGTAGCATGATCCCTCTAACTGTGTTCTTCTTTCTCAGTATCACTGTAGCCATGTGGGGACTTCTGTGGTTCCATACAAATTTTTGAAATATTTGTTCTAGTTCTGTGGAATATATCATTGGAATCTTGATAGGAATTGCATTGAATCTATAGATTGTTTTGGGTAGTATGGACATTTTAATGATGTTAATTCTTCCTATCCATGAATACAGTATGTGCTTCCACTTATTTGAACTTTTTTTCAATTTCTTTCTTCATTGTCTAATAATTTTCCAGTACAGGTCTTTTAGGTCCTTGGTTAGGTTTATTCCTAGGTATTTTATTCTTTTTGAAGCAATTGCGAATGGGATGGTTTTCTTAATTTCCCCTTCTGTTATTTCCTTATGAGCATATAAAAATGCAACTTATTTCTAAATATTAATTTTGTACCCTGCTACTTTGCTGAATTCATGTATTGGTTCCAGTAGTTCCTTCAAAAGTAGTTTCAAATAGCTGTTAATCTAATCAATCTGTAATCAGCAGTCAGGCTTAAGAACCTCAGAGTGGGGCAGAGTGATTCTTGTCAGCTGGGCTATTGCTTCCCCTCAGGCTGTTGCCATTCAAAGAGCAGTGCTCTGCCTGGAAAAGATGGCCTCTGGGGTATGGAGAATGACTCAGCACATGGATTCTGCCTACCGTTCCCTCAGTTCTCTCCCCAGAACCACCAACGCCAGACTCTCCTCAAATGTCTGTAGTCCTCCCTTTGCCAGCTCTCGAGGTAAGTGTCTACAAATGAAATTTTGTGTATTAGCCCTTTAAGAGGCTTCTGAGTCTCCAGCCATCTCTCTGCCATTTCTCCCTGGCTGACAGAACCCCTGATGCTTTTCACAGCTGGATGTTATCTGGGTTCCTTTCTGGCTCTGGTGCTACAGGCTGGGAGCCCAGCTTGGGTTTTAGACCCCACGCTTCACAGAATTCCCCCCACTAACTGAAATACCTCTCCAGGACTTCAGCTGCTGGGAACCCAGCCAGCCCTCTTGTGTCTCTTCTATACTCCCTACCAGCCATGTTGTGGTAAAGTGTTTTCTTCTGTCTGTTGAGGTTATAAGGCTTCTCTGCAGGTACTGTTCGGTTGGTTATTCAAGATGATATCCCCACAATTTAGCTGTAGTTCCAGATTGGTCCTGGGAGGAGGTTAGTGTAGCTTCCTCTTACTCCTCCACTATCATGGATCCTTAAATATTTTAGCAATGATTTATTCAAAGGTTAACTGAATACCAGCTCTGTGCCAACTAAGAGAACATTAAAAAAGCTATAAATCTTTCCTTCACTCACAGTATTCATTAAGCCTCATATATAAAAAAATGAAGTGGTAGATCAGTTAACATTTCCAGTAAGTACTGAAGGAATTGATGGAGGAAAAGAGAAGTCAGTGTGCTCAATACTCAGTCAGGAAACACTTCAGAGAGCATCTGGAACCAAAACTGGACCCTTAATAAAAGTACTTTGGGGATAGGCAGAGAGAAGGGGGGGCCTGAAAAGTGGAAAAATATGAGCAAAGCCTTGGAACTAGGGGTAATTATAGTAAGTTAGAAGTGGTAAGAATGAGCTGGAAAGAGAAGTAAACGAAAGATCACTTAGATACATGAGGGCTAGATTACTGATGGCCTGAGAAGCCAGGCCAAAAATATTGTTGTCAGAAATGGAAATTGAGGATTATCAGTCAGAGTAGATGGCATGGTAAGAGTATGTTTTGAGAAAACTGGTTTACACTCTGAATTACTTGTCACTGATGATAGCTATGCCTCAAAGTTTGTAGTTTCATTTAACAAGTGTTAAAGTTTCCGGCCAAGAGAGAGGCATAACTAGTCAGTGTGGGTCAGGCACCTAGAACTCCAGAAGTGCTATTACATAAAATAAAATGTGCAATGGGAAGGCGGGGAAAAAAGAGCAAAAACAAAAACATTTGTCTTACTCTACGTGTCCAAAGACATATCCAAGAAATCTATGGGATTTCAGAAACTAGAGGCTAAAATACATTATAACTTGGTTCTTTATTGCCATAATGGGTACTATACCAGTTGTTTCTATTGTGTCTTTTCAACACAAAGAACTCTACACTCCCCAATGGACTATTCCTTTGTCCCTAAAGAATCCCCTCTAGTGTCCATGAGAGCTAGCATCATCAGTATTGTATTGACTAGCTCAAAAGATAGAACACACAGAGGTTTCTAACTGTAACTCCTGTTAGGAACTCAGGAATATAAATCAAAAGGGAAAGAGATGTATCAAAGATGTAACAAGAGTCTAGATAAGAATGAAAGAAAGAGGCAAAATACAGCTACTGTACATTGAAGGATGAGGTCCTACATTTGGTTTTACTCATGCTAATTTGCAGATACTAGATGACAGCAGTATTCCTAAGTATAATCATTTACATTTGTCTTAGAAGTTGGGAGAAACAATGGAAGGAAGCATTATGATAGGTAGATGGACAGAGATTATTCCAGAATGGTGATTCACAATGAATGCCCAATACTCACTTTTTCAGAACAACTATTTTGTAATGCATATTTACTAACTTGAAATCAAATCCATAGATTATAAAACCTACCTATACCTGTAATTGTCATAGCAGGCACAATTTTCTGGAAATGGAGAACAATTCTTGATCAAGTTCCGAAGGAAACATATATTTTTCTCAGTTTACATGTCAGTTGCATTTTTGTAAAATTTAGTATACATTAAAAGCATGCAATAATATATCATTTACATGTGTATAGAGTTAGATTCCCAATTACAATGGGTTCTGCATCTGCATAAATATCTAGGAACACATGAGAAGGTCTTGTGTGATGTGGGAAACCATAGATTTTAGGGCATCTAATGATCCTGCATGAAGTATGCAATGTAGTTAGCATGGACCACAAACATTAGGACAGTAAAGAAGTCTCCACAAATTCCACAGATTTTCCTGGGGAGAGGTACCACTTTACTTATTAATTTCTTCTTGGGATATGGGAGAGTGGTACAGAGATGAATATGATTAAATCCAGGAAGTGCTTAATAGATTTTCAACCTTAAAGCCACATTCTCTAAATTATTTTTTCTAGAATGTTTGCTTTTTCTTTCTTCTAAAGTTCCTTCACTCATATAATTTTCTCTCCTACATAATATTTCTCAGATTTTGCATTTCATCTACATCAAATGCACAGAAATAGAATCATTGGGTCAAAGAGTATTGAAGCTGGAAGTGTCTTCAGAGATTACCTTCATAGAACCAAAGAAAGCAAACCCAAGAATTACATAATTTGGCCCAGTTGTCAGCAGAATTTCAAGTGGAAGAACTTAATTTTTTAAGCTGATAGTTCATGGTATTTTTAGTCACATATTTGAAATACAGAGTTTTACTTATATCTGCAACAATGAAAACACATTGTTTCATTGCAGTAATGAAATATTGCAATAATGTTCTAATAATTATAGAACATAATAACACTAAAACTTCTAGATCTTGGCTATGACTCCCATAATTCTGATGCTTTGGTTGTGATTGCTCTACCCAGCTGGTATCTAGAAAGCCTTTTCACATTCTGGTATGTATTCGCCTAAACTTTGCACAACTTTGTATTTTTTTATTATACATTTTTTAAAATTCGTCACCCAAGGACATACTTTTTATTGTTTTTAGTGAGAGAGGCAGGGGGAGAGAGAGAAATATCAATGTGAGAGAGAAACATTGATTGTTTGCCTTCCACATGCTCCCCAACCAGGGATTGAACCCATATCCTAGATATGTGCCCTGACCAGGAATAGAACCCACAGCCTTTTGGTATTTGGGACAATGCTCCAACCAACCCAGCCATACCAGCCAGGGCAGTGTACATCTTCTTTTTAAAACTCATTCATGATGCGTTTTAGCCATAGTTGATTGTAGTTTCCTTGTTGGTGTTGATAATTACTTGTATATTATACCAAAGCAAAATCAAATCTATTTGTTCTCTGGTCATTTATAGGGATTCACTACTTCAAAAAATTCTGTTAATTTATTTCCCTCATTTATTTTATCTTTATGTCACAGTCTTTTTCCTCATTTGAGTCATAATCCTGGAGAGTGATTATATACTGTATCCCAGAATTAGGAAAAATAAATGTATTTCAGTTTACAATGGCATTTTAGAATCAGAAATTGCAGAATATAGCTTTCCCATTCATAGTACAGATATACATGTGGGGGAACTTTGCATGCAGAGCCCCCTATCTGCCATGGATGAAAATAAAACTACCAAGACATGATCTGCTTGGGGAGGAAAGGTGGTCAATCTCTCAAAGGTGAAGGACCCAGAGCCCCTTCCTCACTGGGCTTTTATTGGGTTCAAATACACAGGAATACACGTATGTAAGGCATCAAGGATCAAACAATGGATAACATTTCAAAGAAATCTGAGGGCTTAATCTGAGTCAGAGTCTGTCAGGAAAGGGGGTTGCAAAAACTTTGGGAGACATACTCATTTCCTCCTTGGACCCTTATCATTTAAATGAGAGCATTCTTAGCAAAGCAGGTTTCACAGGACTTTATGAATTCTTTCTTATGCCTGATCACCCAAGGAACCACTCTGGCAGGCACAGAGCAGCACCACCTGCCCTCATAGTTTCAGGCGTAAGCCGATTAGAGCCAGGAAGTAAGGGATCAGGAAGACATCTCCCAGATGGAAATGGGGACTCAAGCTATGTCAGAATAGCCAGGGGGTGAGGGTCCATCACCCCTCTTTGCTGCAGCCCCCCTAGTCCTTCCATGAGGGCCTTCCAAGTGGTCATGTCTGGCTTTGGTTGCCCCTCCCTTGAGGAGTCTTACCCATCATTGACTAACCAACCAAGCACTGGGGCCAGAGATGGATGAAGGAGAGGTGGCGCTCCTGCCAGGGAGATAAGTTTTGTCTCCTTAGTGGCTCAGGTCCTCATGACAGAACAGACCCAGATGAAGCAGGTCGCTGGGGCTCTTATGCAGCCTTTTTTTGTCTCCTTAGTGGCTCAGGTCCTCATGACAGAACAGACCCAGATGAAGCAGGTCGCTGGGGCTCTTATGCAGCCTAGCCATGGGGTGGGGGTTACAGCTCCTGAAACCAGGCTGAACGGTTCCCAGAATATACACATGCATGTATATATGCATATATGCATATTATGTATACATATAAACACATATGTATGTAAATGTGATATGCAAGGACACACAGTAAAGAAATGAGATCCTAGTCTCAGTTTTGCCCCTGACTGCTTTTTAACCTTGCAAAGAATCCCAATGTGCTTTTTAGTCACACCTGTTGGATTATACAATATGCCCCATGAGGTTCTTTTTATTAGAATGAATTGTATTGAAAGTTGATTAAACCAGAGATTTTTGTTTCAACATACATGTATAATGTCAAATAGCCAAACTCTATAGAGGAACAGCTGTCTTCTGTCATTTCTACATTAGAAAAGGAAATTCTGTGTGTACAAAGCCTCATTCAGGATGCTTATAATTGGTAGAAACATATCTGATTTAATTTATCTGATTTCAGTTAAAAAATAAATATGTTTTTCCCTTTTTCCCCTCCCACCTTTGCTTCACTTCCCTATATTTGATTATTTTTGACATATTTTCATGAATGTTTTTATGGTAATAGGGAAAGCTGTGATATTCATGTCAGGCCCACCATTTGCCATTCTGGGGTGAAAAGAGCGTGAGGAAAACTAGAAACACAGCCTCCGCAATCTGGTAGGTCCAACCATCTAGTTCCAGTCTCATCTTCCACCTAGAAAAAAACCATGAAAGGATTTTACTTAGGAATTTTTTTTTTTTTTTTGCATTCAGACAGTGTACCTTTAATGATACTTCATTGATTTTGTAATGTTTAGTTTAAAAGGTCAGTCTGCCTAGTACATAATCTTGTGTCCAATAAAGGCAGAGTTATTTATATGGCAAAGCACCAGAAGAAATGTAAAAGTTCCAAATGACTAATAAGTATATAATTCAAGGTAAATTGCATTAGGGGAGCTGTGTAGGCTCCAGCCCAAAAGCATCCCATGGGGCTGTGGCAAAGATCACTTTGCATTGAAATCAAACCTACACAAATTATACAGAGTTCTCAGTGTTTGGATTAAAATGAAAGAAAGAAAAAAAGAAAGAAAGAAAGAAGGAAGGAAGGAAGGAAGGAAGGAAGGAAGGAAGGAAGGAAGGAAGGAAGGAAGGAAGAAAACCTTAGCCCCTATGAGAATTTATTCCTGCTTTCTGACCAGAGAAGGAGAGTACTTTTCCTATGATTTCTGTAGTTTTCAGTTTTAACTGTTGTTTCTTCAAATTATAAAGTAGCAATAATAAAGCCTTTATCACAGGGTTATTATGAATATTGATAAAACAGGTATACAAAGTGCTTAGCTTACTGCCAGATACACTACATTTAATAGATGTTGTCATTCTTTTTTTTCTCTATTATTTGTTCATTCAACACAAAATTATTGAGTGTCTTCTTACTGCTGGGTGTTGAGTTCCAGACAAACAACATTGATTCCATACAGTAGGTAGAAAGGGGGTGGGGACCAGAAACAAAATAAACAGAAAACTGAAGAATGGCAAAGAGGGAGTTCTGCAGATGTCTGAGGAAGAGCAGTGTAGCCAGACAGAGAAGAAGATACAAAGGCCTTGAACCTGGACAGTGCTTTCTTGCTTAGAGTTCAAATCAACATTCATCTAAGTCAGAGGGATGAAAGGGGAGAAAGAAAAAGGGAAACAAGAACATTTTTAAAGGAGGACATTGAATTCACAAATAGCTACAATATATTGGTCATTTACTATATATGCTCACTTGATGCAGAGTAGGTGAAAATAAATGTCTTGAATAAAAATTTAAATAGTGACTATATGGTGACCACATGTGAGATACAGTTCTGAACATATTTTATATAATAGCACAGTTTTTGAAACTATGGTTGATGAGCAACTACCTTATCATTAGTACAATATCATAAATTTTAAAAAGACAGATTGATAATATTTATTAAATAGCCAATAATCTAAATATATGTTTATTTATGTGAATGTCAAATACTTTTTGTGATAGCCACTAAATAATTGTCAGAAGTGCAGAACATATGACTTCAGTCATATATTTGCCAAAAACTCTCATAACATCTTACATTCATTGTCCCAAATCAGGGCATCTTTTGTCCCATGAAGAGTTTGAATTGTGTTTACTAAGAAATCTAAAATAAAATCATCCACCTTTACTCTAAGCACTTCCCTTGCCTAGCTTTCATAACTTAGAAGAGAAAAAAAGTATCTTATTCTCCAGATTCCTCACTGTATTGTTTCAAACTTCTGCTTTACTCTCAGGTGAACCCTGGCATATGCAATAAGTTGGTCCTATTTGTTCTCACACTATCTCTTTGAGCTGGCCTTTCTTCACCAGTCCCACTGCCACTAACCAAGCACAAGATTACTTCCATTTTTAACCTTGTAAATCATCATACCTATATCCTCTAAAGGCAAACTGCTTCTAATTCATTAATAATCTACTTGGTAAAAATAACAGCTTCCAATTTTCTATTGAATTGCATGTGAACTCTTTATGTACTCATTCTTCTATCAGCAGGGAACACTAATTTTGTATCTAGGTTCAGTAGTAGTTACAAAATAGGGGATTATACCAAGTAATGACATAAAAAGCTTTGATTCTTAAATTGATAGCAGGATGCGCATAAAACAGACACAATGACACTGTTGTAAAAGTTCTAGTGTCAATGAGATTTTCTAATTTATAATTATTGGGCTGGCCAAAAAGTCTGTTTAGTTTTTTCCATAAAATAAAAGACACATTTTTTCATTTTCACAAATAACTTAATTGATTTGGATATTTTCAGTATGTCAGCTATCTCCCACATAGTAGAACATTTATTGTTTCTAATTAATATCTTGATTCAATTGCTATCAACTTCAACTGGTCTACCTAACCATGGAGCATCATCCAGCGAGAAATCTCCAGCACAAAACTTGACAAATCACTTTTGACACATTTGATCAGTCACAGCACTTTCTCCATACACTGAACAAATCTTTGGTGTATGTGTGTGTATTTACCTTTATTGAAATAATAAAGCATAATATGCTGAAAATTTTATGTATTTTCTTCTATCTTAAATACTAAAATAGCTACACAATTCACCAATTTCAGTGTTTTTTAATGCACACTAAAATGACAGCTGTCACAATAAAATATAACAAAATTGTTTTGAATGAACTTAAAGACAACTAGTTGTTACTAGAGCCATCTTATAGGGAAAAAAACAAACAAAGTTTTTGGCCAGGCCAATATTAAGCAACTTTTGCATGGATCACAGTTTACCTGTTAAACCTTCAGTAAGACCCAAGTGGCAAGTTTGAGTATGGAGTTTTTACCTTGAAATTTACATTTGTGTTCACCATACTGTGCTCACCTTATAGACTCAGTAAATAGATCATTTGAATTCTGTCACTAATTAAGTTTATAACCTTGAGAAAATATCTTAAACTCTTGAATCCTGGGTGGGTTAGAGCTTCTCTAAGTTCCTATCTAACTCTAAGCACCTGTGGTCATGCCTTGAGAGAATAATTAGAAAACTCCCTCAAAAGTGTCTTCTGAATATGTTCTATCAAGGGTGGCTCATAATAAGCACCCATCAACAGAAGATTGGCTAAATAAATAATATATTATTTTTAGTGACTATACTGTGTCTATTAACTGCCATTCATTACTGAATGCAAAACAGTCTGCAAGTCATGTATAGCATGACCTCCTGTATGGAAGGCTATAACCACAGTGAAAATTTCAGCAATCTCTGCAAAGAAGGATTTCAGATAAATTCTAATTTCCTCTTAATATTTTTTCATTGTTTGATTAGTTTTGCAATGTCCCTGAATCATTTTTGGATTCAAATAAAAGGACTATCTAAATGTTGAAAATGTGAAATTAACTATATTAGATTATCAGAATAAGCATAAAATATAACCCCATGATTATGCAAGTGAATGTGCTATACCTCTAGGTATTTCAGAAGTTCCTCAGCTTATCTATGCTTAGAACAAAAATCTCATTTCATTCAAGTATTAGGACACTCTAGTAATGAAGAGAGAATGGTAATGCAAATGTTTGTCTGCTATCCTGGTTATAGCTTTCTTGTCTGAATTTTTAAAACATTGCAGTCATTTTCCAAGGCACTGGAATGAAGTCAATGAGGGAAAATCTGGTTCTCAACATAATAATCTCTCACTTCTTCTGATTTATTGGTCATAATGGGCAATTAGCCCATTAAGAAGATTTCCTTGGGTTCCTCATGAAGAAGTGTGAGCTGCTTTACACCTTCCCTCTTCCTTATTAAGTAAAAACCACGAAAGACTCAGAATCATGGTACCTGAATCCCATAAACAGAGCCCTTTTCAGTTTCAAAGTGGGATGATTTAGCTGTTCAGTCCCCACTGCTTGAAAACTCTGTGTTCCCAATTTAGAGTGTCAAAAAGATATGGCTAATTATTCTCATAGCAACGATAATAACACCAATTATGATTCTTAAAAGAACTGAAGAGACGAAAGTACAGATAAGACTCACAAAGACAAGTTGGGGGGGGGAAGGTAATTTCAATTTAAAATCCTGAACCTTCACAGACTTTTCCTTTTGAAAAGAATGTCAATTAAAAATGCCTGAAAGAATCAAATTATCCCCATTAAATCTATCGGAGGTGGCGGAGCCGTCATTTGTGTCATCACGGTAACTCCCACTCCCGCGGACCACTGCCAGCTTCCTGTTTGTGGCTGTCAAACCCCCTCTTCTTCCCACTTCAAAATGAAAAAAAATAAAAAAACTCAGTAACAACTCTAAAGAAATAAAAGTTATGAAAGGAAATATATTATTCATTCATGAGAATTTGGGTAACTTTATGAAAACTAGTGAAAGTTAGAGGGGAAACACCAGTTGTAGGTAAATGCTTTTATCCACAAATATACATAAACATGTTTCTATTTTACTTCTAAAAACTTTTGTCATGCTGCACTAGTAATAGCAATGCCAGAAAAATCATCTAGATTGTACTTTTAATTCACTTCTCAAATATTTGATAAATCAGTAAGCAACAGTTATTTTTTTTATTTTAAATTTGTACTTATATTTCATGTCAATTATAGGAACCAAAACAAGGTTGGGTTTAATTTACAATCTGCTAAACCCACAAAAATATTCATAAACACTGAAAGGATCACAGAGAACATGAAAATGATAAGCATGTTGAAACAGTGTGATATATTATCAGGAATGAAAATCGTTTCTCTTTCCTTCATTCTCTATTTCTATAAGAGGACACTAATTTTCTCTGGTGGTTTAAGGAAACTGCCATACTAAAAACTCTTCATAAGAGAGAATAGATTATATAAGAAGCAGTAGAAATGTGTTTCTTTTGATCTTAGTCAATTGAGGCTGCTATAACCATGTACTGTATACTGGGTGGCTTATAAGCAACAAAATTGTATTTCTCGCAGTTCTGGAGGCTAGAAGTCTGAGACCCAGGTTCCAGCATGGTGGGATTCTGATGAGAGGTCTCTGTTGGTCGCAGACTGCTGACTTCTCATTGTATCCAAAGAGTGTGTAAAAAAAATCAAGCTAGCTTTCTGACCTTTTCTAATAACTACACTAATCCCATTCATGAAGGCTCCGCTTTCATGACCTAATGACCTCCCAAAGGCCCCACCTCCAAATGCGCTCACTTTGGGCATTCGGATTTCAACAGTCAGGGGAGACACAAACCTTCAGTCCATTCACTTTTTGGAATGAGGTAGGTAAGAAATAAGTGAATGAATGAACTGGTAACAACTTGCCTCTAACAAGAGCATACATCATAGACAGCAGCAAATACTGATGGAGATAGAGATATGCCCAGCATCATTGTTAGGGATCTCTGTAAAAAAAAAAAAAAAAAAAAAAATGAAGGATTTAGTTGATTTAGGCAAAAAATGGGCTACTTCTCTGTTATTTAATTCCCAATGATTTTCTTCCATTGCTTTTGTTCTTTTAATGCTCTGGGTGTTTTCTGAATAATAATGCCAAGGGGCTGTGCTGCCATATGGCTGAGACACAGGCCTTTCTGAGAGTGTCACCCCAAGGAGTTTGCTGAGGACTCAGCCATGGGCACGCCACTTTCCTCTCTCTTCCTCTCTGCCTCCTTTTTCACACCCCACATCCCACCCTCCTACCACTCTTCTCAAATGTTCTGTAGCTGTCAGCTTTCTTTTATAGAAATAAGTGAAATTATAATGAGACAAGAGTTAGACGTGTGGGAGATGAAAAGAAAGACTTTAAGGAAATAAAAAAAAAAAAAAAGGAATTGCTGCACTCTTTGAAAGCTTTAAGAGGAGGAAGGAGGTAGATAAAGGGGCTTATCCTGCCCAGGAAGCTCTCTCCTTGCACATTTAACTTTCAAAATGTCTCGGATCGTTTCCCAGGGAGCTGCTGCAGAATTAAACTGCAATGTTTCACTGTGGGAACTGAACAGTTGAGACCCAAGGAGTCTCCCCTTCTCGCCTGAATGGCCATCACCTCTGAGTTGTCACTGATGACTCCTGACCTCTTCACAATGTTTTCCATGGAGAACAGATGCTGTAGTTACATAAGATGAATAATTCTTGAGGTCTAATGTACAGTGTGATCACTATAGTTAATAATACAGTATTGTGTACTGGAAATTTGCCAGAAGAATCAATTTCAGGGCTTCTCACCACACATACAAAAAAGGTATATGTGTGAGGAAATGGGTAAAATACACCATTAACATACCCATTTCCTCACACATTCACCTTGTTATGTATATGTTTATTAAAATATTACATTGTACTCCTTAAATTTACATAATTCTTATTTAAATTTTTAAAGAAATAAATGTGTATGTGTATATTAAAATATCATGTATATGTACATTAAACATGTACAAAAAATTTAATGTGTATGTACATTACATATAAAATTTTCATGTATGTATATTAAAATATTGCTATACTCCTTAAATTTATACAATTCTTATTTAATTCTTAAGATAACTAACTCTTTAATAAATAAAAAGAGAGAGCAAACACCTTCCCACTTCTTAATTTTGTGAGACAACCAGTGGTTTGTTGTATTCAGAGAGGATCGTCTGGCTCTGATTGATAACTGAAAGTGCGTCAGAGAACATGACTTTTAGAGCTTTAAAATAACTTACAGATAATAATCATAATAGCAAGCATTTGTATAGTGCTGTACATTTTACAAAACGCATTCCTCTTTATCTCCTTTGATTTTACCCCACCGACCTTACATACCTTGCGTCATTATTATCGTTCTACAGATGACAAATTGATCAAAGTCATTTGTAAATGGTAGAGCAAAGTCTGAAACCTAGCCCTTCCAATTTAAAATTTCCCATTTTACAGGTGATACGGTTTAGTCTGAAGAAGGTTAAGTGACTTGCAGAAGATCCCATGCCTAACTTTAGAGGCAGAGCAGGCACTGGAACTCCAGGCTTCCTGATCCTGACCTGGCAGCCAAGTCTCTCTAAACTGTGGCTCAGGGAATGTTCTGGTGGGACTCCAGATGTTGTTTACTGAGAACAGGAGGGTTTGAAGTAGAAGATTGCAGGTTTCATTTTGAAAATAATGTGGTTGACCTGTCTGTAGTAGAGTTAAATGGAATCCCATCAGGTATATGGATCTAGTGTTCATGGGAGATACTTGGGTAGGAGATAGAGACTTAGAATTCATGAGAGTTGGTGAGAAATGGAATCCAGGAGAATGGATAGAAATACCCAAGGGAGTGTATTGAGTTAGAAGGGAAATGGATTTAGAATTCAATGTTGGGACATAATAGCATGGGTAAAAGGTAATGTCTTTGAATGAAAATGAGAAGAAATGAACAGATAACTGGATAAATTGGAAAGGTGTTTTGATCTGTAAAGGTTATTATAAAAAATACCTGCAAATTAAGTTTTAGTAGGTCCTTGGGCAGCAAAGCCTGACTGGAATTGACATGAGTAACGCCTACTAAATTCCCAGGCTCTTCCTTGATTTATCATAATGAAAAGATATACCTGGGAAAGCACCTAGGATTGGAATATGGATCCTAATTCTATGCCATTCTCAATCTGTTCATCATGTGGATCAATCAAACTAGAGTCAAGTGTGTTGCAATTGTTTTATTTACCCTGCCTCTATCAAGACCTAAGTGAGGACACTGCTCTTGTCAGTTCCTGCCATGTCAGGCATTGCTTGGTCTGTGTTGCTTTCTGTCAGAGCTCTTTGCTGAAGAGATCAAAAAGCCATTGCTGAAGGCAGCACTTCCAACTCCACATATCGAAACTCAGGAAATAAACATGGGAAGGGCTTGAAATACACCAGACCCTATTGTGAAGTTGACTTGAGCCCATCCTTCATCTTAATCAAATGACTCTCTTGAGTCTAACCTCAGTGCATAGCTCTTAGTAGCAATTTGGATTCCCAAAATTAATGTTAGTTCAGGGACACACTGAAATCTCTGACTGGTTATTTCCCTTATTCTAGTATCCAGTTATCCGGTGTTACACACAGTTTTTACAGAGCTCTTTCTAAAAGCTGTGGCGCTTTCTTCTTTTATTGTGGGCTTGTGAACTGACTGACCCATGTCACAAAATTAAGTGAGAAGTTGTGACTTCAATGAGGTCTCTTAAACAAGGCTATTTTGGGAGGGGGGCCAACCTAGCATTTTCTCCTTACACAAATCTCACTGACAAATCTGGTGGATCCCATGAGCATGAAGGTGGGGAAGTGCTGGGCTCCTGCCTGTCCTGGTCACCACACAGCCCTTGCTCTGCCAGCTCAGTGCGGTGTTTGGATCTTGCTATCTCTTCTGGAATTCAGGAACTCATTTTACCAGTAACATTTCCTACTCCCCAGTGGCCAAGATCCTGCAAATACAGTTATCAGATTCTTCCCAATGAGCTCACTTACTCCCCTCATCTTCCACCAGTATCCCTCAAAGCCTTGAGATGGTTCCATCTCTTAGACTCTTTCAGGGGCAACAGGCTGATCTCATGTGTGTTATGAGATGGGCAATGATAAATCCATTCTGCCATTCTTTCTCTGTGGGCATGTGGATAACTCTTCCTATTATATCCCAAAATATTTCCGGCATATTGTCTTTACTGAGACATTTTTGAAGAGAATGGAATTAGGGTTCAAAAAATAAGGACAGAACACAGTTACGATGGAGCCAGGTTTTGTGATGCCGTGCCTGTGCTTTGGGTGTGGGCATCTGCCTGGATGAGGGTACGCACAAACTTACCTTGAGGCCAGACTGCTTATTAAAATCATTCAGTTGGATTTAAACTGCTATAGTTTGGGTAAGAGTCTTCAAATCACACACATGTACTTTGATCTGAGGGGTTGACTATACTTTGTCCTCCACAACCAAGTGCCTATATCTGTGTAAGGAGAAATTTGAGGAAAGGCCCTTGGGCTTCTTCAAAGCAGTTCACAGATCAGAGTCAAAAGGCAGGCAGTCTAGGTCAAGAAGCGGTTAGGGAAGAGAGTGGTCCTGAAGGCTTTAATAAAAACCATGGGTCATTAGCAGGCTTAAACCCCTTCTTCAGTGTCAGGACCCCAGAGGAAGACTGTCTCAGTTTATTACCTTAGTTTGCTTGAAGGAGACATACTTAGGAATAATAAGTATTCGGTACCCAAAGTGGATATTTTATTAACACCCCTTCCTCTACATGACAAAATGATTTTCTATAATAACCATGTAATAATCAGTATAATAACTATTTTTATTTGTTCTTTACTTATAAAATAAACAATTAACAAATCAAAGGGAAGAATAAATTTCTGTTTTAAAGATATTTCTATTCAACAAAATGGTGTATATATGAAATAAAGTTTAGACTGACTAATCAAAAATATTCCATCTCACAATTGGCATTCGGTTTCATCCTTGCAAACATTGAACACAAATGAAAATGGCAGTGTTTGCACACACAGAATCAAAGAAACTGGAGCTCCTCTCAGCCCTTGCCCTCACTGCACCTGCACGTTTATCTGAATCTGTGGTTTTAAGGGCAGGAATATGTAATACCACCGGGATATTTGGGGTACAAACAACACCTGCTACAAACTTGAATAATTCCAAATATTTACACATTTGCTTTTGGAACGAATGTGTGTAAGTGAGTCGGTATATGTAAGGGCTGACTGTTCACACGGCGGTGCTAAGAATTACCTTCCAGCTAAAATACCATGTTTATTACAGAATAAGTAAGACTGTGCAAATTTAAAGTTTATATATTATTAAAACTTAATGGTAACAATCACATGGAACTTAGACCAGCAGAGGATTTTATCAGAAAGAAATATTTTATTACTGACATTGCCTAGAATTGCTGATGAACTGTAATAATAAAAAGCAGACCAAGTTTTAGTAAGTTTTATCATGGCTCTTAATTTTCTTAAAGCATTTTCTTATTGTTTGAAACCAGGCAAACTGACTACCACCCTGTTATTGGTATGTCAGCTATTAAGCAAGTGTTCTGCGGTAGGGAAAGGGAAGATTTTGTAAGCATTTTGAGCATTAGGAATGAGAAAAAAATTATTTTCTATTTTTAATTTAGTTAATGTGGCTGGATTGTGAACACCAAAGTAAAAATAGTAGAGTTGTAGTTTTCAATGATTAATTCCTGGCCTAGGGAGGAAGTATGGATGGGGGACAATTGTGGAGATGTCCCCTGAGCAGCCCTGCTGTGATGATATGAATAAGTTTCCTGAGTCTGGGGTTCAGCAGTAGCAAGCATCCCTGAGTAATTGACCTACAACGGTGTTTTCCTACAAGTGTCTATCAATTCTTCACCTATCAAGTTATGTGATATATTTGCCTCCAACTTTATCCCTGTATTTCCCTTCTAGGTCTCCTCTTTAGCTGGTTCTGTTTGGGGAGGGGCACACTTCAGAAACATAGTCACTATTACATCCAGGATTTATTTAACTAACCATGCAAAAAACGGAGAATCTGCTCTTTCTACTCCAATTAGCACAGCTCAGTCAGAAATCCCTGATCAATGAATCTCTACCGGTAAATTTAGCCTGACCACAATAATATTTTACCCTCTTTGCTTGAATCTGTTTTCACATGCATTCCTCATATTTTGTGGAAGTAAAAAAATAATAACAATTTTATAATGTGGGGATTTTTCCTCTTTCTCCTGCTACTCTTGGCAAACACTGGGATCTGGTTCTAATCAATAAAGTCTTGGAACAATGAGAGCTGGTTAACACCAAAGCATGAACAAAATTGGCTTCCTCTGCAAGTGACCACAAATAATGTCACTCTTAGTATTTGGAATTATAGGTAAATCGCTTCAGATAAGAGAAGGGATGCTGCTCGTTTCGCACAAAAAAGTTAGTAAGTGTTAGGATGCTGCCAATGATGGGGACAGAAATATTTCAGGAAATTCTGAATTTTCTTCAGACTTCCTTAATACCATTCCAATTCTCAAGGTCATATATTTTCCTAGTAAATGTCCTAAAATTCTCATGGCAGACCTTATGAGACTATAAATTTAAGTAAGCTTATAACCATGGAGTTCTTTGGATTAGCAAAAAAAAAAAAAAATGAGAGATTTTTTTTTAACACAGTGACAAAAAATTCCTCTTAGTGCAGTCATAGAAAATCAATCTGTAACTTGTTGGGAGGACTTAGGAACTTCATATTGGCAGGTTTTTATTTTTATTTAGCTTTTCGACACTTTGTTAAAAACAGCCCCCCCACCTACCCATCCACAGTCTTTGAATTCAGCCATCCCTTCCTGGCAGAGTCCACTCAGTTCCCCACGGCTTTGCCTTCAATGGCACTTCATTTCAGGTGACTGCAAGTGATAATGAAATTACTTCTTCACCAGCACCTGCCATGAAGTGCTAAGGTCGGATTCCCTAATACTTGCTGATTTTTATTGCCTTCAGCTCTAACCAGGCTAGAAAACCACTCCTGGCTTTCCTCTGTAATGGTGTGTTGTGTGCAGCCACTCCTGCAAACAATTTCTGTGTCAGTCTGAAAAGAGGTTTAGTTGCTAGCAACCAAACCAACTTGGATAATTCAAGCAGAAAATAAAGGTTTCGAAAGGCTGTTAGGGTATTCATGGGCTTACTGGGAATGCTGGAGAGCCAGTCAGAGAAAGTTAGGGAAAACAGAGGCACTCTTGATGAAAATGCTGTCCAGGCCTTTGCTTGTGGGTTCTATCTGCTGCCTTTCTCGAGAACATGATACCACAGCTGCTCTGCATGCCATGCATTTATAGCTCAAAGTTCAAAGTATGTCCAGTTGGTCTGAACTAGGACACAGGCCTATGATCTTCTTTTCACCACCTTAATTGGTGTTGGCATAGCAAAGTTACAAAAGCAAGATATTTGAGTTCTTAGTTTCTCTAGCAGGAGGCAAATTCTCCTCCCCAATAGACCACGAAGAGTAAGGAATTCTATAAACATTGCGAAGAGGGCTGCCAAAAACCAGCCAGTGTTTACTATGCCCTCATTCTTCGAACCAGCCATATTGGCCACTTTCTAATTCTCTCTGGACTTTTCCTAGCCCCTTTTCTTCAGAGCTCCACTGTGGATCCTCTTCCCCAGATTGTCCTATGACTGACTTCTCCTCATCATATGTGCACCACCTGAAATGTCATCTCTTCAATCTGACATTCCTCAACTACCCTATTACAGAAATGTCATTGCTTTGCTTATCTCCATCCATCACTCTACCCCATTATTCCTCAGATTCCTTCTCATTATCTGAAAGTATCTCATTTAAGTGTTTAAGTGCTCATTGCCTACCCTTCTCATGTAAAAAATAAGTGTCCTAAGTCAAAGATCTTGTCTGTGACCTTATTTGTTTTACTTTCACCACTGAATCCCCAGCATCAAGAATAGTGACTGTCACATATCAGAGTCCAACTGGTATTTAGGGAATCAATAAATTAACCAAGATCCCAATATGGAATAGGCAAAGACCCCTGTGGAATCCAAGGCCTGGAAAGAGCTGGGATGCAGGACCTCCCCTAACTCTGGTGTGTACTGTTATTTGCTTTTCTTCTTCCCAAAAGAGTGAGTACTCAGCATGGGGCATCAGCTCCAGATGCAGCCTGAATCTAAATAATGCATGACTGTGAAAGACTTTAAAAATATAAAAGACCACATCAGTGCTAAGTCTTATTCTCAGTATACATGGATTGTTATGCAGGCAACACTTTCTGGCCAAAGTGCACAATTCTTTGTCACGTTAAGATCCCACTGAGTAAATCACCATTTCAGCATATGCTGATTTGGGCAATTTTTGGTTGAAAGGATGAACTCTGCCTGCCTCTATGGTATGTGCATTTGACATGCACTGGGCAATGTCATAAATTTCAATGTCTAGGGTTTTTACCATTTACCTCAGGGTACTGAACATAAGTCCTGGTGTCTCTGAAAGGGTCAGAAATCATAAAACATTCTAAAGGTGAGTCCCAGTGATTCTGGGACACCAGTGAAAATTTCCAGCCATATCTGGAGAGAACTATTCTAATACCCCACTTCTAGGGTATACATATCACTAAGTAAATGACAATTTGCTTAAAACAATTACGTCTTGGCCTTGGATTCTGAATTTGACCAAATAGCAGAAGTATATTGTTCAAAGACCCAAGGCTACAGTTATGAAATGAGAGTCCTCATTTCATATTGAACTGTAGTTCAAAAGTGAACTACAGAATATTTAATGAAGTGATATTTAAGCTCACATGGTACTAATATTCCTGCTCTTTGGGCTCCAGGAAATGACCTCAATCTTGCCTATGTGACAATGTTGGTGGATTCCTATTCATAATTCTAACATAAAACTTAGTTTGATTTTGAAAACCATTATGTCTAAATGATTGGATAATCATCCCCTTCCCTGTGAGTGATAAAGGCAATCTCTTTCTAGGGGGTTTTCCCTTCAGAGCAGTAGTATCTATTAACTAAAACCAGGTCAATATTTTAGATTTCCAATCTGGAACTGTTTTTGTCAGTTTATAAGCATCCAATGATACAAACTCAGGCACTGATGTCTGAAACCCCCTTCTGACCTCTCCTTCATGTAGCTCTGCCCTGGGGGATACTCACCATCATCTTTAGAAATTCCTTCTCTTTTTGTTAGCTCTTCAGAAAATCATCTCCATTCTTATTACTTTGCTTTATCAGTGATTACAACCTAAGCCCCTGATGTCACTGTCAGAAGCTCCTGGTTGATCAAAGCTGATCCTGGTAATCAGCTATAGTTGATTAGCTTTCAGGAGGAAAAGGGTGAAGGCAGTGTAAGCAGCTCTGGTTTTGCTTTTAAGGGGAAGGCAGTCAGCTTAGCTGCCGAGTTGATAAGGTAGAGAGAACGGGGCACCATCCAAGTGGAAAACTCAGAGTCTCAAAAATTGCTAAAGCAGAGAATGGCCTAAGATGAATGTGACTAGTTCTGAGCACATTGGCTCAAGTCAGAGAAGAAAATTTTAGGGAAAACTGCTTTCTTATGCAAATTAGAAGTCCTTATAGCATTCATTTGACTGGCAAACCTATATTACTTGAGATTTCTAAAATACATGTCTCTTATATATGGCATAGGATATTTTTACCCCTAAATCCTCATTTTCTCAAAAGGGAAGTTATAAAGATAGAGCCATAGCAATATTTCTGGGGTAAAATTTAGTCACTCTGGGGCCAAATCATCCTTGTATCTCTCCCTATTCTCTCCCCTATTCACTCCACCCAGAACTGTGACCTGTCCTCCCCCTTATCAGCTCCCAATATTTGTTATTATTTGATTAAAATGATCAAATTCACTGAACAGGCATCAAATGGCCATTTCAAGGGGATACATAAAGGAAAGTATTGTTACAGTTAACTTAAGTGCTGAAAAGTTTTCAAAATCCTAAGTGAATTTTTATTTAGAGGTAGCCTAGAGAGACTGTAAATTTCTACCACTTGGTGTTGTTTTAAAAACAAAAACCTAAATGGACATGAAAAGACACCTTGGACCTCCATGGACTCTGTGATAGAGCTGTTCAGCTAAAAGCTAAGGTCATTTTCGGCATTAGTGGTTATACAGCTTCTCCACAAAACAAACCACAGTTTAATAATCTATTCCATTTGCTCTAGAAACACAAACAAAACTCAGGCTTCTTGGTGGCACTATAGCCTCACGTTAGGTTTTTCAAGGCGACACCGACTCACCTCTGCTAGTTTTACTCCTTGTAACTCTGGCAGCATTTAGCCAAGGCCACACCCACCACCACCGGAAGCCTCTGACAGTCCTTTGTCTCTCCTAAATATTTGTAGTCACTGTTATTTTGATATTTATCTGAATTGTCCCTTATGTGTTGATAAAAAGTACGCTCCTCTGTGGATGGAAATATAGAGTCCATTCCTCATTTTCTGGGTTCTGGGACCAGAATTGGATGCTCTCTCAGGAGCCCTATAAGGTGGTAGTAAGATGAAAAGCAGGCAGCTTTCCTAGTTTTAGGGCAGGGAAACACAGCCTCCTCCCATCCACCCCATTAAGCTAGTGGAAAATGGTACAGCATAGTAGGTAAGGGCTCCATGTCTAACACTGGATACCTGGTTGGACCCCAACACTGCTGCCTTCTAAGTTAGGCAGGTAACTTGAACTCTGTGTGCTGCAGTTTTTCTGAAGTACAAAATGGAGATGATAATAACAGAAACTCTTAAAGTTGAGGTGAAGAATAAGTGGGTTAAAATATAAAAGTGTTTAGAACAGTGCCTGGCACATGGTAAGCACTCTGTAAGAGTTTGCTATTATTATAATATCACATAGCAACATTTTACTTAAGTTAGTCACTCAGGGGCAGAAATCACTTTTAAGTTTATAATTTATATAACATCTATCATGAAAAGACATTTCACCTCCATTTGTACTATGACTGTTAAGATAGTAGGAAAACAATTTTGCCCCATTTACGCATGAAAATATTCCTAACTATAAGATTTGAAGTTAAATAAAGTAGGAAAATTATGTAAATATTCAAGTTCATTGAGTGTCTACAACTAGTCAGACATAGTCATGTCCATGGACTAGAGCTGAAGAAGCTATCTGAAGTGTATGCTCGTACTAATTGTATATTTAATTGGAAATACATAGTGTAAGCAGATATTTTATTGAAATTCATGTGATATAACAGTTCTTTACCCTAGTTGTGGTGGCATAGGAGAGGTTAGAAGACATAAAGACTTTTAACTGGGGAAATAAGGGAGGGCTTCACAGAGGAGGTGTGTTTTTGAATGGCCTTTGAAGAAAATGTCAGATTTCTCAAAGGAAGGAAGAAGCAATAGTATTTGGGAGTCATGTTTGGTGACTTCTAGCTAGATTTCCTCTCACAACTAGTTTGTCCTTGTCAGCTGATAAGCCTATCATTTGTGGAAGTGCTGAGATGGAGGCCCAGCCAAACACACCTCTCTTAATGCTCCAAGTTGTGGTATTCTGAAGGTTTCATGAATGTGCACTGGGATTGTGGTCCTGAGCAGAGCCATACCCCCTAAGAGAGCAGTCCTTTCATTCCTGTGGTCTCATCTAGTTCTCTGTGGCAAGGAAAAATATACTTACACTAACCTCAATCCCACCAAATGACAGCAAGAGAAAAAATTGATCTCATATGAAATGATATATAACACTAGTCATAGCAAATTCAACTTCAAAGACTTTAAGATCCAGCACTGCTTTTTTCAAGAATTAGTTGGCTTCCATTCTTCCCTACCTGTTATCAGTGATGCTCTATTTATAACCATCTTCAGCCTAAAATATTTTAATACACTTGATAATCCAAGAGAATACTATCTGCAGTCAGCCCTTGTTGCCTTTGAAATAGAAATGCTTATACGTGAAACATCCTGTCCATCATAGTTGCCAAAGCTTTGTTCAACTCTTACTTCTCCAAGAGCAGAGACAAAGACAAATCATTTTGGAACTATTTTTAAAATATCAAGAAATTGTTGCCCTCCTGACTGTCAATGCATAACAAAGCCTAATACTGAGTTTCTTTAAAATAGATTCAGTCTACTGTAATTCATTTTATCCCTTTGGAAATTATTCAAGAAGGAAAATGAATTTATCTTTTTTCTTTCCTTGCATGTTTTTTAAGAAATTATGTTTTCAGAGCACTTCCAAAAGATATACAACCAAACTGAGAGAGGGATATAAAGATTTCCTATATACCCCTGCCCACAGACCTGTACAGCCTCCTCCATGATCAACATCACTCACAAGAGTGCTACATTTTTTTAATGAGGATGAAACTAAATTAACTTATCACAATTGCCCAAAGTCTATAGTTCATCTTACAGTCCACTCTTGGTGTTCTATGGATTTGGATAAATATATAATGAAATATACTACCAAAGAGTATTCTCAGTGCCCTGAAAATTCTCTATGTTCTTCCTAGTCTTCTCTCCTTTCCGCACCCCCTACCCCCATCACAAGTCCTGACAACCACTAATCTTTTCACTATACTCATAGGCTTGCATTTTCCAGAATGTCGTATTGTTGGAATCATACAGCATGTAGCCTTTTTTTAGACTGGCTTATTTCACTTAGTAATATGCGTTTAAGCTTCCTTCCTTTATAAGCTTCCTTCCTTAATATGTTTTCATGGCATGATAGAGTATTTCTTTTTAGTGCTGGTATGATTGTTCCATACTAGCACAATCATTGTCTGGCTGTGCCATAGTTTGGATCTCCATTCACTAACTGAAGAACAACTTGGTTGCTTCAAAGATTTAGCTATTATGAATAAAGCTGATATAAACAAGCATGTGCAGGTTGCTTTGTGGATATACTTTCTTTTTATTTGGGTAAATACCAAGGAGCACATTGCTGGACCGTGTGGAAAAATATGTTTAGTTTGTTAATGTTGATTATATGTTGAAATAACTATGTTCAGTGTATGTTCATATAATAAACTATAATGACTTTTTGTTGCTTTTAACTTTTTAAAAATACAACTCCTAGAAAATGTAAAATTACCTATGTGGCTCACATTATACTTGGCATGGAGTGCTTCAGAGAGCCTAGAAAAGCAGCTGTACTCTGCTTTCATTACTAATACTCTCAGCAGCGGATTGAGAATCAGGTAAAACTAATCTCTAAGAATACAAGTCAGGATAATGGTTACCTTTTGGAGTGATATTGAAAAGGAAGGGCTTCACAGGGACTCCTTTTTGGGGGGCACTGGAAATATTTTATATTTTAACCTGATAATATTCTAGTGAATATATCTATCTAAAAATTCATCAAGCTATACATTTAAGACTGGTACATATTATACATATGTTAAGTTTCAATTAAAAAGTTAAAGAATTAAAAAAAAGGATAGTTTACAGAAAATAACTTTAGCATAGACCTGGATATCCTGCCAGTGTTTCCAAATTATCTACAAGAGCCCTAGAAAATCTCTTAGTTAATTCTGTTTAAATTATCTCATCACATGAAGACATCTCAAACTTGAATCCCTGATTTAAGTTATTAACTATGGTAGACACTATAGACTAACTGCACTTATAGTGTCAACTCTCTTCTTACTTGATGGTATACACATTCAAGTCTACACATTAAAAAAAAAAAAAAAAAAACCCTCTGTCACTCAGGCTCAGTATGCCCAAATAATACATTTTATCCAGTGAGACATAGCCGAATTCTACTGAAGTATATTTTAGTAAAGCTTTTGGTTTTCTGACAAAAAAGGACAAAAAGTTGCAGCTCCTGCAATCCCTTCTCTACTCCTTTCTTTCTCAAATGCAGATATGCTGCGTAACACATTTGTATCCAAGGAAAGGCCTAGGAAAGAAAGCTCAAGAAATGACACAGATTCTGTGTCTATCTCTTTGTTGAGCCACTGAGTCAGTATCAACAGTTACTTAACTCCAGACTAGTGGTAATATGTGAAAGTAATTCTCTAGTTGTATAAACTGCTAAAAATTAGGTTTTCTATTACTTGCAGCTGAACATATTCCCAACTGATACATTGAGGCAATTATTCCTTGAGTGTCCAGATTCAGAACCTTATTGCCATCATTGACTGCCTCCCTTTCACCAAATACTAACATCTGTCACCGAGCCCTGCACTTATCTATTTTATTATGTGTCCCAGGCACTCCTACCCTTTCAATCTCATTCTTGACACCACAGTGCAATACCTCATGTTTTTCCTAGATACAGTTAGAGATGCCACTTTCCTCTTCAAACCTTTTAAAATGATTCTCCATTTCTAATCAAATGAAAAATAAATGGCCTAACCTGGCCATTTAGTTCAAGGTCCTCTGCAATCTGTTCATGATCTACCTAACTAGACTTAACTATCCCCTTTAGCATACATACAGTTTTTACTTCATTCACATCATATTTCTTAGGAGTCTCCCTAATATTTATGTTACTCCTCCACATCCTTTATTACACCTCTCTCTCTGTCTGGGATACTTTGCTTCTCCATGGCACAATGAAAAGTTAGACCATATTTTAAAAGCCAGGTAATATGTTACACAGCCATAGTCACATTCTCTGACCTCTCTCCAGTCAAAAGTGCTCTCTCCCTTCCTGTAGTTCTTTTGATCATGCACTGATTTTACTAAGGCCCAGGGATATGTAAGAAGCACTATGCCAGGTGATAGGAATGGAACGATAAGTAAGACACATTCCCTGTCATTGATATGTGGAGGAGACATAAAAAGATAATTTCAATATACAAATGCCACTTAGCACAACCTTGAAGGGTCAGCCTTTGAGAAGGTGATGCCCAAGGCAAAATGAAGAGTTAAAAACAGAATTAAGAACTAGGCAAGGTCATTCCAGGCAGAAGAAACAGTATAAACAAAAGCAAAGGGACAAGAAACACATATGGGTTAAATGAACTGTAAGTGCTTTGCTGTTGCTGAAGTTCCTTTCAGTGAGGACCAAGCTTTACAGAGGTGACCTGCAACTGGATGGACTAAAGTGTCCTCCGATTTGTTTTGGTGGCAAAGATTTTTATAACATCACAATTTTTCTTATGACAGGACTATTAGTAATGCTTATTTTAATTTTTTAAAAAGTAAAAATAAAACACAACATAACCAGTACATGTAACTTGGTAAAATTGTCAATCTCTCTTCTCTTTTTGTAACATTCTTCTGCATATTCTCTGTGGAATTTAATCTATAGTGGATATTTGTAATAATAAGAACAAATATATACAAATATGTTAATTCTTTTTAAAAAATTTAAACATTTTATTTATTTACCTTTAGAGGGGAAGGGAAGGAGAGAGAGAGAGGGAGAGAAATATCAATGTGTGGTTGCCTCTCGTGCATCCCTTGCCAGGAACTGACCTGCAACCCAGGCATGTGCCCTGACTGAGAATCAAACTGCGATCCTTTGGTTCACAGGCCCGCACTCAGTCCACTGAGCTATACCAGCCAGGGCACAAATATGTTAATTCTTTTTTATTAAATACTTTAGAATTTTATTGTTTTTTGAGTACAGTTTTCTGCCTTCCCCCCACCCCTCCCCCCACCCCAACCAACCCCACACCCCTTCTGTGTTTCCACCCCCCCTTGTTTTTGTTCATGTGTCCTTTATAGTTGTTCCTGTAAAGCCTTCACCCTTTTCCCCCTATTATCCCCTCCCCTCTCTCCTCTGGTTACTGTCCATTTGTTCTTAATTTCAATGTCTTTGGTTATATTTTGCTTGCTTGTTCATTTTGTTGATTAGGTTCCTGTTAAAGGTGAGATCATATGGCATTTGTCTTTCATTACTTGGCTTATTTCACTTAGCATAATCCTCTCCAGTTTCATCTATGCTGTTGCAAAGGGTAGGAGCTCCTTCTTTCTTTCTGCTGCATAGAATTCCATTGTATAAATGTACCATAGTTTTTTGATCCATTCATTTACTGATGGGCAATTAGGTTGCTTCTAGCACTTGGCTACTGTAAATTGTGCTTCTATAAACATTGGGGTGCATAGGTTCTTTTGGATTGGTGTTTCAGAATTCTTAAGGTATAATCCCAGCAGTGGAATTGCTAGGTCAAAAGGTAGATCCATTTTTAGTTTTCTGAGGAAATTCCATACTGTTTTCCACAGTGGCGGCACCAGTCTGCATTCCCACCAACAACAGTGCACTAGGGTTCCCTTTTCTCCACAACCTCTCCAACACTTGTTTGTTGATTTGTTTATGATGGCCATTCTGACTGGTGTGAAGTGGTATCTCATTGTGGTTTTAATTTGCATCTCTCTGATGCTTCTTATTTACTAAACTGTGCAAGGGTAAAATATCTACATACAGTAATGAAGAGATCATACAGTTTAATTCTTACACTGCCAGGTGGACTTGATCTTGAGAAACAAGTTGATTCACTAAGGTTTCATGAACTGTTATAACAGAGAAAGTCTAAAATCTCAGCTCATTAGCACAATAAGTCTGTTTTTAGTGTACTTAACAGGTCAGTGGGAGTCTTCCTACTTGAATGGTTCTCCTCCAAGTGGTGATTTGGAGTCCCTCTATACTGAGGCTCCATCTTCAACACTGTTCCCAGGATCGTCATTCCACTATCCCCACTGGTTATAAAAGAAAAGATAATTAGAATCTTGTGTAGGTGGTCACTTCCACATACTACATCATTTCTGCTCACATTACTTTAGTTGGAACAACCTAAGTATAAGGAAGTTTTGGGTATGTGATTTTGTTTTAAGTCCTAGAAATATAGAAAGTGAGTTTGGTAATCAGTAAACCGGCTGGGGCACATGAGGCAATTAATAAGTAAATTAATTTATTCCAGTGGACATGTGATAGGTTTGTACTAAAAATTTAAGGGGTCCATATATTGTATTAAAAGAACAAAACTATGTTATACTTGTATCTCTTTTCTCCTCTAAAGGCATTTAATTTTATTCATTTAACAAGTGATTTGCTCACTTGTTAATTTCAACAAACATGCACTAAGCACATAACGTAACCTGGGCATAATATCACAAGCAATTGCGAAGAGAACATATCAGAGATATTGATATTGAAAATTTGTCTCTCCATCTGCTGTAGTGCTTGTTCCAAGTAAGCGCTCACCAACTTTGTTCCTTTCTTAAATTAATTATTCAATAATTAATCAGTCCAACATCACAAAATGCACTGTTATAGGGCTGCAATGATTGCCACAGAGGTGATGGAAATGACAATATTTTATATTGTATTGGCCTATCTAAATTCCAAAAAGCTGCCCAGGGTGTATTTTGGCTCTTTGTTGGAAAGATAAAAACTTCATATACTGATTTGCTTCCACCGTTCATTAACTCCTTAGCTAAATACAAAAACACCTACAACAGTGCCAAACACCAAAGGAGTGCTCAATTATCTGCTACTAAATGAGAGTGATGACAATAAAAGTTGCAGGACTGGAAAATGAATAGCAATAATATGATCCCATTTTAACAATCTGGATGGTTCTTCAAAATCGCTATATTTAGGAATTGGGGCTTTTTCCTTTTTTTTTTTTATTTTCTAAAGAGTGTTTCCTAAAGTAATCAGAGAATCATGGACATCTAATATGATGCTTTTAATTCTTTTGTTGATAATAGATTCTTTCTGAAAGACACATAAGTGTTAGTGAGGTAACCATAGAGAGAAAAATCTGTCAACTTGTGGCAAAGGATATTAGATCAGTCAATTTATCAGCTTAAAAAATTTCTAGAGGCAGGAACTATCATGAGAGTAATAAATCAGCAAGAAATATTTCTTAAATATGGCACAATAAATTTGTGCTTTGGCACACTCTCCAGAATATATATATGACAATAATAAATATAATCTAAGTGAGATAATAAATAGAATATCTCTAGCCTCATAAGTAAGATAGACATTTCTGTGAATGCAATGATTGCCAAAAACTGAAAGCTGTAAGAATGGCAGTGGCAGCTAGAAGCCTGGCTCCTGCCAAGACACAAAGGCTTAATGATTTTTTCAAGATGGCCTAAAAGATAAAGACCTGCTCCTAAAGCCAAGGGTTGGGTTGGTCCTGAATAATGTACAAGAAAAGCTGATAACTGCCACTGCATGGCTCCATGACTTTGTAGGAAACTCTGGGACAACATAGGACAGAAGACAAAGATGAATTCTAACCAGAAAGTGGGACAAAATAGCATTTACTCTGTGAATAGTTTCATAAACACCCTAGTACCATTGCAGCAAAGGATCCCAAAACCAAGTTCTTGCCTGGGGGCTACAAATAATCATGTGGAGGAAACAACCAAAACTTTAGATAAGGAGAGGGACACTGAGAAAAAAAACACAAAATTCAAAATGTAGTTTTCCACTTAGATGAATTTTTAAGCCAAATTTCAAATATATGAAAAGAATACTAAGATGTAACATCACAGAATTAATCACAAGTATAGATTTAATTTCAGATACAGTGTTTTATTTATAGGATTAAAAAAAAACTTTAAAATCAAATAAGATTTTAATGTTCAAAGTGATAAATGAAACAACTCCTTAAAATAAATAATTCTTTATATATAAAATGACATTTTGTTTCTTAAAAAGAAACAATGATCGTGGAACAATAACAAATTTTACAAGAACTTTAAAAAGCTATTTGTATATTAAAAATGAAAAGCATAATCACTGAAATTAAACATATTAGCATAAAACTATGTGCCAAAGAGAATATTCATCATCTGAAGATTTAGCCCAAATCCAGGAGAGTTAAAGTGAAATTATAAATACGAAGGAGTAATATATTAAGCAGAAGAGAATAGATCAAGATGTTCCAGCTCCAGGTTAAAGGACCCACAGTGGGCTCTGGCTAGAGTAGGTCTGGGGCTGGGGTCAGGCCGCAGCTCCTATAGGCTGCCATGAAGCACGACATCCTGCATCCTGCTGCTGGGCAAGGGTGGAGAAGACGCTTCTGGTCGCTGGTGGGTGAGAAGTTCCGGGAAGAGGTTCCGCCATGGGCAGAAGATATTATTCTCGTGAACGTCTTCCCAAGAAGGTGCTCCTCACACCATATCGTGGGTTCCTCAGAAGCTGAGTGAACACTGGAGGAGCTTCAGGGTGAGATTCACAAGAAAACCATGGTACATGTGGAATACTGTGTATCTGAGGAGGCCATCATTGAGAAGATAGGAAGTGAATATATCCCACTGGTGAATAAAGGGACTGAGAAGGGGCCCAGAGTCCCCATCATCCTGGTGGGCAACAAGTTGGACCAGTGGCCAGGGAGCTCTCTGGAGGATGTACTACCTGCCAATCATGAGCCATTTCCCTGAGACTGAGACCTGCTTGCAGTACTTCTTCGAGAACCTGAGGAGCATCTCAGAGCTGTTCTACCAAGCACAAAAGGTTGTAGGTTTATTTCTGGGCTCTCTATTCTATTCCATTGATCTATGTGTCTGCTTTTATGTCAGTATCATGCTGTTTTGATTACTATGGCGTTATTGTATAGTTTGATATTAGGTAGCATTATTCCTCCAACTTTGTTCATTCTCAGGATCACTGTTGCTATGCAGGGCCTTTTGTCATTCCATACAAATTTTGGAAATATTTGTTCTACTTCTGTGAAATATGACATTGGAATCTTGATAGGAATTGCAAGGAATCTATAGATTGACAAGTGCTGGCGAGGAGAAAAGGGAACCCTTTTGCACTGTTGTTGGGAATGCAGACTGGTGCAACCAATGTGGAAAGCAGTGTGCATATACTTCAAAAAAATTAAAAATTGAACTGCCCTCTGACCCAGTGATCCCACTTCTGGGAATATACTCAAAGAAACCCAAAACACTAATTCGAAAGAACATAAGCACCCCTATGTTCATTGCAGCATTATTTACAAATACTAAGATATGGAAACAGCCCAAGTGCCCATCAATAGATGAATATATAAAACAACTATAGGACATTTACACCATGGAATTCTACTTGGCCTTAAAAAAGAAGAAAATTTTACCCTTTGTAACACCATGGATGAACCTGGAGAACATTATGCTAAGTGAAGTAAGAGAATCAGAGAAAGACAAATACTATATGATTTGAACAAACTGAAACAACAAGCAGAACAGAGACAGACTCAGAGATGGAGAGCAGGATGACAGCTATTGAATGGGAAGGTGAGGAGGTGGAGGGATTGAGCATAAAGGAAAAAGGTCTCAAGGACAAAGACAACAGTGCCGTGATTGCACTCTGGGGGTTAAAGGGGGTTAAATGGTAATGGAAAAAAATACAATAAAATTTTTAGAAAATAAAATATGAAGATAGGTAAAAAGCAGTAATTATGTCTAGGTCAGGATTATCACTTGCAGGAAAATTAAAAAATATTAAATAAAGGTCAAAATACAATCAACTTGAAGTCAATCTGGCAAAACCCTTGTTTAAAATGTTCATAGCAGTTGCTGCTATGAAGTTTGTCTGTATTTCCTTTGTCAAAGGCCAAACTAATTACAAAAACTAAGGTAAATCTGAATAGTTAGTTAGCTGTGTGTCAACAGAAATGGAGAAATGAAGGGACAAAGGGCAAGGCTATGTAGGTACAGAGAAATGCTTTGGAAGGACTCAGGAAAGTTAATCAGACAAGACCCTGGATCAGCAGAGGTTGTTAGTCTTGTTGGATTTATGCATAATCATAACCCACATTGCAGTGCAAAGAGTTTTAATATTACAGTTACCTCATTCAGTTTTCATCCACTTACCATTAAAAGAAGAAAGTTTTATTAATCCATTTTATGATAATTATGACAAAGCAGATACTGTAAATGAATTTGCTTTTAAGGTGAAATACGACTTCAATAATAGCTGTAGCTTGTTCTTATACATTAAAGAAAAGTATAGCTAGGATTACTAGATAATATAGTCTTAATAAATGGAGTGTATCTTTATTAACAATTACCCACATTTTTAATTAGTACTTATTTATGGAGGTTGTTTTTCTGTTTAATTCATTTAATTCATTATAAAAACATCCATTTTCTTTTAATATATTGCACAACCTATGCTTTTCAAGATTCTGCCACAATTATCTTTGCTTCTTATAACTTTTCAATTTATATATGCAGCCAGTGTTGTATAGTAGAACATCAGTTTGGAAAGTTATACCTAGAACACTATGGAAAGTCTTTCACCCCACACATGTAAAAAAAAAAACAATTAATAATCAATTTTTAAAATATAAAAGCATCGGTTCTACATTTATTTAAATAACATATGTCCTGCATCATATACCCCATGTTACACATTTTTACCTTTTACCATTATTATGAGCTAAAATCAGTATGTGAATTACATTAATAAAAATCTAGAAGAATATCGACATTTATATTATTATCCAAAGCCTCATTTCTTATTCACAATGTTCTTGCTGGGAAAGACCTATATAGCTGGACCTATGAAGTGGTCAAACTTAGGGATAAAAATTCCCCCAAGACCCTTGTGTCCTGTCCTGCACAGAGTGTCTACCAACCACTGTCTGCTAGGCTCTCAGCTACCTTTAGCTTTTTCACTGTCCACTGAAAACTATTACTGTTTTGTCTTGATAAATGACTTTGTGACTCACACAAAGAATGTTTATACTTAAAGAATGACATCTTTATACGTGACTTTACTGTCACCTATCTAATATCTAATCCAGATCTTCATTATTTTTTATGTTTAATAGAGATGGTAGATGTGTAGGAAATGCCACAGAGAATGCTCCACATGGTATTTCTATTTAGTTTTGGAGTCTGTTATTTGTAGGTTTTACCATCAAAGGATAATAATTGTAGACAATTGTCCTATTCTTCCTAATTATTTCTATGAAGTTATATTTTATGAGACAGTTTGTTCTGATTTGAAGCATAATGTACAAAATAACTTTAAGAACCCAACTTAGTAAGTTGAAAGACTGTTTTTCCCTATTTTATGTCACCGTGAAAGAATACTTCTAAAAGAATAAGGATTGAACTTTGGACTTTAAAATAAGCTACCATGCTTCAATGGAATGGTTTGAGGCATAGTGAATTAAGTTTAATAAAGGCTTTCAAATCCTCAGTGTACAAGTAATGAGTGTGCGGGAACAGTCTAGTGAAGGGCAAATTTATGTTTGAAACAACAGGCTTTTCTTCCCTTTGTGGTTTGAATTATTTTCAATTGTTATGGTGAAAATAAAAATGCCAGAAAAAATCATGTTTAGCTTGGAAGTTCCGTATTCTGGAAACCAGGGGACTGATTAGTAGAATATCTTTTCTCCTGAAGAATGTCACATGACCATGTATAGTGTATATAAAATGCACGTATTGCCTCTTCTTTCACCCTCTCCACCCCTGAGAAGAAAGGTGTAGGTGAGAGGGTCAAAAGTATTAGATCTAACCCTAGCTGGTATAGTTCAGTGGATTCAGTGCAGGCCTGTGAACCAAAGAGTTGCTGGTTTGATTCCCAGTCAGGGCACATGTCTGGGTTGCAGACCAGGTCCCCAGTAGGAGGCACATGAGAGACAACCACATATTGTTGTTTCTCTCCCTCTGTTTCTCCTTCCCTTCTCCTCTCTCTAAAAAAAAAATAAATAAAATCTTTAAAAAAAAGTATTAGATCTTTCTGTGAAGCTCTCAGTGGAAGCTCTGATAGAGCCTTAAAATCCCCAATGAGGTTTAAGGCTGACCGGCAGGGTTGACTGCTGCAAGATGTGGAAGCAACATTTTGGTTCTAATCAAAAGCAAATGAAATGCCCTATCATGAAGGAATTATACTTGAGTGTCCTCTGCAATAAGTACAACTCTTTAATAAAATTAAAACTATGAAAGTAAAACTTAACTTCTTGTCACCTTAAAATGAGAATTCAGAACTTTTGTGAGAATACCTGCAAAATCCTATTTGCTATTTCCAGCCTCTTCCAACATACCTGATTGCAACATGAAACTTTCAAGAAAAGAGGAGATGAGAAAGTACTATCCTTCTGACTTGTGGGATTTTTGAGTACAGACCTACCCTCATTCATCCTTGATCCTCAAGTATTCATGCAAACCCACTGTACTTTTTTTAAAATTGTTGTTCAAGTACAGTTTTCTGCCTTTTCCCCCCAACCCCAGCCCAATACTCCAGCCCTCCTCACCTCCATCCCCTGTTTCCACCCCCCACCCCTTGTTATTTTCCATGTGTCCTTTATAATTGTTCTTGCAAGCCCTTCACCCTTTTCCCCTGAAATTCCCTCCTCTCTCCTCTCTGGTCACTGCCAGCCTGTTCTCAGTTTCAGTGTCTTTGGTTATATTTTGCTTGCTTGTTCATTTGTTGATTAGGTTCCTGTCAAAGGTGAGATCATATGGTATTTGTCCCTCACCACCTGGCTTGTTTCACATAGCATAATGCTTTCCAATTCCATCCATGCTGTCACAAAGGGTAGGAGCTCCTTCTTTCTTTCTGCTGCATAGAATTCCATTGTGTAAATGTACCATAGTCTTTTGATCCACTCATTTATTGATGGGCACTGAGGTTGCTTCCAATACTTGGCTATTGTAAATTGTGCTGCTATAAACATTGAGGTGCATAGGTTCTTTTGGATGGGTGTTTCAGGGTTCTTAGGATATAATCCTAGCAGCAAAGCCACTGTACTTTTTATCCTTTTTATGGATTACCCTTTTCTGGTGGACATTATCATGTGGTCTTCAAATCGTTTGTGGAAAATGTGTAAGATATTTCTACAGACAATTATTGACACAATCACATATATCAATAAACAGAAACAGTAGAGAATTACAAGTAATTTTTAGCCATTAAAATGGCATTATCTAATCAGTGCTTATTAATAGCTATTAAAATTTTGAATAAAAGCCTATCACTTATACCTGTCTTCACTACAAAAAGCAAGATTTTCTTTTTATTCTCATCAGAGGACATTTTTTTCTCATTGCTTTTAGAGAGAGAGGAAAGGAGAAAGGCAGTAAAGAGAGAAACACCAATGCGAGAGAAAAGCATCAGTTACCACCCTTATGCAACGAGAACCAGGATTGTGGGCACATAAACTGGGATTGAACCCACAGAAAAGGCATGGGCCCTGACAAAAAATCAAACTCTTGACCTTTCAGCTATGGATGATGCTCCACCCAGCTGAGCTCCAGGGCCTTTTAAACAAGATTTTTCATCCCTCAGGGGGAAAAATGAGTCAGTATTTTTCATTTTGCCGTTCAAAACCCTTTAAAATAAAATCTATCTCATGTATTCTTTTTCACTCTTTCCCTAGATAATCTTTCTTCTTAAATTTAACAAATATTTCTCAATTAGCTAATAAATATAAAACATTGTATTTGACCTTACAGGAAATATAAAAACAAATATAAAGAGGTACCTGCTCTATAATAATTAACATTCATCGGAGGGCTATTTACGTGAACTTTTTTCTCTCTATGATGGAAAACAGCCATGCTTAGCTGACTTGTTTAGTTTTCTTGTGTTTGTCTTATTACAAGCACCCACTTCTACATTCTTATGTTTATCATTCACGCTCTTTTGAAATAGTCTAAAGTTGTCTTTCTATTTCAAATGCCATCTCAAGTCTCACCCCCTCTGTAAATCTTCCTAAAAACAAAACCGTTTTTAGGTATCATTCTGTGCTGTTATTTTTATCTTTTATGTAGACTTTGTCTTTACAAATTTATTATTGACTACTTACAAGGAACCTTGACTTTTGCCTTGATACTTTTTAACAATAGAAGAGAATTTAACAGTGGAAACTTGAACCACAGAATGAAGATGTCATATTAAGTTATGCTTCCTCTTCTTTCATGTTCCATTGATAACAGAAATGCCTGGTCCACAGATTTCAGATTCTATTATAATGCATGTGATGTTGTTTTACAGTTTTCTACACAATTCTTAAATGAATGCTTAATAAACAAATGTAAAATTTTAGCAACCTGTCACCAGGTGGTGACAAAGTCACAGTGGTGCATAGTTGCAGCAATCCCAAACAGTAAATCATAAACATTTTTGAGTGTATAACAATATTGCACAATCACATACACATGTAATTTTGAGAACTTTCTAGCCATTTTTGACTTCTAAATTCTGAAAGCTACCTACACTCAGGTTGGGTGAGAGACTGTGTTCTATTCCCTGGCCATGTAAGACAAACAAAACAATTCATGCATAGGCCAATGTCTCCTATCAGTCAGCTTTTGGACAGATCTGAACATGTCAAAAGTTTGGCCTCCATTTTTTCTCTCAGTTGAAAATTACTAATACCTTTTGCATTTCTGTGAACACTTATTGTCCATTTTTTAATGCCAGGAGAAAAGATAAAACAAAAAGCAATAAATCTTTATTCAAATTTTCAAATAATTTTAAATTTCATGTACTTTATTTAACAATTAGAAGGAGAAATTCCACTTCTGGTTTAAGGCCTCTCATTCCATGATTTTGTCTCACTCTTTCAAACTCATGCCCCACGTTGCAATATTATGTAAGCCAATTAATGACTCCAGTTGCTGTCCTCTAAATGTATTCTGAATTTTCCAGACATTGTACCATTGTAATGCTTGTATATTTCATGTTTTCTATGTCATTCAGGATTTCACCATCATTTCAGGTAATGTCCAAGTGTCACCACCCACAGAAAATTTCCCTGATGTCTACTATTCTTTGAATTTCTTCCCTCTCCTAAATGCTTGTATCAGTTTGCTCATTTTCTTCCCACCATCATTATGACTAATTTTATTTTATTTTTTAATTAATTATTTAATTGTTGTTCAAATACAGTTGTCTGCATTTACCTTCCTTGCCACTCCCCCAGCAGTCTCTACCTCCCTCCCCTGCTTCTATCCCCACCTTGGTTTTGTCTATGTGTCCTTTATAGTTGTTCCTTTTTTATAGCACTTTCAACAGCCTATAATTGTACTTATTTTCAAAGTCCTGTTACTTTCTGTCAAACTGAAAGCATCCTATAGCATAGCCCAACCTAATTATCTCTACATTTCTGTTATTCTAGTAGATCCCTCTGTATCTGGCTTTGTCCTGCTTAACAAACAAGAACCCATTGATCTTATATAAACAGAACTTATTATGGTATATTCACTACCACTTAGCTTTTGAATTGTCTTGGGTTATAGACACACTTTTTTAAAGAAACAGATTTGAAAATTAGAAGAGAAATTAGAGAAGTTTTTATTATGTATACACACATGGTGTTAAATTCAATCTGTTCAAATACAAAGGTGTACATTCTTAGACAACTATTTTAATATTTTAAATGTTTCATACTAAGCAGGAAAACAAAGATAAAAGAGATCTTATTTTTTAGGTTTTAAACTAGTCAGAACTTCATGAATGATTTTTTCCATGGGAATTTATTGTATGAAAGACCAGAGGACACAACGAAAAGGCATGAAGGAAAATTTGGTAGGGAGGAGTAAGGAAGCACTAAAGTAATAGACTAGATGGAAAAATGAAAAAAGTTCACAGAAATAAATTAGTAACTGAAGTAAATTACTAAGTGTAATCTTAAGCTTGAATTATATGTGGAAGAGAAGTGGGTGCAAGTCGATGCAATGATTCAAAGAAGAAAAATTACAAATTGAATGGGAGAAATGTGCAACTTAACAGTAAAGCATTTTAAGTACATAGGGAAGAAAGGAAAAAAGTCATATGAAGCTACAAAAAAGAGTTGCCTTAATAAAAATGTGAACAATCACACATAGAAAATAGTTCATTGCATAATGAAGGGTGAGCCGTGGATCTCTAACAGTCATCTCAGTATGTTGACCTTTGTAGATTGAAGAACAAGTAGGAAATGGCAAAGGACAGCCACAATCAGCACAGAGGGAGGCAAATGTATATAAGAGCCATAGATGTAAGCTACCATTGTGCAAAAATAGCTTTAAAATGACAAGAGCCACAGCACCAAGAAAACAAAACTAGGAATGACTTTTAAAATGTCTAAAATTATATGCATCTCCACTATAAAATTTTTCAAGCTTTCTAGGATCAAAGAATATATCTAAAAAACATATTTTTTAAATTTTTATTGCCAATAATATATTTAATAATTTATTTTAGCAATTACATATTTACATTTATATATTAAAATAAGACTGATATTTATTTTAATCACAGCTCAGTCACCTTCTATCTTTGTGATTATGGTCAAGCCACTTAATTTTCTCTATTTTTATTTATTGGTAAAATATGAGTAACACTACCTGCTGATCACAATATTTGGAGGATCAGATAAGTGAATCAGGTAGCATTGAGCACAGAGCTTGTGAACAAGTAAACTTTCAGTTAATTTAAATATGCTACTATGGTCCATGATTTTTGGAATTTAGCTCAAGCTTAGAAACTAGGCTTCCTAAAAATTTAAAGGTCTGCTTTCTTCAGCAATCTGTAAATCTTTTTCATTCTCACTCTCCAAAACAGCCTCTATACCATCACCACACCCAATATTTCCATTAATTAGTCAAGAGTAGAAATATTTTCTTTTTTGGGAACAAGGTAGTTCTAATTGAATAAAGAAGAATCCATCTATGATACAAAATCAACAAAGCAAATAAAACAGAACAAGATCAATCAGGACAAATTTTGGTTCTTGAGCTCTGTATATAACCTGTTGTGCCATGATGTATTACTTACTTTTGAAAACTATGGTGTATGTATGTGTTTGAATTCTTGTGAAAGCAATCATCTGATTCAAAGTTAGGTGCTTAAAAGACTCTTCATGCAGCTCCATGTATGAACACCAATGAAACTTATGAAATGCTTCATAGTTGCACTGATTTGTAGTTTGGCCCAGACAGCTCACCCATTGAAATTTGTTGAACCAAAATATAGCAAATGTGATGTCGTCTTATAGATGCTTCAGTGATTCCATAAACAATATTTATTTTCCTTCTTTCAATTTTTTTCCCAAATGACATATGGGAAATGGATATTCTAGAATGTTATTAAGTAAGATAAATAAAAGAAAGTGAATGAGCTTAAGAGATTGTTTTGAGATGTATGTGCTACTTCAGAGATTTCAAATAATTTAAATTCAAATGGATTTAATTCACTAAGGTTCCTTTGGTATCCATTATTTGCAAAGTATTCTCTTATGTATAATGGAGTATACAGATATAAGAATGATGAAACCTTTGCCTACAGTCAGCATGTTACAAATAACAATAATACTGTATTTAACCAGGTAAGGCTAATTGAAAGAAATAATGGAAGTATTTAATATTAAGAGACTGAAGGAGTAAAATTGTATGATCATATAATGCATATATATTATATATATATAATTCAACTCACATTTTAAACTATCTTAGCAATTACAGAATGGAAAAGAGAATTACTTAAATTGGCAATGACCAATACCAAAATATACAACAGACTTTACTTTTAATAATGAAACATTAGAAACAACCTCTTTAAAAACTGTATAATAAAAAAAAGTCTGCTATCACTGTTGCTTTTCTTTCTTTATTTATTTTTAATTATATTTTATTGATTATGCTATTACAGTTGTCCCATCTCTCCCCCATCATTCCCCTCCACCCTGCACACCACCTCACACCCACATTCCCCCCCTTTAGTTCATATCCATGCATCATAAGTTCTTTAGCTTCTACTTTTCCCACACTATTCTTGCCCTCCCCCTGTCTATTTTCTACCCACCATCAATGCTACTTTTTCTCTGTACCTTTTCCCCATCTCTCCTCCTCCCACTTCCCTGTTGATAACCCTCCGTGTGATCTCCATTTCTGTGTTTCTGCTCCTGTTCTAGCTGTCTGCTTAGTTTGCTTTTGTTTCAGGTGTGGTTGTTAATATCTGAGTTTGCTGTCTTTTTACTGTCCTATTTGTTATCTTCTTTTTCTTAGATAAGTCCCTTTAACCTTTCATATAATAAGGGTTTGGTGATGATGAACTCCTTTAACTTGACCTTATCTAAGAAGTGCCTTATCTTCCCTTCCATTCTAAATGACAACTTCACTGGATAGAGCAATCTTGGATATAGGTCCTTGGCTTTCATGACTTGGAATACTTCTTTCCAGCCCCTTCTTGCCTGGAAGGTCTCTTTTGAGAAATCAGCTGACAGTCTGATGAGAACTCCTTTGCAGGTGATTGTGCCCCTATCCCTTGCTGCTTCTAGAATTCTCTCCTTCATTTTAATCTTGGCTAATGGAATTCTGATGTGCCTTGGTGTGTTCCTCCTTGGGTCCACCTTCTTTGGGACTCTCTGAGCTTCCTGGACTTCCTGTTTCCTTTGCAAGATTGGGGAAGTTCTCCTTTATTATTTGTTCAAATAAGTTTTCCACTTGTTGCTCTTCCTCTTCCCCTTCTGGTACCCCTATAATTTGGACGTTGGGAGGTTTAAAGATGTCCTGGAGGTTCCTAAGCCTCTCCTCATTTTTTGGAATTCTTGTTTCTTCATTCTTTTCTGTTTGGTTGTTTCTTTCTTCCTTTTAGTCCACTCCATTGATTTGAGTCCCAGTTTTCTTCCCATCTCTATTGGTTCCCTGTGCATTTTTCTTCATTTCACTTATTGTAGCCTTCATTTGTTCATCTAATTTGCAACCAAAATCAACCAATTCTGTGAGCTTCCTAATCACCAGTGCTTTGAACAGTGCGTCTGATAGGTTGGCTATCTCTTGATCGCTTAGATGAATTAGCTCTGTGGCTTTGATCTGTTCTCTCATTTGAGCCATTTTTAGTTTTGGGTTTTTTGTTTTTCTCTCCTAGTCTGGTCACGGCTGTTATGTAGTGAGGAGTGGAGCCTTAGGTGTTCACCAGGGTGGGGCAACCTAGTTGCTGGGTTGTGATGCTGTATGTGGGGGTGGAGTCCCAGAAGGAACAATGGCCTTTGTTCTGCTCTCTCTCAGATTCCAGTCCCTTCTGCCACTTTCTCCATGGCAATTGGACCCTTCTGGTGCTGATTTCCATGTGGGTGGGCTTGTGTACATTCTAGGACCCTGTGGGTCTCTCCAACGAACTCTCCTGTGAGGCTGGGATTCTCTCCCAGCACCTCAACCCCCACAAGTGTTTTCAATCAGTGCTTTTAGGCTTTATTTCCTGGTGCTGAGGCCCTGTATTGCACAGTCTGTCTTGCTGCCCATTTTCACCTGGTTTATCTGCGCGTGAATGTGTGACCGCAGTCAGCTGCCTTATGTGCCTCACTTGGTCTGCTTGTTGCCTCCCTGCACTCGGTAACCACCACCTGTGGGTCCGGGACCACTAGCCACTACTTTTGCCAACTGAGACCCCTCTCCACTGGCCGCTGACTCCGCCCCTCTTACCGGTCTGGGTGAATCATTGTCGGACTTCTGTACAATTCAATTTTCTATCTGTTCTGGCTGGGTTTTTTTTTTTTTTTGGTTCTATATTTTTATTGTCCTTAATCTTGGTTGTGAGAGGAGACACAGTGTAACCATCTATGCCTCCATATTGGCCCTCACTGTTGCTTTTCTATATGGCACTGAAAAAAAATCTAGCCAGCACTATAGGACAAGAAAAATTATTAAAATGATAAATTGATAGAGCAGAAGCAAAGTGTCAAGTTCTCTAAAAAGAAACATTTTAGAAATTATTAGAATTAATAATTTCTGAGGGAAGGGAAAAATGAGGTGAGCTTACAGCCTGAAGAGAGCTTATAGAAATCAAAACAGGGAGGGGGAACCCAAGCAGATATACCACCTTCACTGAGATGATGGGAGCTCAGGTCGTCCGAGGCAAGTAAAGATGGCAAGGCTTAACTGCATAGAGGAGACGAGTGCAGAAGGAGCCCAAGATGTCTGTCTGCAGAGATTCAGCCTTAATTGTTCAGATAAGTGGTAATCAGTGTATGTTTGCAAGGAAATATCACAGGATGGGATAAGAACCATCTGAAGTAGGCTTTTACTAAAGTTGTTTATACTGGACCACAATCAAGATTAAAAAGACACATAATACATAGGAAATAAGGTACAGTACTTAAAGTAGTGACTCAGTAGTGAGGCAAAATTAGGCATAGACAAGTCTTCTGTGATTCATTTCATAAAGCTTAAAAGCAAACATCAAAAAAGATCTAGCTCTTTAGAAGTAAAATTAGCAACCATGCAGAGAGGTAAACATATGACACAATGAAGAAAAAAATAAATCAAAATTAAATCAGACTTTTTCTGGTCTATCATGTAATGAGCTTGAAATTGGTAATAAATATCTTTTCTCAGATTCATTAGAGAACGAAGGTCACTGGCAAATTTCTGCCTCCAATTTGGAGAACAGGGGAATAGATAGAATTACAGCTTACTGTAATGAAGAACAGAAGCCATCACAAAAGCCAGTGCCAGATTTCTTTTACCCAGAACATCATGTCCAGCTTTCCACAAAACAATTACAAGGCATATTAAAGACAAAAGAACACCATTTTAAAGAGAGAGAATAAGCATCAGAACCAGATTCAGATATGGCAGGCGTTAAAACCAGAAAAGGTAAAAGAAAAAGTGGAAAACAAAATCAGAAAAAAAGAAACAAAGAACAGGAAGGAATAGAAAGCAGCAACACATACAGTAAAATAAATTTAACTACATTAATGATCATTTTAAATGTGACTAAATATACCAATTAAAATATAATGGTGATCAGGATGTGTTAAACGAAAAATTCTAGCTATACGTTGTTTACAGTAACATGTTTTAAATAAAAAGACATCAATTTAAAATAAAGGAAGAGATCATTATATACCATGTTAACACTAATCAAAGAAAGCCAGAATAGCTATATGAGTTTCAGATAAAGCCAACTCAGAGCAAGGGAAATTATCAGGAAAATTAAGATCACTACATAGCAATAAAAGAGCCATCTCTTCAAGAAATGTAAAATTTTTTAATGTGTACATGCTTAACAAGCAAGCCTCAAAATAAGTAAGGTAAACATTAACAGTATTGCAAGGAAAACAAGACAAATTCACTATTATAATTAGAGACTTTGACATGCCTGTATCAATGACTGATGTATCTAGTGGGCAGAAAATTAGTAAGGACATATTTGAACTCAATGATACCATCAATCAACCAGATATAAAGGACATCTAGAGACTACTAAATTCAACAACAGCAGAATATACTTTCTTCTGAAGCTCACATGAAATGTTAACTAATATAGATTTCATTCTGGGACATAAAATGTACCTTAAAATATGTAATAGTATAGAAATCATGAAAGCAGGCTCTCAGAATAAAATTGAGCTAGAAACCAATATCAAAAAATAGCTGGGAATTTTCAAATATTTGAAAGTTAAATACTACACTTGTAATTAATACATAGATCAAAGAAGTCTCATGAGAAATCTAAAAATATTTTGAACCAAATGGAAATGTAAATAAAATATCAAATTTGAGTGATGTTGCGAAAACAATCCTTAAATGGAAATTTATAGCAATGAATGCATATATTGGAAAAGAAGAAAGATCTAAAATCAATAATCTAACCTTGCACTTTAAGGAACTAGAAAAAGAAGAGCACATTAAATGCAAGCCAAGCAGATAAAAATAATAATAAAAATCAAGGTAGATATCAATGAAACTGAAACAATCAATAGAGAAAATCAGTAAATCAAAATGCCAACTCTTTAAAAAGAGCAATAAAATTGATAAACTGATAACTAAGGAGAAGAGAGATAAAGCACAAATTACTAATATCAGGGGAAAAAAAAAGAGCCATCACCCCTTGGAGGTTAAAAGGATAGTAGAGACATATTATGAACAACTCTATGGCCATAAATTGATAATCTAGATAAAAGGCAGAGATCAATTCCTTGAAAAGATAGAGTCTACAAAGACTCACACTAGAAGATAAATGGCATTGGATTAGGCCTTTATCTATTAAATAAATGGAATCAATAATAAATAACTTTCCCAAAGAGAAAGCATTAGGCTTAGATGGGTTCACTATGGAATTTGCCTAATATTTAAGGAAATGATTGTTAATTCTCTACAATTGTTAAAAAAATTTAAGCTGAGGAAATGCTTTCTAAATAATTACCTGAGACCAGAACTGTCCTGATACCATAACCAGATAAGGACATAAAATGAAGGAATGAACATGTAGAACAATGTCTCTCATGAACATACACGCAAGTTCCTCAACAAAATATTAAATGTAATTAAACAGTGTAGAAAATAAATTATGTACCATGACTGATTTGAATTTATTCCAGGTATGCAAAACTAGTTCAACATTAGAAAATTAATTAATATAGTCCATCACATTAACAAGCTAAAGAAGAAAAACCATGATCAGGTTAAAAGATATAAGAAAAAAGACATTTGACAAAACCCAGCACTCATGGTAAAACCTCTCAACAAACTAAGAATAAGTGGAATTACCAAAGAATTACCAACATCAAATAAAACCCTCTTAGAACTAATAAGAGATTAAAACAAAGTTACAGGATATGAAGTTAAAATATAAAAGGCATTTTATTTTTTATATACTAACAATGAAATTGGAATTTGAAATTAGAAATGATCTTTGACATTAATACCTAAAGTGATATACTTAGGTATAAATCTAACAAAATACGATCAATATTTATTAAAAAAAAGTAATGAAATAAATTTAAAGAGAACCAAATAAATAAAAGTTCCATGTTCTTGGATAGGAAGACTTGATGTTAAGATATCAATTCCTTACAACTTGATCTATTTTAATAGAAATCCCAGTAAAAAAAATCTCAGCATGTTATTTTATAAACATCTACAAATTGCTTCTACATTTTATATGTAAATGCAGCTGTTCCAGAGTAGCCAAGACACCACTGATGGAGAACAAAATCAGAGCACCAACCATATCTGACTTAAAATATTCACTAAAATGCCACAGTTATCAAGACAGAGTGGTATGGCAAAAGAGTAAACAAACATGTTAATGGAACAGAATAAAGAGCCCAGGTATATTCCCATGCAAATACTGTTGACTTATGTTGGACCAAGGAGCAAAGACAGTTTAATGGAGAAAGGATAGCTAAAACAACTGTACACTCATGTGTAAAAAATTGAGCTTAGACACACTCACACCTTTCACAAAAGTTAATTCAAAGTGTGACATAGACCTAAATAAAAATTCTATAAAACTCCTAGAAGATAACATAGGAGAAAACTTAATTTTGTCAATGATTTTTTTTAGCTGTAATACCAAAAGCATCAGCCATAAACAAAAATATCAGTAAGTTGGACTTTATTAAAATTAAAAACTTTCAATCAACTAAAGAAATTTTTAAGAGAATGAAAATACAATCCACAGACTGGAAGAAAAATTTTTTTAATTTTATTTTAATTGTTGTTCTTATACAGTTTTCTGTCATATTTCATAGAGGACTGGTATCAAAAAATAAAATTAAATTAACCTTCCAAAATTTAACAATAAGAAAAACAACTCAACTGAAAAAGGGGCAAAACATCTGTACAAACACATACACACATCACCAAACATATACATATGCCAAATAAACACAATATGCTCAGCCTCATATGCCATTTGGAATTACAAATTAAAAGAACAGTAAATGACTACTACACAACTATTAGAATGGCTAAAATCTAAAACACTGACAATACCAAATGCAGGTGAGGGTGTGGAACAACAGGAACTCTCATTTATTGTGGGCAGGAATGCAAAATGGTACAACCACTTTGGAAGAAAGTTTGGCAGTTTTTCACAAACCTAGACATGTTTCCATACAATCTGTCAATCATGTTCCTTGGTAGTGACCCAAATGAGTTGAAAACTTATGTCCACACACAAATATGCACATGAATGTTTATAGCAGCTTTATTTATGGTTGCCAAAACTTGGAGGCAACAAGATGTCCTTCGGTAGGTGAATGGATAAGCAAACTTGTATATTCACTCAATGTAATATTATTCAGTGTTAAGCAGAAATGAGCTATCAGACCATGAAAAGACACAGAGGAACCTTAAGTGCATATTGCTGAGAGCAAGAAGCCAATATGAGAAGGCTACATACTGTATGATTTTTTAAATATATGATATTCTACAAAAGATAAAACTAGAGTAACAATGAAATGATTGGTGGCTGGCAGTAGCATTTGAAGAGGGAGGAGATCAATATATATGTCATAGGGACTTGTTATGGCAGTGAAACTATTCTCTATAACACTCTAATGGTGAATTCTTGTCGCTGTACATTTATCAAAACTCATAGGTTTAATGACACAGGAGTGAATCCTAAAGGAAACTATGGAATTTAGTATATAAATATGCATCAATACTTTTTACTCAAATTTTCTTTCAATCAAATCTGCTCTAAAATATAGTCCATTTTTTAACTGACCCAGGAATACCACAAATGATAGGATTTGTAGAGAAGAACATTAAAATAAATATTATGATTAAATATATGTTTATAAAGATAAATTGATTTTATCAAGTAGAAAAATGAAATTTATTGTGCAGAATTAAATTTAACTTCAATGGGCAAAATGCAATACCTGAGATAAACAAATATGCTAGTACAAAAGATAAACAAAAAATTAGACAATGGACAAGACTAGAGAACTTGAAGACATAAATAAAAAATATCTAAAATTAAACAAAAAAATTAAGGAGAACTTCATAAGTATTAGGTAGTATAATAAGGCTTAGGATATCATAAATAAAAGAAAATTGAAAATAAAACAAGAAGTGATAAAGCAATATGAAAGGATGTCTACTGATACTTCAGGCCAAAGGTATAGCCCAAGAAGTTCCAAATACTCTGTTTCTTTTTTCCTACACTTTCTCTAGATACCATAGATTCCTCTGTCAAAAATGGGTTAATTTAAAAAATATATTAATTAATTTTTTAAGGCACCATCACTGGGAAGGAATTGTCTTACTACTTTCAGAGAGGAGGAGTCATCCATGACTGAGAACTTTCGGCTGTGCCTCTGCTGAGAATAATAGGGATCTAAGAATTTCAAGGAAAAGGGGAAGGGTTTAGAGCAATAAGTATAAAAGACACATGGACAAAAGCTGGGGGGTTAGAAATGGGAGGGAGCTGGGGAGGGCTGAGGCGGTGGGCTGGGGTGGGAGTAGAAGACAGAAAACTGTACAAGAACTACAATTAAAATAAAATTAAAAAATAAAAATAAATAAAATAAATAAAATTAACCATAAAAAAAATTGGGATCTAAGAGCAGGAGCAAGAAATGAAAAAGAAATTGGCAATACAGATTTCAACTTCCAGAAATTGAACAAGGTTGCCTTCCCTTGCATGTTTCAAAAGACTGACTATAAAACAAGGTCTATTTTTGTTTTGTTTTTTTAACTTATTCTTTAGTGTTCACTCCAGCCATTCTTTAATTGGATAAAGGCCAGTTTCTCACAGAGAAATGCTTAGTTTAGTAGCCTGAGTAACATTCAAGTTCATGGTTGCTGACTCTGCTACAATTTAAATGCCTCTTTAGCAGTGTTACTGTCCCTACTTTCTATTGATATTGTGATCTGGTGATTCATATTTCTGATAGTGCTATAAAGTTAGACAATATGTACTTTGTCAAGATTGTTACTATAGATGTTTTATCACTTACCATATTAAAGAAAAATATGACAAAAGATAAGGTCCCTAAGAACAGAATGAAAGAGTTGGCAAGTTTGATAAGATTACATTGTTTGAGAAGATAGCTACCTGGGGAATATTTACTGATTGGAGCAGTGAGAAATTTATAGTATATACTAAAATATAAGAGGTACACATGATGAGGTGAGTTTTAAAAAAATCACAGATTAAAAAGAATAGTGTTAGGAAGATCAGAAGTCAGGCTATGAATTGGAAAATAGGGAAAGAAAGAATTATTTACAAAAAGAAAAATCCCAAAGTGATTGAATTTCATTTTTTGCCAGTTCCCAAACTGGAGCTAATCTCAATATCACCACTGAATTTTAATTTCCCTTACCCCATACTACCTAATTAATCATTGGTTTCTTTTAGCCTCAAAAATGTTCCTTTTTTCTTGTTAAAAATCCTACTGTCATAGTCATATTTCAGACCCATATCAGCATTGTCTGATGTAAAGCAAACTTCTGCTGACACTAGCCCTGTGGCTTTGGAACCAGCCCTGCTACAGTTTCTAAACACATCTCTTTCAAACTCAAATCCAACATACCATTTTCTCCATGTAAAAATATTGATAGCTCCTCCTCTTTCTTTTTCTCTCCCCCTCCCTATTTACCTATGCTTCACTTCTTTTTGTTGTTGTTGTTCATTAATAGCCTCTTTATTTATAACTTGTTTTATTGATGTTCTATTATGGTTGTCCTGATTTCCCCCCATTGCTCTCCCCTATCTGTCAGGTGTGATCCAGCACGTTGAGGATGCCCGGGGAGCAGTGGGGCACTGAAGAAGAGTGGGAAGGGAGAGGGAACTGGTGGGGAGTTTGAAGAGTGCAGGTTAGGGCTTGTTGGAGCTGTCAGGAGGCTTGCTGTGGGCTATAAGAACACGAAGGGATGAGAAACACATCCATGCAAGGTGTAGGGTGTAGAGTTGGAAGACAAATATGCAAACCAGGGCACAGTGAGGATGAAATCTGTGTGGGGCTGGAAGTAGAAGGAGATTCTGTTACATGACTTGGAACCAAGTAAGGGAGGTAACCTTGGGGAAGGTCGTCCACCATAGACATTTAAGATCAAGAATGGTGGCAGGGGCTTTCTTATCAGGGACTAGGCTGGCCCTGAGTTTCTGAGCCCAGGCAGGGTGAAGAGAACTTCACGCTCATGTGTGATGGTGGCAGCCATGGAGCCTGTTGGAGCCAGAGAAGGGTAAGGAGATTCCTGGTGGGGTTGATGTTGGAAGACTTGATGAGAAAATCTATGGCACATACAGAAAAATTAATCAAATTAGTAAATAGGATGATGAGTGTCATGCTTATTAATCCCAGAGAATTACAAATAGAGAAATGGGGGAAATTGAGAAGAAAATTGAGCCCTGGGATGTTGAACTGGAGTTGGAGATGTTTGTGTGAACTCAACATACATGTGTAAAGAACTGAGATCAAAATGTGTGTATGTACATATGTACATATATGCATGATATAGCCATGCATGTTTCCTAGCTTTGTCCCCTAAGAGTATCTAGGAGCAGCAACATCCAGTAGCAATGAGCACACCTTGTGCTTGGATCTTCATCACTACATAATGTTTGCCTCTAAAAGGAAACAGGTCGATTCCAGGTATGGGGAGGAAGATTGTAAGATGATATTAGAATATCTTGTTTCTAAAATTATGGAGGTTTGTTCTCAAAGAATGACAAGAACAAGTAAAAGCACACAGGTGCCACTTAGAAGGAGTTCCCTCTGGTTGGAATATCAAAATAAATAATAATAACAAAACAAACAAGCAAGCAAAATATAACCAAAACATTGAAATTAAGACCAAACTGACAGTGACCAGAGGGAATGTGGGAGGAGAAAACGTGGAGGAAAGAGAGAAGGGTTGTCAAGGAACATGAAGGACACATAGACAAAGCCAAACTGGGGTAGGATCAAGGGTGGGAGGTGGGGCTGGCTGGGAAGAAAATGGAGACCACTGTACTTGAACAATAAATAAATAAATAATAAAATAATAACAAGGTAACTGACTAGATAAAATGCATAAAATAGGACTCTACGAACAAATTAAAATTTGATAAGGAGTGCAAAATACACAGGTCTACAAATACATCCCTACAAATACATGCCTACAAAATTTTTATTAATTACATGGAATGAAAAAGTATTTTTATAGTAGAAAAGCTTGGTGGATGCCACCTGAATGCAGTGATCAAAGTTAATATCACCAATTTGGGGAAAAATCATGTGTGCCACATAATAAGATGCAGTGAGAAGAACCATGTAACTTAAGTAAAATTTCTATCAGTGCTGTATAACCTGACTATAGTCCTAAAGAGACAACAGGGAGAACCCAGCAGAGAAATATTCTACACGGTAACTGTCCCATATTCTTCAAGTGTTAAAGCCAAGGAGACATAAGGGAGAGACTAAGGAACTTTTTCCTAATTATACATGTGCATTTAAAAAATAGCAGTTAACCCTGATATTACATTGTAATAATGTGTTTACGGCTCATTTTTTTCTCCCCTAGAACATAGTTCTTTAATAGACATTGTTGCATTTCCAGCACTTACTGCCTATAATACTTGACAAATAGCATGTTCTCAAATATATCTGGAATAAATGAAGGAATATTCTGTGCCAACCAAAAGTTTTCCGTATGTCACAGCTATCAGCCTTTCAATCTGTGCCAAAAATATTTTAATTATGTCAGTAGACACATATACTGTGGCTGTCAAAAACTCTTTAACATAGAAGGTATTTTATAATATATTTAATACTTTCTGGTTGAGGATCATAAGCACATCATTGCTGTGCCCCTTGACCGCCTGCCAACAGCTACCATCTCTTAGACTATTCCTGCAGGTAGTAGTTGAGGTTATGAAGGTGGAAATTGGGGTTAATCATGAAAGTATTAAATTACATCTACATTCTTGAGAGCCTCTTGGGGAATGCATTTACTATGTCTCCTCCTCATTTTGGTGGAGCCAATGTAAATAATATAGCAGTTGATAGGTCTGCACTCTGACTGGCCTCAACTCTCCTGCCTGGTGCTACATGAAAAGATGTCATCTGGGAGCAGTGTTATTGGTTTTATAACACACTACTGATTATTTTAAAGGGCAGTGTACCACAAAATAACTTTTGTCTGACTATAGAGAAAAATCCATTTTTGATGTTACAAACAATGTAGAAAATTACAGTCAATTGATAGATTTTCCCATCGAGCCATCTAATAGTGTATTTAGGTTCATTAACCTAAGATTTCATTCATGAGATGTAATGGAATGAGCTCTCAAAATGTTAGTTATTAAGATGTGAGTTTCTATGCTCTCATTAATTTCCCAAAGTTATTTAGAGGCCTTCCAGGGTTAAATTAAGCCCACACTGTAAGCCATATCCTGTGGGAAGACAGTAGTAGGGACTCGGGAGATTACTTCCATTTATATAGCTTAGAGTTTTGCTGTCAGCGTTCAGTTTGAAGTCCAACTCTCCTGATTATTACCAGTATGAACTTTTTAGGAAAACTCTGTGCATATGCAAAAATGCAGGAGATATTTCTAAATTCAAGTTTGCTGTGGATTAAATACAATAGAGGCAAAGCTTTAAAAGAAGTGAAATGTTTTCTTCATGTTATTTTATAGGACTTCTGGAAGTTTTTATTTGCAGATGAGAAACTTGTCCTCTGGTTCAAAATTATATTTATCCATGTAGATTTTCATTATGTGGCAAATCTTTTTTTTTACTGTTTTTGTCTTTTTCTAGTAATTCTCTGGTGGTTATTTGAATTATATATATATATATTACTCCAGAGTTATAGCAACACATTAGAATATATCTTCGGGCTTGTCCAGTCAAACTCTTGAGGGAGTATTAGAAGGGGAATGGAGAGGGAAGAGAGAAACAGAGAGAGAGAGAATTAGCATAATATTGATTTTTAGAAGTCTCAGAAAGGCAAGTTGATGATGATATAATTATAGCAAGTTGTCTTGTAGCCTCTATAAATAAGAAAGAAACCCATTTCTCTGTTGTTGTCAGGATCCTCAAGAATAATTTTTAGTAGTTCTAGAGGATGAAAACAGGTCCCATTACCCCTGAGGATTAACATCGTAGGTTGACATCATAGGGATTTGCTTGATCTACAAAATGGAAAACTTTCAAGCCCGGTTTTAAAAACAATTCTTTTAAATTAAGGCAAAAATATGTATCCATCAGAATAACTAGATATGTCATATTAAGGAACAGCCTCAAAATCTCAGTAACTTAAAACATTAATTTTTTATTGTTTATTCTGTTACAGTTGTCTCAATTCTTCCTCTTTGCCCCCCTCCACTCAGCCCACCCCTCTAGCCCACAGTCAATCCCCACAATAATCTCTGTTGTCCATGCCCATGCATCATTCACACATGTTCTTTCATTAGTCCCTTCCCCTTCCTTCCTCTACTCCCCACTCCCTCCTCCCGTCCTACGGCTGTCAGTCTGTTCCATGTTTCTATGCCTCTGGTTCTATTTTTCTCGTTAGTTTATTTTGTTTATTAGATTCCAGTCATAAGTGAGGTCATATGGTATTTGTCTTTCACCAACTGGCTTATTTCCTTTAGCATAATAGTCTCTAATTCCAGCCATGCTGTCACAAAAGGTAGGACTTTCTAAAAATGTGTTTCTTGTTCTTGGTCTTCTGTCTTAGTCCCGAGGGCAGAGTCTCCATCTGGTGTCTCCCTATCAGTTCCTTCCACTAACACAGGCATGCACAGTCTCAGACTGCAGAGAAGAGAAAGGCAGGAGAATTTGTATTTGTGGACACACAAGACTGTGCTTCTCTGATCCCTTGATATGTGGGTGTCCACAAAGAGAAAAGCCAGCGGTCACTGAGTAGCCCTGCGGACTGCCAGGATGACCGCTGTAACTTGAACAGTTTTCATCTTCAGGGGCATCACAGACTAACAGAAAGGCAATATGGTATTAGATAAACCTGTAATTCATGTAATATTTAACTTTACCTCTAAGTGTGATTTCAACTGAAGTGACACGTCCAACTAACAATGACTTCTGAACAAAATTATTTACTTTTTTTCCGAAGGCCTTCTGAATGAAATTTTTAAACTGCATTGACTCAGTTGAGTAAGTCTGCATATACTGGACATTCATTCTACTCATAGAAAAAATGCCCTATGATCTTTTTTCAGTCTCTACTGTCATTAAACATCAAAAATTACCAAAACATTCTAATTGGGGATATTCTATTCTTTGAACAGTAATAGAAAACAAAAGAAATCTCAAACTTTACAAATATGTTGCCAGAACTTGTAAGGGTCAACCTGGTTGACAGAAATATAAATTAGGTAACTGCTGCTTATGGGGGGGTGGGGTACATATTATAACTTAAATATTGTTTTCATGCAGAGAGCAGAAGAAAGTAAATCACAGTCCTATTTGTAAAACCGTGAACATTCAAAGTAATAAAAGTCATTTCCTCCTGAATGTTTAATCTCATCATTTATGATTATAGACTTTGAAAATAGATATGAAATATACTTAATTAAGGTATACATTTATCATTTTTTAAACCAGCTGTGTCTTTATGTTCTACTGGCATCAGAAGTGGATCTAATGCCAGTAGATATAAAGGCAGTAAACCCTAGATTTAAGGAGTGATGGTAACAAGAAAGGCATCATCGCTTCTTTGTTCTAGATACAATGTACTTTCCAAAGTCATCTCACACTGCAAAGGCATTTCTAAGTCAGTGTCCATTATTCAGAGGCGGCATGGCTCAGTGGTCGGAAATAACAGGCTGGAAGATCAAGGACTGTGAGTTCTAATGCTATATTGGAAAAAAAAGCAAAAATGTTGCTTGGGCTCCTTAGATACTTTTAAAATGCTTCTTTAATATTGTGTTCCATTTATTCTTTCCTCTTTTGTTGTTGTTCAGGTGGCATTTATCATACGGGTCACAGATACAAAAGTAAAAGTCAAGGCTATCCCAATGACTCAAAGGTGCCACACAAACACGTACAGACGGATCTTGCAGAGGCAGCCGTGTCCTTGTTAGATTAACACCTGGAAGAGTCTCAAAATAGTGGCAAAGTAAGTTTGACTTAATAGAAGGAACAGGATGTGATTAAGAAAAAGGCCTCAGAAAGCTGTGGTAAAAGCAGTGTGTTACTGCAAAACTGAAACTATGGAGATATTTATGTAATACTAATTTAGAATCTGGTCTGAGGATATGCCCCATCGGAGATGTCCATTTCCTACTATAGTCCTCTAACACTGTCAGAATAATCATTCAAATATCAAGTTTACTTTTCATGCCATATGCAAATTTTAGTGTATTTTACTGAGTTATATCTGTAACAAACATCATTTTTTCATCTTCATGCTTGGTGTTGGCTTTAACATTCTTCCATGAAATTGTAAATAACAAAACTATTCAATAAACACAAAATTGAAACAGAGTCAAATAAATGGTGACTAGAAATGAGCTTCAATGGCTTCTAACCAATGAGAGTTGGACTTACTGCTCTGATTTATAAGGCAAGGCCAAACCACACTCTCCTTCCAACAATTTTTATAGGCAGTCAAAATTATTTACAAAAACCACCAATATGCATCTTGAAATGATTTTCTTTGTTACTTTTGAAGACCTCCTTTATGACCCTAAAATATAATTAACTCAGTTGCAATCATACATATTTATCTGTCCTGGACTGATAATATGTTTTATTGGAAGGATTCATGGTAAGAATTTTGCTGTGGCTTCAAGCATTATGTGTCATGGGAAGGACTTCTATTACATAAATATGATATAAATTACAAATAAGAACTTCACCAGTTTAACACTATGTATTTTTCAGTGTAAAATATTTATATGACTCAGTGTATTTTTAATTACAAAAGAAGTTATTTTATATGTCAAAAGAAACTAATCTGAAATAATTTAGGACTATAAACAATAGGAAAATCAATGATCATATTCATGTAAACACTATGATTATCATGTTTGCTTCAGCTTCCTTCAGGAAAAGGAAGAAATTGGTGTAATTAAATGATGGATAAGTTTTATTTACTTGGTATCTGGCCCCAGTGGAGTCATATCAAATTTCTCAGCTTGGAAATTTTTTTAAATGTGCTAAATTGTTTAATTTTACCTTATCAAAATTAATGTCTTATTCATATTGGTAATAGTTCACCAAAAAATTAATGTAGGTTTATAAAATTTTGTCAACATTTGGCTCTTTTTAATCAGTGAACATCCATTGCAGAACAGGCTTTCTAACTTTTTTATGGTTGATTACTTTTCCAGAAGTTTAAAGCATTAAAAGTGTTTTTATGAACAATTTTAACACTCTGAACCCTTCCACAGTTACACAACAAATTTCATTGCTTAGAAATGCTTAGGTCATGAATCTTCATATTGAAATTTTTAGGAATTTTGTCAGACAGCAAAGTTTGAAATTAATTCTTGTTAATGAAGTAATTTTATGTTGTTTAGGCAACCATTACTTTCACAGGACTAAAAAAAATTAATGATCAAAGATATTTTTAGAACAGTAAGCACTCAACAATTATTAATTCTCTCTTTAGGCCTGAGAGAAAACAGATTAATCATCTTCTAATCCAATAATGTTCCAAAGGTAGTAATTTCATTTCAAAACCTCTGACAGCTGCTATCTTAGAAATCAAAGGCATTCTATTTCAATCCTCTTGCTTTCAAAATGGAAAACTCTGGTCCTGAAGTGATTAGACCAAAATTGCACAGCTAATAGCTGATAGAAGACAAAAATCTAAGTTTTTTTAAACCAAATCTGTAATGCTGTTTTCAAGTCAAATGATGTTATGTCCATTTTCTATTTTTTAAGTATTAATATAAGTGAAAAGATACTATGGGAACTATGCAACCAGATAGCAACAATGATCTATATTTTTCATTTTTATTATAAAATTCATATACTGCCCTTTTCAGCATTTGACAAGAAATAGCTTTGCTCTGATGCTGTCTGTCACACACACACACGCCAACACAGGCTCACATGATTTCTTTCCTGGAAGGTTGTAATAGTCTTCGTGTTGAAATTCTGTATTTAAGCTCATCACACCACCCTTCCTGCTTTTTGGTCTCGGCTAGCTCCCAATCAGTCCTTTCATCCACACTACTTCCAGTTTAATCTTTCTAGAATAAAAACTTGACCATGTTTTCACTCCAATCAAAATTCAAGTGTCTCATACATGGCATATAAAATTCTTGCTGATAGGCCATTAACATGTTATTGAGCCAAACTTTGTTCCATTCTCTCCTTGATTTTTAAAAGAGATTTTTATTTTGGAGTGATTTTAGATTTATACAAAAGTTTCAGCAATAGCACAAGTGCTCATAGACCCCTCACCCAGTGTTCTCTAAGGTAAGCATTTTACCTTACCAAGGTATCATTAACAAAACTAGAAACTAACATTGACACACGACTATGAACTAAATTCCTAATTTCATTCAGATTGTACTAGTTTTTACCTAATATCGTATTTCTGTTCCAGGATTCAATCCAAGCTACTATATGTCATTGTTTTATCATGTGCCCTTAGTCACTTCAGACAGTTCCTCAGTCTTTACTTATCTGTCTTGACCTTGACAGTTTTGAGGACTGGTCAGGTATTTGTAGCATGCTCCTTGACTTGAGTTTAGTTTTCCTCATGGTTAATTTGGGGATATAGGTTTTGGAAAGAACAGCAGAGATGAGGTATCTCTCTCATCACATCATATCTGGGGGTTCATCATGCAACCTGACTTAGTTAACTTTAGTGACTTGGTCAAGGTAGTGTTAGCGAGGTTTCTCTGCCATAAAGTTATTGTTTTTTTTTCCTAGCCATACTCTGTTCTTTGGAGTTGGGGAGTGTACTTGTCTGTACAGGGCAGTCCATTTTCTGCTCTACAAACAACTGAACACATTATTATCTCATGACCAAGGACTTGAAACAAGAGTGCCATTTTGTATCTGGGAATGGTAAGAGGATAACCCTTACCCCGTCCCAGTATTCTGTGGTCCTCAGAGAGAGAATGAGAGGGCCTCATGTGTTCTGATGGCTCCACCTGGAGGAGCCCAGAGGAAGAGAAGAGCCTTAGCTGTGTACATGCTCAGCTGGCTACTCATGGGAAATGATGGGAAACCTAACTCAGGCAACAGATTAGGAATCTTTGCTGCTTGCGGAGCTGAAGGGAATCAGTGCTGTTTCTCTAAAGAGGAGTTCCTTGGCAATAGAAATACAGAGTGAAGCTGAATAACCCCCCCACACACACACAAATTTACACACACACCACCTACATGACGAGTTTCTGCAGCAGAAGCCATCAGCACCAGATGGAACCAGCCAGGCCAGCAAAGTCAACTACATGAGGGGGCTCCACCCCCCCAGATGTCTGGCACATATGCCAGCCAAAATTCTGTGAGCGCTATTCCAGGCTGAGTTCAGGGAAGAGAAGAACTGGACTCTAAAATAATTATTGCACATAAGTTTTAAAAACAACAGGATTGTGGGGCAAGATATCAATAAAACCATTGCAGTTGCATGTGTATTTCCCCACCAGATTGTTTATCCCTTGAAGTTAAAAACTATAGTCTTTGTTTTACATTCACAGACTATTTTAAGACTTCTCAACATGAAAGGGAAGGAGCTGATTCTTCCCCCTCCAGAATGTTTGGAAATGAGTGGAGGTTCCTTTGTTTTATTTTCCATTTTGGTTGTCACAATGCAACCAAATGGAATGCTCAAGGCATTCAGATGGTAGGGACCCATAATTCTAAATGGCCTGCAAGATAGTACTACACAATAAATGAGTGAATGAATGAATGGATAGATGGATGGATGGATGAATTTATTGATCCATTGTTTTTAGATACAAACAAATAATTTCTCACGTAAATATGGCTTCCTGAGCAAATGAAGAGTGTTTTAAAATCGTGAAAACTCAAACATTAATAAAAAACAAAGCCATACTTTGCATAGGACAAAGAGGTAATCCACTATCTTCTATAATCCCATTTTAGTGTGAATTTTGTTAATTTGTTTGCTAAAAAGTAGAGCATATTTTAATCAACTAAAGTTATAAATTTTCTTCTTTAAGTATACCTTCCAAAGTAATCTCCCCATAGTAATAGCTCATACATACACTGTCCTAAAATTGGAATTTCTATTCAATGTGTCCCTTTCTTTTCCATCTAACCTCTTTCTTGACATAATTTTCAGTACTAGCTCCAATCATCCAAAATCTGACACTACTGTACGGTTGCTCTTAAAAGGTATGGATCCAAATACAATATGGCTCTGTATTATTTTTGTTCCTCAACATACTCATTTTATTCCATCTGCATGCTTTCCAGGGCCCCTGAGAATGCTAATTTTTCATCCTGCTCTTCTTAGTGAAATATGCTTAAGGGGGGATGTGGCTGCCTAACCATAAAATGATAGGGAATAGAGGGAGTCAGAAGCTGAGAGTGCTGACATTTCTTAACAAAGTCACTACAATCTTCTATTCAGTGTCAATGCCTTGGTCTTTTTTTTTCTGCCAAAATTATGCATGTATGTGATTCCAGCTTTCTTTAAAAGGGGAGCCATGACCCCCATAGGGCCTCCATCTGTCTGCTTGGAGCAGGTGGTGTAGCAGTTCACCATGGTTATAGCTCGTTAGAAGTGTGCTGACATTGATTTCAGGTCTTCACATCCAATTATTTTCTTCAATCTTGTTTACCTATACTTTGAGGGAATCTGTGATATAATAAAAGAAAAAGAAATTTTCTAGGTTTAAAGTATGCTATTACATAAATGCAAACTAATGATATCCGAGGGTATCAGGATATATGACTTCTGAAGCAGCACTTAGAAAGCAGTCTATTTTCAATATTTTTATAATACAAAATAGCCAACAGACCTTTCACCTGACCAGTAGGCACTTCCTCCAACTCCAAACAAATAGGTAAGTATTTGGAAGTTCTTCAGAGTTTCCTTTCCTTTCCTATCCTTTCCTTTTTTTTCTTTGTTTCTTTCTTCCTTTTCTTTCTTTCTTTGTGTTTTCTTCCTTCCTCCCTCTCTCCCTCCCTCACTCTATCCCTCTATGCCTCTTTCCTTCTTTCCATCTTTCGAAATTTCTTCCTTCCTTCCTTCCTTCCTTCCTTCCTTCCTTCCTTCCTTCCTTCCTTTCTCTCTTTTGTTTCTTTTCTCTCCTTTCCCTTCCTTCCCCTTTCCTCCCCTTCTCTTCTCTTTTCCTCCTCTCCTCCCCTCTCCTCTCATTCTTGGAGTTAAAAACTCTCATTTTTTTCTTTTCATCAGAATCTGAAAGTCTATATTCTTAGTCAAATCTGATTCAAAACATGACTAAAAATAGCACGAGTATTGGCATATTGGGACATTTTAATTCCTAAAAGTTCCAGCTGGAAATTCAGCAAAAAAAAAAAAAAAAAGTGTTCTGTTGGCACTTCCCAAGAAATGTTGCAGGTTTCAGAACAGCGGCTGAAGTAGAGAAAGAATGGGGACACACCACCACCAAAACAATAACAGGAAACAACTACTGAACTGTTTTTGTATCTAAGGGTCAGCTTTTTTTTTTTTTTTTTTTAAGTTGCAGCAAAGAGCTGTCTCAATTCCACAGACTACAGGTGGATAAAAATAGATTTGGAGAAAGGGGGAAATTCTTATTCCCTAGTTAAAAAACCAGCACTGGTGAGAGTATTTTGCATTATCTTAAAACCTTGAATTCCCTGCCCACATCTACCCGATGCCCCTCACCAGTGAACTTGCATTGCCACTTGGAATAAATAGGGCCCCCCAAGCTCATATCCTCCTCCACAAAACATCACACTGGAGGAAGGAAGTACAGTGGTTTAGTTCACAGCTTAGAAAACACTTGTCACAGTCGTGACACGTGGCTATTCTCAATGCCCCTGACAAGTTTATATCTGGAATATTCTAAGAACCGAAGTTTTTAATGGTTTGTCCTCCTTGTTCAAAACTGTATTTGGAAATGGTATAACACAAGCCCTGATTTTTTTTTACATTAGAATGCAATTCATAGTTTTTACACCTAGTTCCTTGTCTGTTTGGAATGCTTGAGAAAACTCCCAGTACTATTTTTCTCTGAAAGTTTACTTTTGTTGTGTTGTCTTGTCTGTCTGCTTCAAATTGTATTTGAGTGTGGCCTCTGGTGCATGAGTGTCTGTGCCTGTCTGTGCATCTGTGTGTGTTGTCTGTGTGTCCCTGGGTATGTGTCTGCATGTGTGTGTGTGTGTCTGTATCTCCGTGGTTTTCTGTGTCTCTGTGTGTGTCCGTGTGTCTGCATGTATATGTCTTGGTAGCTGTGTGTGTATATGAGTGTGTGTATGCTTCCATGTCTATGTGTGTCTGCGTGGTGTTCTGTGTGATTGTCCCCATGTGCGTGTGTGTGTGCATTGTTTGTGGCAGGGAACGGGGAACAATGAACTGGGGACATAACGTGAGAATGTAAACCGCATGGCAATGTCACAGAGGTTTTCTGTATGATTATCTGGTGGCCTGAAATGTCACAAAGCTCCCACAACAGATATTCTTCTCCAGTCAAACACATAAAGAAATGCTCAGCAAGGTGCTATTTTCTCAGTCTAGAGAAGGGGTAACATTTCCCAGTAGGGTATATAGTAATGAATCAGATGACAATATAGCACAGTGGTTTTCTTAGGAGAAAATGCTCTGGAAAATTAACACTTTTCAACAATATAAAGACTAACACCCTCAATCCTTGCCCTAGAAGGCACAGGAACCCTGCGTGTACATTGGCTGCTCTGAATCTCAAATAACGATCTCTCCGATGTGGTAATATTTCTGCTACCATGGACTCCAAGAGCATAGGGCTAATTGTATGGTGTCAGATGGTAGGTGTGTCAGTGGTAAAATTTTAAGAGGCACATCAGTGCAGCTTTCTACAACATAATAGGCCCTGATTAGCCAGCCGTGTGGTGAGGCAGCAGTGTGCTTTGCCGCCGACTGTTCGCTGCAAGTGCTGAGGCCGACATGAGCTGCAGAAAAACACAATGGTTCTCTGAGGTAAGGTGGCTGTAGCCCCAGCATTTTTCACAGGGTTTAGCTATTGCTCTGGGAAAGGAGGGGTTGAGGAGCCACTGCAAAACTCACCTGGCAGGCTTCTCAGACAGTTGTTTGTCACATTCCAGTCAGCTCTGACTTGGTAAGAGAGCCCTTTGTTTGCTGGACTCACTGAAACAGGCAATACTACACCTGGATGGGGTCCTGTGAGACCATCCAGCACAGCCTCTTGTGCTCAGGCCGCACTGTGCAGAAACCACACAAAGTCATCCGCAGGTGTGGAAAGCAGGGCTGCAGAGTTTAGTTGTTACTGCTTCCATCCATAGCAACATTTCCTAACTTCCCTATATTATAACACCGCTGTCCAGCATGCAACCAGGACATAATGTGGGCGGGGGCGATTTTTCCCATGTGTCCTTTACATGATGTCACCCAGCTGTGCACAGTACTACCTTTGTGAACTTTTTTCTCTGATTCACTCCATGCCTTCCATTTCCAGAGTTTTGCCCCTAAACCAGGCCCTCCTGCCTTCAGGCCAGAATTCTAGGCCCAAGAAACCAGCTAAACCTGGACCTACAACTGCCAGAACAGAGTGCTGTAAATAGTAGGTTTCCAATCTGACTCCTCTGCATTTCAGGCTCTTCAATTATCACTCCCCTCCGCCTCTGCTGCCTCATCTCTCCCTGATTCCCCAAACAGGGCTCTAATACTGACAGGCTGGCTGACTGTTTTCCTCTCTTGCACACATGGTTTTCTTTCTTTTCATTATGTGTCCCTGCTCTTGCCTCTCTAGTCTAAACTTGGAATATTTGTGAGTGAAGGACTTGGCATAAAGTAAATGCTAGAATCATAGTGATGTAGCTCAATTTAAACACAGGCAGTCTGATTTCAGGGCCCTTAACTGATAGGTAAGTCCATAGGTAAGTGCATAGCTAGCTACCTAGCTAGATAGAATATATATAGAAACTAAGTCGATGTAGTAGATATGATATATAGTGTTATAAAATTTAAATTTTAATTGATTCTATCTCTTTTATAAATGTCATAAATAATTTGTAATTTCCCAAGTTAGTCATAGGAAGTCATGGCACTAACTTTTGGAGAATGCCTTATATGTTTCAATATAGATAGCTTTAGATAAAATATTGAGATATTTGGGGAATATATAATTTGGATTTGTTTTCTTTGTCTTTAAAATCAGCCTTGATGATACATGTTAATAGTTCAATCTTCAAATAAATGAATAATGACATATCCTAAAATGAGGCTTTATTTTTATCAACCAAATTCCTTTTGAAAATAGTTTTTTCCCCCTATGGCTGAATACTACAAAAGACCAATAATTGTCTCAGTTTCTTTTCCTATCTTCATTACTACTTTATGTACTTCTTCTGTTGGTCACTTGTATGAGTTAGGATGAACGAGAGTGAAGGAACAAAGAAACTGAGACATGGAAGTAGTCAAGATGACAGAAATGTTCTCCCCCATGTGATCGTACAGGGATCCCAACTGCTTCCATCTGTGGTTACTCCTGTGGGAATATTCATGGTGGTCCACAATCAGTGGGTTTTTATGGACCAGACCTAGATGTGGCCCATATCATTCCTGCTTATGTCCCATTTGAGGGCCCTGATTCACATGAACACATCTAACTGCATGGGAGATGTGGAGATGTAGGGATCAACAAATTTTGGCTGGCTAGCTGCTAGTCTCTGTCAAGTCACCTGTAATATTCTTGTAATCTCTTTAAGATTCCAAGTTCTCTCAGTTAGGATCCCCTTCCATCTTCACCTTCTCAGTTTTAGACAGATTCCAAAGGCCTTTGGAATCTTTCTACGCAGATAAGGAGCTTCATTTAAACATCTGGGTGAAAAAGTAATTCTGACTCAAACAACCATTGCTTTCCTACTCATTATGGTCAACTATTACAATTCTTTGATCCGCTCACTCCATAAAATTGGGTTCACTCACAAATAACACTCATTCAAAAATCCTCAAATAGGGCATTAGGGGAAAAGCCATAGCTTTTCTCTTTTATTGACCATGCTTATTCTTGAGGATATTTTTAAGGTACCAATGTGATTGTGGATCATTCAGGATAAAGACTATTTCCTTATCACTACGATAACAGCTTGAATATTGTAGTTGTTGTTTGTGATTCAGTAGAATAATTACAAAATTAGAAATTAAGAAAGTGGACCTATTATAGCTTCAGATCTGCCATTTGTTTGCCATAGAAATGTTAAAGTGATTGGTCTTTCTTAGCTTATGCTCCTTCATCTTTAAATGGGAATCTTGCCCCTCCGATTTCACAGAGTTCTGGTGGGCAAGGTATGGGAATGTGCTTTGAAAACCACAGCTGCCAAGGGCAGTAATATTGGTTATATTCACATGAGAAGTTAACAGATCAACCTTTGCTGAGCTCCTAATTTGTCCAGGTTCTATACAGGGCACTCTAGAGTGATAAACATGAATTAGGAGTCATAAGTTAAGTGTATAAGATAAAAGAAACAGGCACAAAATATGATAAAAGATAAAAGATAGTGGCTCAAAGGAAATATGAAAGCAACTGCAAACTAAAACAGCTTTGCAGAGCTGAGAGGGTGCTGGAGCTAATCTTTTGATCAGTGTGGTGTGGAACGAATTAGGAGGGACTCTCTGATCACCTCTGCTGCAGCTTGTGATGCATGCCTTGAAATAACCAACACTGCTGGATTTGCCAGCCCCACACTGAATTCCCTGTGTGCATCACTTGGTTTTTCAAAGTCAGTAAGAGATTCCTTACAGGACCCAGGCCCTGAACCCTCAATGACTATCATTAGGACAGGGGTGAGACCAAGTTATTATGTGAAAACTATATTTTTGCTGTAACTGAGAGTCCATGTATTTGTTGCAAAACTTCCCAAACATCCATGGAGCTTTAAAGGTCATATGGTGTTGTGATGTGTACAATACAACTGGCTTTGCCTGTGAATGGAAACAGTTCACATAGTCACCAGAACGTGCAATTTGCCTCCTGGGGAAATATGAAAGCAAAATCAGGAAAGTAGCCAAGATCACACAAATCCCCATACAGGACTAAAGCTTGGCTAACTAAACCATGCAATAACTAGGTGATTTTATACATGCTAATACTGTTATATTGCAGGAGCAATTGTACTATAGTTATTGCTGACTCATGTCTATAGTCAGTAATAACTATAGTCAGCGGAAGTCCTTTAATTCTTTTAAGGGTGCTACTAAGAATTCTAGTATTTGAGAGTGTGCTGCCATTGTAGAAAGGCTGAAAATAACCACCGATACTAGAGCAAAATGATATTGACTAACATTTATTAATAATACTTTATTGGTTAGTAACACTGGAGGCTATTTCTTGTCCTGAGAGTGAGTTCCACCAAAAACTGCTTCTATTCCTGGGCTCTGATATATCCTCAAGCAGTGAGTCATGGAACACGCTACAAGGGGAAAGGTTATGGGGGGAAAACAAACTAATGAACAAAAACAAGCACAAAAACCTATTGAGAAAAAAATAGGTTTAATGGTTTTAGATTCAACCAACATATAGTGAGTACCTTATAGAAACTAGACATCGCAGATGATTTCACACGTTATTTTGTTTGTGCAAATAAAATTATATAGAAGCAAAATATGATTTGTATTGTCTGGAGATATAAATTATTTATGTTATCCTTGGATCTTTTTTGTATGGGTAAATGATATCTGGCTTTAGTATTTTTTGCTGGTTATTGCAAACTTTACAAAAGTTGGCATTATTTTTTAATAAAGCTATAGGTCATGAAGCAGGGGGAGATATCAAAAGTACATCTAGTTTACCCATCTACCTTCAGGAAAAAGTCTTGTTTCTCTTCTCATTGTAGCTGTGAGGGGTCACAGTTTCAAGTCTTGGGATCTTCATGTGATATGGGATAGTACTAATCGACCTTCCCTATTTCTGACGCCAATTAGCTGTAAGTATCAAATGTGCATTGTGTTTTCTAAACTGTAAAGCAGAGTGTAGGTACCACCAATAGACAGAGGAGACTAGTGAGACTCATAGTGACAACAGGGTCCTCTAAGCATCAGAATCAGGAGACAGAGGAAACCTAGACTCATAGCTTCTAGGGCCACCTTGTTTTTGACCTGAACTTTAATTGGTTTGTGTTCAAAGGACTGGAACAGAATTTTCACAGATTCTTTTGATCCATCCCAAGATTAAAGTGGACAAACTATCAACCAGAATCATTTTGTTCACTAGATAAAAGAAGCAGCTGCGACAGCCTTTTCCATTATACTGAGCAGCTGGCCCCATGAACCATTGTTTGTGCATTTAAATCACAAAAATTTCAAGGGGCCCCAAATTAGATCTATTTGGTAAGCACTTGAACAGGATACACACATACACTGTTTAGGAAATTGAAGCCCTTGCATCTTTTTCCACAAATTGGTAAAATGGCACCAGTTCATATGGAGGAAGGGAGTTCTGGGGCTTACTGTGGTATGATTTTTGTCCTGTGAATTCGCTTGCCCTGTAATTTACTTCATGTTCTAAGAATGAGCCAGTAATAATGGGATACAGAATTTTGGCTGAACAAATAGACCCTCAAGGTAAGGTTTTTAAATAAACAGGGGAAAATAACACATTGGTAAGTGTGCCCAGAGCCATTGTGGCACTAGCGGCATTTTGATCAATTGAAATAACAAAGAAATTAACACCTGCTGTGTGTTACAGCAGGGAATAAGGTAAAATTGCCTTTCTCTTGGAAGCCTCTGCCTTCCACAAATGCTGTTTTGTAGGAGAGACACTGGGGAAGATCGATGTGCTTGCATGCAGATCTCTTACAAAAAGAAGAGGCCTGCAGAACATGTCTACTAATTTAAATATACATCTATATCCATACTTGCACTTTTCCATGAAAATTTTGGTCTCAGAGGATGATATTTAAAGGCTAAGCTCTGCTGGACATTTTCTCTCTTAAATGTAGCATTTCCAATAATTAAAAACATAGAGGCTTCGTGTATGCCAGTAAATAGTCTTCATTAAAAATCTGACGTTCTAGACTGAATCGGACACCCCCAAAAGTAAATATTGGAGTCATAGTCCCCAGTGTGTCAGAGTATAACTCCTCAGGGGTAGGCAAAATTAGGGTTACAGCTGTATGAGAAACACAGATCTTATTATTACATTTTTATTTATTAATTATTATTTATTTATTATTATTTATCTTATTAGTATTGTTATTTTTGTATCCTTATGATTTATCTTTTAGGTAATGATGGCTGGTAAATTAACCTACTTTTGCCCACCCTTGTGTTTGGAGATGGTAATTAATTAGTTAAGTTAAACTGAGGTAGTGGGTTGGGCAGTAATTCAATAAGAGCGGTGTCCTTACAAGAAGAAGAGATTAGAACATAGGCATGCACAGAGAACAGACCTCGTGATGACAAAGAGAGAAGACTGCCATCTACAAGCCAAGGAAAAGTCTCAGAAGAGGATAATCCTGCTGACCCCTTGATCTCAAGCTTCTAGTTTCCAGAATTGTGATAAAATAATTTTTTATTATTTAAGCTACCTAGTTTGTGCTACATTGTTATGGCAGCCTAGCAAACGAGTGCACCTGAATTCCCAAGGATACCATATCAAGCCACCACTTTGTTCTTTGATTGAAATTACTGGCATTATTTAAAAGATACCTTGTAGGTATGCAGGGGGATCCTTGGATGCATTAGTGAAAAGATGGTGTTTTGCAACCAGGATGTAAGCAAATCACCAGACTCTGTTATCTCATTCCTGAAAAGGACTATATTTCTCCATTATGCCAAAAATCACTATTGAAATTTTGGAATAGGAAGGGAAATAAAAAAGAATATGAAATTATCAATTTATTAAAAAGCAAAAAACTGGATTTTGCATTTGGGTTGAAAAAACAAAACTCTTTGAATCAGAAAAGCTGAAGTTTTGCCTGGAGTCTAGCATTACATAATTGCTTGTTTAGATAAGTTTTTTTCATCTCTTTGTGCTTCAGTTTCCTCTCGTACCCTTCCAACTGTGATAGTCTTCAATTTCTGATTTTACCCTTTTTACAAATGAATAGTAGGATGTAAATATTAGGTTTAAATTTGTACACTATTCTACTACTGCATACCTGCTACCCCAATGGGAAGAGTAGGCACATATTTCTGTTTTATTTTGCCATATTGGTAGTACAATTGTTTTATAGCAATGATTTATTATCTGATTTTAACTGACTATTATACTACCCACATCTGATACCTGGTGAATAATCGTTAGTGCGGCTCATAAATATCTCTGGTTCTTCTAATTTCAGGTACATGGTGGGATTCTTGAAACACTAGGGTTTGAGCAGGGCTAGTGAAGTTTAAGTGGAAGTAACTTGTGTTACTTCATTTAATTTCCAGAATACAACTCACCAGAGTTCTTTTTCTTTCTGCCATGGAATTGGTAAGAATCAAGATAATGCCTGATCTATTAGCCTGTGTATTAGATTTTTATTTCTACTCTAACAAATCATCACAAACTTGATGGCTTTAAACAGCACAAATTTATTCTCTTACATTTCTGGAGATCAGTTTAAAATGAGTATTACAGGTCTGAAAATCAAGATGTTGGCAGGATTATGCTCCCTCTGGAGACCCTAGAGGGGGGATTCATTTGCTTGCCTTTTCCAGAATCTATTGTTGCATTCCTTGACCCATGATTCTTTCCTTTATCTTCGAGATCGTCAGTAAAGCATCTTCTCTTTACAACTCTGTTTCTCTCTGATTTCATCATACAACCTCCTTCTCTTCTGTCTGTAGTCAAATCTCTCTTCATTTCCTCTTATAAGGATACTTGTGATTCCATTTAGGACCTACCTGGCTAATCCAAGAGCAATCTCCCTATCTCAAGATCCTTAACTTAATCACATCTACAAAGACCCTTTCCTACATAAGCTATCATTCACAGAACCCAGAGATTTGGATGTGGATACAAATGGGGGACATTATTCAGCCCACCATGGATATGTAGTATAAGCAATGTGAGAACCTATATTTCTATAAGCCACTAGGATTTGAGAGTTTGTTGTTGTTATCACAACATAATTTAGGGCATATTGATTGCTAATGGTATAATTAAATTTTCTTTTATAATTTTACTTTTAATGGCTGAATCTTTTAAAAATCCTGTCATATAACTATATCATAGCTAATTTAATAATTATTCCATGTGAATTTAGTTGTGCCTAATGTGTTGATAAATAACCTAATAAATAAATCATTATGCACATCTTTTATTACCCTCTTAGAGAAAAGTTCCAGATAATGAACTCCTGGATCAAAGGGTATACATATATAACTCTAAGGATGTTTTAGCTATGGTTAAAGGGCTTCCAGAAATGTTATGCCCTCACCTGTGGCCCTGGAAGAGAATCATTTATTTTCACCCTGTTTCAGGGAGGCCTTCTAAAAAATACAAGAGATACTGCCCATAAGAATTTTAACTAGTTCAATAAGATAAACTTGGGAAATTAAACTGATCAATCCTGTGAGGTTGTTCAATTCTCTTGTGAATTAGAGTGAATAAGATGTGTGCGGGAGTATATTTCATGGTTCTGTTTTTAAAAGACCTACCCTGATATGTTTTGCTATATATAGAAATGTGAGGAGTATTAGGATAAAAGGGATGGAGGAGAGAGTGAATACCGAATCGAAATTACTGAGTATATAACCTTGACCAGAGAGTCTGATTGAATGGGAAAGCAGAAAGAAGTACATATACTGGTCACATACATAGCAAATGTCACCTATGTTTTCAGTGGCTTTTCTTTTCTTTCTCCACCCCTTAGGAATGCTTGAATGGCATCCACTTTTGTTTGCAGGATTGGTTCTATGATGGGACGAAGAGAACTCCGTTGGGCCAGTGGCGTGGTGACTTACTTTCCACTCCATCATCGATCATCCAGGTGGAGCTGATAAGGCACAGTGACAGGGCCTCCATCCCAGCAGGAACTGAGTTTATCATCTGCCCAAACACCTGATCTCCACTTGCCAGAGCTGAGACAATCCAAGAGCCCTAGGAAGGCAGATGTCAAAAGGACATGCTGCCAGGTGGAGATGGCAATAATTTTTCCATAAATTGACTATTTCTGCTTCCGTCCACCTCCCCCATCCCTGTCACATTTTCCAGTACTATTTAGAACAGTCATTTCAGCCTTAGTCTCATAGATCACCTGCCCCCTTTGTTAGGCCTGGTGAGCCATTTGGCGAGGACGGCAGGGGCCATCTGTGCTGTTAGAATGAAGCTCTTTTTCATTGCTTACCTGTCTCTACCATTCCAGAGATTCTTGGCTTAGGAGAGTCAGGTGCCTCACTTTTCTGGGCTTGTTGCCATCAACTGGGTAGGTTTCAAATCTTGGGCTGGCCTTTTAAGTAGGAGAATCTATAGGGGATTACATTTTCTTGGCAATTTCCTTTCCATTTTCAGAATACTAAAATTTACTTGGCTGTCCTCCTAGGCTTGCTCTAATGAACCCTCCACTTTAAAGGATTAGCTCTTATCCTAAAAGTCTGGCTAGCAAAGGCAACTGAGATTCCATGTAATCTGAACAATAGGGAGTTATGAATGGGTTTCTCTCTATTTCCTGGACAAATATAAATCCATGCTGAGGAGTGGAATTAAGATTATTGCACAGGGGTTTCCAGGTTTTAAGATACTATTAACAGATACTCGGGCCTATAGAATACCCTCACATTATCGTAGGTTTTCTTGGGTCACATATGTCTTCATTTTATGTAAAAAGCAAGCTTGAAAAACCAAAGTCCTTCACTTTTGAGACAAATATAAGGGAGCCGCCCGTTTTATAAAAATGTAACACCTAGGTAAAATGATCACCATATAACCCAGAAACTACATGAATTCAGCAGTTTTCAACCATGGATTGAATTTCTCTTTAAAACTGTTGGCAACAATCAGTGCAATTAGTGGTTAAATTGGAATATTTTAAAATCTAAAAGCTATTTGGTGGAGTGGGAGCACAACATGAAGACAACTGTTGTAGGGCATCTCTGTCTCCTGGGTGCTCTTAACAAATTCCTTGAGCTGCATATCCCTTTCTTCATTTACACTTAAACCAAGGGAAAATGTGTCTCTTCTCCTTAGCTCTTAGCAATATCAGATGCATAAAAGTAATGAATAATTATGAAGACCATTGCAATATTATAAAAAGAAAATGTAATAAACCCTCATTTATCTTCACACTTTTAATTTAGAATTTGTCAGAATATAGAGTGACACACGTCTAAAGTTTACATTTGTGTTGTATGAGAATAAATAGTTTGCTAAGCAGAAAGGGTAAAAAGAATTATTAGAATAGTCCATTTAAGAAATACGTGTAATTAAAAGCTCTTGAGTAATTATTTAAAAGTAAAAGATGAATACATTCAAATTAATTGCCTACTGGCATAAACATACTATAAAAAAGACTTCTTTATATGAAATAAATTAGTAAGGTAACATGTTAGTCCTAGACATTTTTTTCCTCTTTTTCCATGTATATTTTACAACGTGGCTATAATGTGAGTCAAAAATTATGCTTTTATTTTTCCTTAAAGTTAAAAAAATCATGGCTCACATTTTAATGAAGGGCTACCTGTAAACATGCAAAGAATATGTAGGAAAATACGTTATGCTACTATGATGAAGGGATCATTTAATTCTCACTAACAGCATTTAAAATAGACTGTAAAAATGAGTGGAATTTCATCCACATACATGGAGAAAAGGAGCTTTTTGAAGGAACTGCATAAAACCAAAGCATGCAAGTGCATGATATATTCAGAAACTATCAAATAGGTCATCACTCTATGATAACAAGGTACAAAATCATAAATAATCAGGAACTACTTCGAAAAATAGAGCATGTGACATGGACCTGCTCTGGGAGCTGTGATATAAAGATTAGAATTTATTCTGATGAACATGAGAACACCTGGGTACATTTAAAAAGGGGGATGATAAAATTAGATATGTGAGTTTGAAAGAGCTTCAGAGTCACACTTGAATATGACCTCAAACATGGAGAAGAGTCGGTTTTGTGTTAGGATCAGGGATGGGGAATCAGCAATGACAAATACTGCAGAGTTAGCTTGCTAAAATTTAACGGCCTGCTTTGGAGGCCACATCAAGGAAGCCGTAAGATGAGGCAGTCCAGCAAAACAGTATCCAAATTTTATGTTTCAAATATTGAAACACTGAGAAATAGTTCAGAACTTGTTTGTGTAGACATCAAGGGAATCAGATATACAAGTTGTGGTCACTAAATCAAAGAATATTGTTTAAGTACCAAAAATGTGTAAAATTAGAAGAGATTAGGGTTGAAGGCAAACCAAAAAAGTTGTAGCGATTGGAAGGTAAAGAAGAAGTTAGTGAAGAAACACAGGAAGGAATCTATGGAAGAAAATTAAAAATATAAGGTGCCTGGAATGTAAAGGACACATGGACAAAGCCAAAGAGGGTAAGTTCCAGGGTGAGAGGTGGGGATGGGTGGGGCAGGGGGTCCATACTGGGGTGAAAATGGAGACAACTGCACTTGAACAACAATAAAAAAAGGCAAGAAAAAAGATAATTCGTGGGGGCAAAATTCTCAAAAATTTTAGGTGCCACAGATGAGGATTAAGCCACTGGAATTTGATAAACATAAAGATATTGGTGTCCTTCAAAAGCAACATTTCAGAGCACAGAATCAGAAGATGAAATAAATAACAGGGAGCAGAGAAAACAGTAATAGTTGATAAAGAACACCATGGAGAATAGACATTTTCCTCTTAAAAATAAAGGTAGCCCTGGCCAGTGTGGCTCAGTTAGTTGGAGCATCATCCTGTAAACTGAAAGGTTGCAGGTTTGATCCTCCAGGGCACATACCTACATTGCAGGTACAGGAGGCAACCAATAATTGTTTTTCTCTCACATCGATGTTTTACTAAAGATTGAAGAGATCAAAGGCATAGTTCATGCAAATAAGTCCTGTGGAATGTAAGACTACATAGTTTTAACAGTTCAGGTACAGGCATAAATCTTGGAAAGAAAAATAGCCTCAAATTTTTTGGAGATAGGAGAAAAGGCATATTACCAAAGCCATGGAGGTTTGAAGTAATAACCAAAATTTGATGAATTCACGTAAGTTGCAATGTTTGTTTGTTTGTTTTTCTTCATTGAAATTGAAGCTCTATCAGGGCATCTTTTGGGGCACATAGGAGAGTTCAGAAATCTTCAGACTGTGGAATGGACTGGGGAATTAACTAGGGATAAAAAGAAATATTGGCTAGTAGCTCCTGGAACAAAGCTGATATTGAATCACATGCCTTTATTGTGTTTCATTATGCATATTGATCTTTTTCCTTTTTATAAAAGTAAGACATGTTCAGCATGAAAAAGTATAAAAGATTATACTACTAAAAACAAGTTATTTAATGTCTTATTATATTTTTTAATCTATCAATTTATCAGTGTGTGTGTGCATGTTGTGTAAGAGTGATTGTATGTTGGAAGGCTCCTGGCAGGAAAAAGATGGCACACAACTCAAATATGGTAAAAGCGAAGAGTTCGATAACTGCTCTTTACAATGATGTTGGCACAGTAAAGGGAAATCAAGGAGAATTGGTAAGGTATCTTAGGGATGAAGTACCCTAGATTGGGTACTAGTCACAGATTGGGGAGGGTTGGACTGCTGAGAGGAAAGAGGAAGAGAGCATTAGTGACCAACTGTGAGATCTGTAGCTCTAGAGAGGGCCATTCAGTGGGAGCTGTGCTCCCTGACAGACAGTGAGACTGGGTGATCTAGTCCAGGGAAGCTAGTTTCCAGTTGGGTAAAGTGGATCTAGAGAGGCCAACAGACAGTAAAGAATAAAATATGTTTTTCAGGTTTAAAACTCAGCATCTCTGAAACAGAAACAAACAAATAGATTGAATTTACCCAGTGTCTTTTTCTTTTTCCTTTCTTTTATTTTTTTGTCAATTGGAGTTTCCTTTTTTATTGCTGTTGATGTAAATGCTTTTAGAACGTTTCTTTAAACTTTATTTGTATTGTTGACACTATTACAGATGTCTTCATTTTCCCTTCCTTTGTCCCTCCTTTGCCCAGCCCCACCCAGGCCCCACATCCACCTTCTGACCTTCACCACACTGTTGACTGTGTCTGTAGGTTATGCATATACGTTCTTTGGCTAATCCCTTCCCCTTCTCTCATCCACTCCCCCCTCCCTCCTCTCTGACAGCTGTCAGTCTGTTCCATGTATCCATGTCTCTGTTTCTGTTTTGTTTGTCAGTTTATTTTATATATTAGATAACACATATAAATTAAATCATATGGTATGTGTTTTTCTCTGACTATTTCACATACCATAATAATTGCCAGGTCCATCCAAGCTGTCGCAAAAAGTAAGATTTCTTTATTTTTTTTGTGGCCAAGTAGTATTCCATTGTGTAAATATACCACTGCTTTTTTTATCCATTCTTCTACTTATGGGCGTTTAGACTGCTTCCAGATCTTGGCTATTGTAAATAAAGCTGCTATGAACACAGGGGTGCATATATTCTGTTGAACTGGTGTTTCAGGATTCTTAGGATACATTCCCAGAAGTGAAATTGCTGCATCAAAAGAAAGTTCCATTTTTAGTTTTTTTAGGAAACTTCATAATACTTCCCACAATTGCTGCACCAGTCTGCATTCCCACCAACAGTGCAGAAGGGTTCCCCTTTCTCCACATCCTCTCCAGCATTTGTTGTTTGTTGAGTTATTGATGACAGCCATTCTGGCAAGTGTGAGGTGATATCTCATTGTGTGTTTAATTTTTATCTCTCTGATGATTAGTGACATTGTGCATTTTTCTCATATCTCTACTGGCTATTTTTATGCCATGTTTGTAGAAGTGTCTATTCAGGTCCCTTGTCCATATTTTAATTGGATTGTTTGTCTTCCTGGTGTTGAGTTGTCTATACTCTTAATATATTTTAAAAATTAACTCATTATCAGATGTACCATCAGTGAATGTGTTTTCCCATACAGTGGGATCCCTTTTCATGTTGTTAATGATTTCTTTTGCTGTGCAGAGCTTTTTAGTTTGATGTAGTTCCATTTGTTTACCTTTTCCTTTATTTCCCTTGCCTAAGAAGACACATCAGCAAAAATACTGTTAAGAGAGACGTCTGAGTTGGGTGTGTGTAGGGAAGATCTGTAGGCTTTCAGTGGGAGGCAAGGGAATCTAAATGACTACAAGATAAGTTTAAATAACACAGATCACAATTCAGCCGTGTTCAAGAGATAATTGTTCTAGTTTTATAAGGCCACATTTTTTTTTTCTCTTTATCATGAAATGGAGGGAATAGCAATTGCCTGCTGGGCCCAGAAACTGTTTCGTAAGATGCACCTTTTCTTCGATTTTTTGGAAGAAAAAGTAAAGAAAACTCTGGTATAAGGTTATTAAAACATCCCAGGTAAAATGCCAGTGAAACTCTGATTATTACTGTAAATGCACTATTTTTTCATATTTTTACTTTTTTAATCAAAATGAATATTACAATGTAAATAATGTTTTCTTTCAAAAAATGTTTTTCTATTTATATTAACTCTTAAAATCAGGGACAAATTGACATGTAGGAAGTATTGTGGTGGTAAAGTTATTAAAAAAAAAAAACAAGAAACGCTGAGGTTGACATAATAATTACTAAGAAAAACTTTCAATGAAAATGCTTCTGAATATTTTTGGCAGGTGCTTATTGATGCAAATTGAAAGGAAGAAGGAGTAAGCAGATTGCCATTTGAAACTTAATTAAATTAAGACACAAAATTAGTGCAATCTTTTAAAGTTCTCAGTAAACAGGGAACAAAACTAGTCTATACCCAATGAAAGTTTGGGGAAAATTAAGCAGCTTGGCTTATTTTTCAATTTATCACCTCCAGCCCAAATGAGAGATGAGAAAAAGAGATAAAGAAGAATTCCCTAAAAATTTCTGGTGGCATCGTAGAAATTACATTAGTTATATTTATGCCATCACCATCCACCACTATAATAGCCACACAACACAACCCCATAGTTTTCAGGAAATTCTAAGTTATCAGCCTTGCATCTCTTAGAAATGCAAAGAAATCTTGCTAAAGGAACTTAATGGATATTGACCTTGCTGGAATTTATATATATACATATATATATAATTTATGGAATGTATGTATACATACAGAAACCTAGCTTTGAAATCTACTGGGAATTGTGGAGGAGATGTTATTATTCTGGTCTCCTTAATTAATCGGGTTTTCTAATTCTGTTCCAAATACTGGAAAATAGCTGGTTTTATGGTTGTCTTACAGGGGATCTGTTTTAGTCCCTCCATGTAAGCATCTGTTATAGACTATCAGTACACTCAAAAAATTTATCTATGTTAGCCTCTAATACCCAGAGTTTAAATGACTTATGCATAATAAAAATTTATTGACCATCATTTTAAACAGTGCTTTATGCAAGGCACCAGGGTTACAGAGATAAAATGACTTCTCCCTCTAGTGGAGTATTAGAAGCAGTTATGTAAATACAAAAATGTCATACAAGGTACTACATGCTTAATTTCAGTGAAATTCAAGGTACTGCAGGAGGGTAACCATGCAAAAAGTTCCTGAATCTATCTAGGAATGCCTGCAGAAGCTTATTAAATGAGATGATACCAACTGAGTCATAGAGAACATGAGCAAAGTATGGTTTTTAGTTTTTGTTTAAATTCTAAAACCAGATTTATATTCTCTTGTATCTCTGTGTACTGATAAAAATTCTCATTCAGGCTTTTTAAAAGTGGGTCAGACAATTACTCCAAAAGTTTTTAACATGAATAATTGTACTTAAGCATAAGTCTACTAGTAAAGAAAGTTGGAATGTCTTAAGAAACACTGAAATAAAAAGTTGATGCTATTAAATTATATTTAACATACATGCGTTGAAAGCTATGTGCAAAAATCCTATATTGAGAAACATTGAAATAAAAAGTTGATGCTATTAAATTATATTTAACATACATGCATTGGAAGCTTATGTGCAAAAATCCTATAAATCCATTGTGTAAATGAATTTATAAAAAACCAACCACATTGATTTTAGGGTGCTTTTCATTTGAAAAAAGTAACATGTACCCACACAGTAATAAAGTCTATTTCCAAATAAGTGTGTGAGACTATTTATGTGCAGGTACAAAAGAGCTGTAATCTAGTCATGGAAAGAACAAAATTTCTCTCAAGGAGAACCTCGGAAATGTTTTAGAGGAAACAAGAATTTCTATTCACAGAGCTTGAATTGTTTTCTCAACCATAATGACCTGATTCTACCAGTGATGGATTGCACTGATCCATATGCGCCCAGGATCAATATGAAAGATCATACATTCATAAAGTAAGCATTGTGTATATATGTGTAATTGATAAAAATACAATAATATTATTCTCCCATACATGATAAACTATAACTTTGATTTTTTAATCTATTCAGTTACCTTTAATTTTTGGATTAGAGCATTTAAGGCATTTACATTGAAAGTGATCATTGATAAGTACATATTTATTGTCATTTTATATTTTTAAGTGTGTTCCTTTCTTCCCCTCCTCCTCCTCCTCTTCCTTCTTATTTTCATTAATGAAGGCCCTTTAACATTTCTTGTAATTTCAATTTAGTGGCAATGATCTCCTTAGCTTTTGCTTGCCTGTGAAGTTCTTTAATTTTCCTTTAATTTTAAATGATAGCCTTGTTGGGTAAAGTAGTCTTGATAGTAGATCATTGCTTTTCAGCACTTTTTTAAAAAATTTATTTTAATTGTTGTTCTTGTACAGTTTTCTGTCTTTTGCTCCCATTCCAGCCCACTGCCCCAGCCCTCCCCACCCCCCTCCCATTTCCACCCCCGCTAGTTTTTGTCCATGTGACCTTTATACTTGTTGTTCCAAACCCTTCCCCTTTCCCCCTGAAATTCCCTCCCCTATCCCCTCTGGTGACTATCAACCCCTTCTCCATTTCAGTGTCTTTGGTTATATTGTGCTTGTTTGTTTGTTTTGTTGATTAGGTTCCTGTTAAAGGTGAGATCATATGGTATTTGCCCTTCACGGCCTGGCTTATTTCACTTAGCATGATGCTCTCCAGTTCCATCCATGCTGTCGCTAACAGTAGGAGCTCCTTCTTTCTTTCTGCTGCATAGAATTCCATTGTGTAAATGTACCAAAGTTTCTTGATCCATTCATTTACTGATGGGCACCTAGGTTGCTTCCAACACTTGGCTATTGTAAATTGTGCTGCTTTGAACATTGGGGTCCATAGATTCTTTTGGATTGGTGTTTCAGGGTTCTTAGGATATAATCCTAGCAGTGGAATTGTTGGGTCAAAAGGTAGATCCATTTTTAGTTTTCTTAGAAAATTCCATACTGCTTTCCATAGTGGTTGTACCAGTCTGCAATCCCACCAACAGTGCACTAGGGTCCCCTTTTCTCCACATCCTCTCCAGCACTTGTTGTTTGTTGCTTTATTTATGATGACCATTCTGACAGGTGTGACTTACACCATACACAAAAATAAACTCAAGGTGGATAAAAGATTTAAATATAAGCCATGACACCATTAGAGTCCTAGAGGAGAACATAGGCAGGAAAAACTCAGACATCTCATGCAGCAACATATTTACTGATATGTCCCCTAAAGCAAGGGACATAAAGAAAAGAATAAATAAATGGGATCTCATCAAAATAAAAAGCTTCTGCATGGCTAAAGAAAACAGTATTAAAATAAAAAGAGAACCAACTGTATGGGAAAATATATTCGCCAATGATACCTCAGACAAGGGTTTAATCTCCAAAATATATAAAGAACTTAACACAACTCCACTCTAAGAAGACAAGCAACCCAATTGTCTAATTGTCCAAGACACTTGTCCAAGGAGGACATATAGAGGATCCAGAGACACATGAAAAGATGCTCAATATCACTTGCTATCAGAGAGATGCAAATTAAAACCACAATGAGCTACCACTTCAGACCTGTCAGAAAACACATTTTTCATTTTCAGCAATAACTTTATTGATTTGGATATTTTAAGTATATCAGCTACCTCCCACTATTGGCTTCTAGTGGGTAGAGGCCAGGGGTGCTGCTAAAAATCTTTCAATGCATAAGACAGTCCTACAGCACAGAATTATTTGGCCAAAATGTCAATACTACCAAGGGACTTCACAAACCACTTTGACATGTTTGATCAGTCATAGCACCTTCTCCATATACTGCACAAATCTTTTTTTGTGTGTTTCAGTTGCATTTTATCTTTCTTGAAATAATAAAATATAATATTCCAAAAATGGTATATGTTTTTTCCATCTCCAAAATTAAAATGGCTGCACAAAACTTCCCCAATTTTGATAAGTTTTTTAAATGCACACTGATATGACAGCTGTCACAATACAATCTGACAAGACTGTTTTGAATGAAGTTAAAGAGCCATCATTAAATTTTTTGGTTAACCCAATTCATTCTATACCTAATTTATTAAGAGGCTTTTTTTATTATTATGAAGAGATGCTAATTTTGTCAAATTCTTTTCTGCATCTATTAAGATAATCAAATTATTTCTTTGATTCTACTAATGTGATGTATTATATTTATTAATTTGTGTATGTTGAAGCATTCTTGCACACCAGGGATAAATCCCACTTAATCATCATGTAATCACTGCAGGTATTTTCTTTGTGGTTACCATGAGGCTTACATGATATATCTTAAAATTTTATAATACCTTATTTTAAACTGATGACAACTCTGATAACATTCCTAAAATTTACACTTTAACAACTTTTGTTTTTCACATTGTATTATAATTTTAATTCTCTATTTATAGGCAACAATTATCAAAGAAGATTTTGCAAATGAAATGAACCTCATTCCATAAAACTTTATCTGGCCAAAGACTTGGATACATTACAAATACTCATCTGAAAAAGCTAAGCCAATGTAGGTAACAAGTTTATGAGAATTATCTCAGCAGAATTATAATGGGGGTCACTTTTGGATTCTACTTTCTATTATAGGTATGGATAGGTTGTCAACAATATATGCAATTTCATATATTGTTGTTCAATAAATGAAATTAATTGTAGTTCAATTATACCTCAATAAAATTAGGAGAAGAAATCCCAAAGACAAAATTGCCTACAGAATGTGTCTCTTTTTATAACTTTCACTTTAAGTTATTCTTTGTGCATTTACTTAGTACTTACTGTGCTCCAGAAACTGTTCTCCTTGCTGGAGATATGCCAAAACTGAGACAGTCCCTTCAATAGGGTTCTAGAAGGGAAGATCAACAGGGAATAAGTAGCTACGAATGGGGAAAAAAAATGGGAATCTATCGTGGTGATTGTTAAGGCTAGGAGATAGGACAAATCCCTGGCCAACCAGTGATATGTAAACACAATTTGAAAAATAAGTAGAATTTCCAGTTTTATAACAGATAGGACAGTATGATGCTCTGTGGTGTAAAAGAGGATGGACTTTTTGAGAAACTCTACAGGAAGGTATATACACACAGAGAGATAACAGATGATGCTAAAAAATTAATTGGGGCAAAAATACATGGGGCTCTACAAGCTGTGTGAAGAACGTGGGTTTGTTTCCTCACAGTGATGGATGCATTGCAGACTTTGAAGTGATGTGATTGGATTTGCTATCAAGGGAGCGAGGCTGTGTCCACAACAGTACCTCAAATCTTGAATGATGATCACAAATGCCATGATGGGCCAGGGTCCTAGCATAAGATTGTGTGTCTTACAGAGACTTTTTCTAAGTGGACGTGGTTTTTGTGCGTTCATGTATGAGAGATGCATCCTTTTAGATCTCTGTTTGCTCACAATCTCTCTCTCCCATCTACTAATAAAATCACCCTTTTCTTGATGCTTTTATGCTCCTTTGCATGGCATGCTTCCATGAGGGAGATAACATATATACTAACTAAAATAGTATAATGTCTTCTATTGATTGTTGAAATACTTTATTCCAGCTTCAGTTGGTGATATACTAAGAAAGTCTGTTCATCTTCTATTTACGCCCTTTTGACTTAATTTCAGATTATGTCAGTAAAACTTAAGTGGATATTACCCCCTCTTAATCCTCTAACATTTGTTCTTTCTTCAAGCTTTGGAGGAAGCTAAAAATAATGTCCTGCCCACAAACCGCTACTGAGCACTCTGTCATTTAGTCAGTGACATCGCATTAAAGCTGACATGCAGGAATGGCTGCTCACTGCCAGCTCCTTCGCTCTTGTCCTTCTCTCCCTCTTCACTTTCCCCACTCTCAGGCCCTCCCGTGCATTCCAAATAATCTCGTTTGTAATTAGGTGGAGGTCAAAAGGGCAAATAAAAACCAACTTAAGATCATAACACATCACTGCCATTTGATATGAGTGCCAGAGATGAACTGAAGTTACTGAATGCATAATGATAATTGGTGACTGAATTTTCAATACTTGCTGCATTTCAACCTTCTGTTTAATAATACTCCATGATATGATCTGAAATGGCAAAAGTTTTGCTTGCATACTAATTATTGAAATTCTAAAAATCTGTGTATGTTCTCATGCATATTTACATTTTTTAAATATGGCATTACATGTCATTTAAAAAATAATACATAATATGACATAAGGTTAGGATAAATTAGTAACTGGAATATTTTGTGACACAGCTTGTTAACTGTGTTTTAACTATTTATTGAATCATACATACCTAATTTGAAAGAAATCACAGAAAATCTGTTTGTTGGTCTTACCCAGTATGCAAAGATTAAAAAGTGAATTTTATGAGAACATTCTAATTATATTCATAAAAATCATTATCACTATACTCCTTTGGTTTTTCCAAATTCAGAATATGTATCATGAGCTCAATTTCATCTCCATGGAAATATGTGTAAGATAGAAAAAGACAGGAAGATATGTAGAATTAGGAAAACTTCTCTCCAAACCAATACTTATAACTTTTTTGATTGCCCTGGAAATTTTATAACCCAGCAAAGGGCTCAATCATCAGACTTAATATTTGTGAAGGGTTTTTTTATTTTTTGTTTTGAAAAGAAGAAGAAAAGTGACCATGGACTCAGATGTGTTTTTCAGGCAGTTTTAGAAGAGGAGATGGGTCTCTTCACCAATGAGGGGATTATGCCACATATCAAGTATTATCTTTCCTAACTGCATATTTAAAAATGGGATATGAACTCCAGATAAATTTGTGGACCTTCTGGATGCATGGAGAGAGAGAGAGGCCAGAAAGAAGCCTGTTTACCTCTCAACTCTGCAAAATTTCTTCCTTGACTGATAGACTTCCTTCGGTTTAGTGCTGGCCCAGATTCAAGATCTAGAAACCCCAAATATTGCTTCTTTTTTCTGAAAGGCATAGTTACTCAAGCTAATGGCTTCAGGTCCCTTTCAAAAAGGAAAGGATGAGGACCAACAGTACACACTTGTGATGAATAGCAGGATACTTCCTTAACAGGACCTGCCATCATCCATCCTAGAGAGGATGTCTGCAGGGCTTCGAAGGAGGGCAGTGCTGCCCCAACCAAATATTGCTCCATGATTCTGTGAACAGTGTCCTTGGAGGCCTGCCAGAAGATGAGGGACTCAGTCCTACACATTAGAAATCTACGCCAACATTTTTCCTGAGCCTTTAGAAGTACTTCTTGACATTGTAGCAAGGAACTTGTACATCTCAGCTTCATTTAACTTTGACCATTATGACATCCAGGTTTCTGTCAGATTGTGAGGGCATTTCCCAGTTGGTCAAGCTAACATGGAATTCAGAATGGCTTGTAAGTATACCTATATTGGTATATTTGGCAATTCCAACCTTAATTTTTTCCACCCTGGAAATAATATACTTATATTTCATTTCTGCACATATGTTAATTTCCACTTATGTAAACTAACCGGATTTAGCAATTTTTTCCTGTGTAAGTTGACCCCCACTTGTTTCTTGGTTAGCTCTGACTCTCATATAAATCTGGAGGCCGTGAGGGATAATGGTGTGGATTTTTTGTAAATGAGCATTACCTGGCAATGGAAGATCATCACAATATCTCCATGTTAGGAGAAGCTACTTGAAGCTACTTCCTCAGAAAGAAGGGGAGGAGGGGTATCAGCCGGTGAGGAAGGCATGAAGGGATTTCATGGGACAGTCGAGACACTCAGATTCCCCTGACTCCATCACCATTCATCTTCATTGCAGTTCTCAAGGTATCGTTCTTTCCCTGCCAATGCCCCAACGTTCACATCAGGAATTCAATAAGGATGAGAAGCCAGTAAGTCATAACTTGGAGCTAAAAGAGATTATTTTGTGATAATCATAGAATTCCCTTTCCCAGATCTCTCAAATATGCCTGGGAATATTCATGTGCATTCTACCACTTCTCCAGTGCAACAAGAAAGTTAGCATGCTCCTCTGTGCCAGTAGCAATGTTGCTGTTGTAACAGTGCTTTGAATCAGTCCCTTTGTTTTCCAAAATCTTCTCTTTGATAGGCGCATCACTTAAGAAAACATTCTGGACTTCTGCCTTAAAAAAAATATTGCCCATCGTGGACATTGTAGTAGGTTTTGGTGGATGGTTAAAGTAATGACGTAGATGCTAGTGTTCTCTACTCAAAAGTTACCCATCTCAGTATGTTGGTTTTTGGGAAGTGAATTTTTTGTTAGACAGTTGGCTTAAAATTCAGGGCTTTGTTACCAAATAATAAGACATCAGGTTTGAGAGGCTCAATCTAAATTCTTTGACTAAATATAAATATCAGAGGCAGCCCAATCTAGCACATGATTTAGTTTCTTATGTACTGATTATAATGCATTAGTTAAAAATATGCTGTTATTTTAAGAGCAAAATCACAATTACACAGCCAAAAGAGGGGATCTAAAATACAATTTGTGTCTTGTTACTATTCTCTCGGATAGAAACTTCCTTATGGTGTTCCCTGCAGCTCTGAGTTCTTTGTGTCCTCTGTCTTACTACATCAGGTTCTATTTCTGGCCAATTTAAGGTTTCAATAGATTATAAACAGTGCATTTAATAGAAAGTACACATTAATTCTCATTCTTGGCATTTCTAATTATCTCTGGAGTAATCCTCCATTCACAGTTGACAATGGATATCAGACTGGCTTTCTGCTTCCAGTGGCTCTCTCCTGTATCCCATCTCTGTTTTCTTTCCATTCCCTGGTGAGAAAGACAGTCAATGTATTCTTGCTGAAAATGGAAAAATGTACTATCGTGTCTGTAGACTTGATATCCTCATGGTGGTCTATTGCAGTCAACAGAGACTTTCCTTACAAACAAGTATCCTAAGGTCATTCTTCATATCTCATGCTTTCTATCAATGGCACTTTTACAATGATTACGGAGGAAAATGCATGTAGTCAACTACCTCCAAATAATTTTATTCTATCCACTAGGTTTCTGGCCCAAAGTCAGAATCAATGCCCCCCAATTAAATAATTAAAAAGTAATTTAAAGTAATATAACTCACAAACAAAAGAATATAATTTCTTTATTTAAAATGGAATATATCATGCCAAATTTCGAGGTAGGAACGTGTGAAGAGAAATCTAGAACAGATTAGCTGCATGCAAGTATTATGACTGCAGGGTGCTCTTGGATTGTAAAGGAACAGCTTTTGGTGTCTCATGGTCTGGGACATGACGGCCAGCCAGTACTTACATTTAGTCTCAGAGATGAAATTATAAAACATCTTAGACAGATTCTTAACTACAGAGTCTTGAAAAAAGCAACCATGTTGCAAATAAATAAATAAACCAAAAATAAAAATCCTCAATAGTTAATTTTTTACTGCCTACTGCAAGGCAATCATTATTTTTTAACAAACTATGGTTTCAATGAGCCTGGAATTTTAATTTTTTTCAAGTTTAATTAGTATTCTGTAAAGGCCTGAAATGTTTAAGAGTGGTTTGGTGTATGTTATCTCTTTCCAAAGCCAGGGACATAATACCATCTTTAAACATATTTCAATAAAATTTAAATACGTTAAAATTTGCAACCCAAAGTGTATGTTTTTAAGAGCTGTGAGTAATTTAAGACGCTCAGTGGCTTTGTCTCGAACAGATGCGTGAGAACAATCTGAAAGAAGTACATTTAACAGAGGAACGGCGGATGATGAAATTGGTGTATGTATTTATAGCACTTACATTGTTCACTAGCTCTTTATATAACTACCTTTTCACTTTGGGATTTTTTTCATGGTGTGTGTTGTGATCTCATCTGTTTGCTTTTCTTTTCTTTGGGGACAATGAGTTATTTAGTATCTCTTTTTAAAATGTGTTTAGGGGTGTGCATTTTAACAGCCTTTTTTGAGGAGCATTATTTGCTTGATTTTCTCCCTGTAACATCTCTTCCTTATAAAGCAAACAAAGAAAATAATTTTGGGTTTGGGTATAAAAGCATCTTGTGATATGAATCGATATAGGACAAACCAGAAGTTTTAGTATCTTAAAAGGGTTTTGTCAGACATTCTTGTGTTTTCTTTAATTTATCATAAAATTAACTATGTTGAGAATTACTGATAGAAATAAATTACTGTTTATTATAGTAATAATTTATAATTATTATGAGAAACTGTAAACCTTTACTTTGAAGACACTAATCTCAGTGCTTTTACATAGTTATATACATACATGTTGTATTTAATCCTTACAGTGACTTAGGATGCAAATGCTATTACCTTCCTCTACCGGTGACTTGAGAAAGTAAGCCCCATTCTGTGTGACAGTAAACCCTGTGCAATTAACAACAATCAAAGCAGGTGAGCAGTAGATATAAGAATTAGTTCATATTTTGCAGCAGCTATAGGCAGAGAAGGAAACGATGGTGAAAGCAGTAACAGAAGAAGTAACAATAATAACTAGTACACTGTTGCCATTTAAGACTGATTAATGGCCAGAAGTCAATCTGGGGATTTCCCAGCAAGCGTATTTATCCTCCTAATGACTCTGAGGGATGGCATTCTTATCACCAGTTTAAAAATCACAAAATTAAAGTCAGGAAAATTAGATATGTTATTCAAAGTTACATAGTTAGTGTATTACAGATACAGAAGTCCAACTGAGGCGTGGGTCCCAAATTCTACAGTTAATCTTCTGTCCCGTTGTGAGCTGCCTTTCTTCTGTACTTGTGACTTCATCTCAGGGAATCTTCCTGCTGAAAGGTTTTTTTTTTTTTTTAATGCCAGAATGATATGACATTTATACAGCACAATGATTACAGATTTTATTATATTTACAGGCCTATTTCATCCCAATCATTTCAGTTAAAAAAAAAAAAAAAAAAAAAACCTGTCTGAAAATAGTGGAGAGGGGCTGGGCCACAGGTGTGAAAACCTACCATCAGCCCCAAATCCCTAAGGGACTGATGATCTTTTCAGTGCACAAGGATAAAAAGGTATGATGATGTTAGGTTACGAAAATTTTGAGGCTTCTCATAAAACTAACAAAAAATAGAGCAAAAGAGCACTGGCTGCGTGGCTTGGTTGGCTGGAGCATCATCACTTACACTAAAGGGTTGTGGGCTTAATTCCCAGTTGGGGCACGTGCCTCATTTGCTGTTCTGATTCCCGGTCAGGGTGTGTGCAAGAGATAGCTAACAGCTGTTTCTCTCTCTCCCCCCACCCCACCCCCACACACACACACATCAATTAAAAATATAGCAAAAGAAATGCATAGTTATCACTAAAAGCCCCATCTGGAGGCAGGACTCGATAGTATGAATAGTAGCACATAGGCCAAATTACTTGGTAGCAACCTAGGGACAGGACCAAAACCCTGCCACACTGAAGCTGCTGTGTGGGATATTGATTGTAAACTGTTTATTAAAAAACAAAAGGCTCAAAGAAACTTTAACACTCTCCCCCCATCTCCTGCCCAAGAGATTCAGGCAGAGAAACCTGCTTCAGGAAGGACAGTTTAGGATGTGCCTTAGCCTAAGTGGAATTAAGTATGGGAACAGGAGGGCTTCAGTAGGGTGTGCCTGTTAGCTGAATAACCCCTCCCCATGTTTCCTCGTTTCTGAGTCACCCAGGGGGATTTTTCTGCCATGTTTGTTCTGTTCTCCGTCAATTACCTGTAAATCACCCATTCTCACTTCTGAAATCTAATACCACTTCTCCCATTCTTTTCTTTGTCCAAAAATGTCTTGTACACCCAATGCTGTCTCTTTGTCTTTAGAATTTTCACAGAATGATCATGCTTACGTGATTTCCCCATGGACATGTATTAAACTTTGACTTTCTCCTGTTAATCTGGCTTGTTAATTTAATAGTAGCCCAGTCAGAAGAATGTAGAAGGTGGAAGGAAAAGTATTGATATTGTTTTAGCCCCCACACTAGAAATTCTGGAGCTACCGAGGCCCAGGATCTGAATCAAGAAGAAACAGACAATTTCTCTAAAGCTTTCTGGAGATCTGACAGAAAAAAATCCTTGAGTTGTAATTTTAAATGTTTGGGTTAAAATTTCATCAGGTTGTGCTATAAGCTTTACCATTTTGGGGGGAAAAGGCATATTCACATGTGCCTGTATAGTGTTATTAGTCTGCTCTGGCTGCCACAGCAAATACTACAAACTGGGGGATTAAACAACAAAAATTCATTTCCACAGTTCTAGAAGCTTAGAAATTCAAGACTGAGATGCTGTCAAGGTACATTGTATTCCAAGGATTTCTCTTGGCTTGTACATGACTGCCATCTCCCTGTGTGCTTATGTGGCCTTTTCTCTGGGTTCTGGCCTAAGAAGGGCACTAATCTCATCAAGGGGGTCCCACCTTAGGATCTCATCTATACCATCATATCGGTGTTAGCTTTTAAACATATACTTCGGGTGTAGGGGAACACAAACTTTGAGTCCATAATATTTTTCTAGCCTTTCAAAATTCATGTTCTTCTCACATGCAAAATGCATTCATCCCACCCCAATAGCACCAAAGTTTTAGCTCGTTCCAGTATTAACTCTAAAGTCCAAAGTGTCATCTAAATATTATCTAAAATCAGATACGTTGGAGACTCATTGTACAATTTATCCTGAGGCAAAATTTCTCTTTAACTGTGAAACCAGATCAGTTATTGCTTCTAAAATATGAGGCACGGGCATAAGATAAGACATTCCCATTCCAAAAAGGAGAAATAGAAAATAACAAAGAGAGATGGGTCCCAAGCATGTCCAAAATCTAAAACTTAGCAAGGACAATTCCATTAGGTCTAGGGCTTGAGAATAATATTCTCTGATGCTCTGCTCTCCAGACCTACTGGCCCAAGTAGCTTTCTTCCACCCATCCTGTCAAATCCAAAAAGTCTAACAGCTTTCCTTCATTCTGTCCCACCTTCTCTGACCACTTTAATTCAAACTGGCAGAGTTTCTGCTGGTATAATACCATCTCTATTCTTGGTTTATTAAATTCATAAGTTAAACGCATGGTCTCTTTGTCAAAGTGTTTTCAACTACACCCTTCCTATTCTCTCCAGAAAAAGCTCTCTCTCTCTCTCTCTCCCTCCCCCACCCCTCCCTCTGTCTTTTTTACTATATGGAAGAGGCTGAGAATTTTCAAATCTTCAAGTTCTGGTTCATTTGTGCTCAACAGCTTTTTTTCTTCAAAACATCTCTTTCTTTTATTATTTTACTGCAAGTGTTTGAGAGGAACCAAGTCATGCTTTCAAGAGTTGTTTAGAAGACTCCTGAGATAAATACCCTGTTTCATTGCTCACAAGTTCCGCCTTCCGTAGAACACTAGAATACAGTTTAGTCAAGTGCCACTTTATAACAAGGATCATGTTTCCTCCAGTTTTCAGTAACATGCTCTTCATTTGCATCTGAGACCTCACCAGAATCACCTTTAATGTCCATATTTCTAGTATGCACTTCAAAATTCTTTGGGCCTCTACCCATTTAGTTCTCAGTTCCAAAACCCCTTTCACATGCTTAGGTATTTATTTCAGCAGCCTGCTACTTCTCAGCATCAAAACCTGTCTTAGCTTAGGCTTCTATAACAAAATACCACAGGATGAGTGGCTTAAACAACAGAAATTTGTATCTCACAGTTCTTAAGGCTGGAAGTTCAAGATTAGTGTGCCAATATAGTTGGATTCTGATGAAAGCTGTCTTCCTGGCCTGTAGAGGGTCCCCCAGTCATTGTGTCCTGTATGGTGAAAAGAGAGAATGAGCAAGCTCTCTCATGTCTCTTGTTATAAGAGCACTAATCACACCATTACGTTCCAACTTTGTGATCCCTTCTAACCCCAATTAGCTGCCAAAGACCCCATGTCCCGACACCAGTGCACTGGAGGTTTAGAGCTCTGACGTATTCCTTGGGGAGGGAGGCGTCAACATTCCATCCATACTGCATACAAACATACATATATATACATGTGTTGGGAGGTAGATAGATTATATATACTCTACATATTTTGCTAACTATAGATGCAGAAATAACATTAGTAAAGTTAAATATAAAAATAGAAGTGATGACATCTCCTTTCACTCTTTGCTTATATATAGCACATAAGCTGTTTCTGAAACAGCTGGCAGAAGTGTTACTTTTTCTTCTAGTGTGAAACTTAGACTTTGCATTTGGTCCTAATCAGCATTATAGATAGGCTGACAGCAAAGAAACCCAAAATCAGGTCTCCTTTATTCTCTTTAGAGGAGATGGAGCAATACCCCATAGCATCGTCTTATACTTTAAACTGGACATTCAGTAACCAGTATAGTACCAACCCTCTCAAATTTTTAAAAAGCATTAGGTAATTTTATTACCAGAATGCTTTCATGAAAGTAATTGTGAATATATAAAAATGTATATCTTTCTAAGTATGTCTAGTCTAGTGTCATTACATTAGTAAAACAGTTGATGCATCAAATGGTAGAGAATGTTGACATAAACCACGGTGCAGGAATATGTCAAGAGCTATGGAGTCATTAAAATGGCAATTTTATTTAAACAAATGAGAGAATAGGAACAGAAAAAGAAGTCAGAGGATGGGATTGAAAGAAATGCTAGAGAGAATACAAACAGTTAATTTCCTTTCCCACCTTAATCTCTGTAAAATTCCAGGTAAGAAATTGTGTGTAAGAAAATAAAGTCACAACTGCCCTGGAAACCAGTGAAAGACATTGGTGGAACAAAATGTCTGAAGAATTCCTAAGAGCTAGATGTGAGCTCAGAATCATAGTGAAGTAAGAATGGAGGAAACGTAAATCCAAAACTCATGCAGAAAGAGACCATGTGTGCTTAGGAGCAGTTTCAGAGAAGCTCAAAGCTCAGAATTACCTGGAGCAGCAGCAGGAGGAAACCAAACTGAAACTGAATGACAATAAGCCATTGATTTGTTCAATCTCAACCCATTTGGACTGAGCAAGGAGCAATGTGTCCACACATGAGGGATGACACCCCCCAAAAAAAAATCTCCTACAGGGCAGGCCCCTTGTAGTACAGGCATGCCCCACTAGGTGTTTTAGAAACCTCTCCATATCAGTGAACCAGCAGGCATTGTTGTAAGAGGCTATTACTGGCTTCAGTGAAATTTTTTTGAAGACTCACCACATTTGCCCATTTCATGATGGGTGACTTATGAGCTCACCTGCCCACACTAAGCTGAGTGTTCAGCAGTTTTTAACCAAAAATTGCCTGACCCCTGTGCCCCATCCTCCTTATTCACTTGATCAGGCCCTGAACAACTTTTTGTTTGTTTCCCCAGATGAAAAAAGTACAGAAAAATAATTTTTTTCCAATGTGAAAGAGGGGAAACCAAAAAAAGGCAGAAGCACTAAAAGGCATCAAAATCAATGAGTTCAGAAACTGTTTTGAGCAGTTAAAAAAGTCTCATTAGGTGTATTGCATCAGATGGAGAATATTTTGAAGGTAACTGAAGTTTAAACATGTGAGAATAGTACACAATTTTTTATAAGTAAATTTCAGGGGTTTTTGGTTCCCCTAGTTTGACCAAGCACACAGCTTTGACTCTTGGGTGCAGAGTTGAAGCAGTGCACCGGTCACTCCAGACCCCAAGGAGAAAGAAAAAATACATCCCCAAGGCAGGCTTTCTATCACAATCACAGGATGCAGGCTCTTGTAGTCAGAACCGACCTCAGCTAAACCTGGTGAGGGACATATCACAGAGAAACGCCACAGGCTAACAAAGAATCTGAAAAGAAATTAAAGAGGGATAACAATTGGCACCCAAAACAACGATGCTTTCACTGCAAACTGAATATCTCAAAATAAATTTAGCCGATTTGCTTCTGAGATATGTGTAAAATGTGGAAATCATGTTTTCAAAATAAAAATCTTGAATTGAGTTGCTGAAAAGAACAGCAACTCAATTGAACAGAACAGTAATAAAATCAGTCAATGAAGTAGAATATCAAATAAAGTACTTGGCCAGAATGTCGCACGTTTCTTATAAACATAAAGCATAAAAATAATAACAAAGAGGCACATAGGATATATCTAGAAATTTTAACAACCACTCAGAAAGAGAATATTTTGAAAAAACTAAATTTATACAGATAGATGATAGATAGATAGAACAGTGAGTCTAGAAATATGACTTTGAAAAATGGAATCTATTTAAGATTATGAAACTATTTAAAAGCAGCAAATGAAATTCTTTGGATTAAAAATAAATTGTAAAACTTCAATGACTGAATTAAGTTCAAGATAAATGCATGAAACAAAGGAATTAGTAAATTGAAGGATATTACCCAAGAAGACTCTAGCTTAAAAAAAAGCCTAAGAAAATAAAGAGATAAGGAAAACAAAAAGGTTAACACAAATAGTCACAATAAAAATAATAAATGTTTAACCAGTGTTTCAAAGGATATTTAAAAGAGAAAGGGGATATAGCAGCTAAAATTTGCCTAAAACTGTTAAGATTTACCAATATTTAAATCTTGGAATCCCAACAAAATCCAAGGAAGAAGAGAGGGAAGGGTAGGAAGGAATGAAGGGAGCAAGAGAGAAGAAAACTCTCAATGTTCATACCTAACACACGCCATTGAACCTAGAGAACACCAATGAAAGGTGCTGAGAGATTTTGGTCACAGAGACTGCACTCATCATCAACAAAGGAACATCAGACTGACAGCTAACTACACAACAGCAATGATGGAAGCTAGAACACAGTTGAATGCTATCTTCAATTTATGCAGAATGAATGCAGGAAATAACTATTTATTTTGAATGCTGTACCCATCGGAGCTATCTTTTGATTATGAGGGAAAAACAAAAGTAATTTCAAACAAAAACTTAGAGATATTGACTACCAGCAGAGTTTTAACTTCTGAAAAATCTAAAATGCAAAAAAGAAATGGTGAACAAAGATGTTGAAAAAATTTTAGGGAAAGAAAAATAAACATTGACTCTATCAAACAACACTTTAGAAGAAAAACATAGACCACATAATCATGTACATTGTGAAGTGAGTCATTGGAGCTAAAGCTTTCTAAAGTCTTTGAACTAGCTAAGAGTAGCATAAAGATACATATAAAATTTAGACTGTTAAAATTTGAAGAAAATTGTAGCCTCCAACTTCCAAATGCATAAATGAAGGGAAATTAAACAAGAAAAAAAATGGACACAATCATAGTGGAAGAGAGCAAGAAAGGCGAGACAAAGGAACAGAAAAAAAAGACAAGTAAATGGAAAACAATGAAGAAGAAAAGGTGCTCATTCAGTCAGGAGTGAACACAGAAAAGGAAGGACAAAAAAGGGGGTGGGGCCAGGACAGCTAGGAATTATTTAATAAAATGGTAGAAGAAATTAGGAATCAAAAAATACAAATGGATTAAATGCTTTATAGAAAGGCTAAAGATACTCTGGACTGATTAAAAAATTACTAATTGAAGTTTCCAAATTCACATTGCAGGATTTGGTTTGCTGTTTATTTGGGGGTTTTCATTTATGCTCATTAGTGATATTACTATAATGTAGTTTTCTTCATGCTCTTCTTACATGATTTTGTTAACAAAGTTGTATTAGCTTCACAAAGTGTATGAGGATGTGGTACCCCAATTTTTTCCTGCTCCTGGGAATTTGTTTAATATTGGAATATTTCTCCCTTGAATATTTGGTGTAAGATGCCTAAAAAGTCACATGGTCCTACAATGGTTTACTAATTTTCTTATTGCTGCTGAGGGATAAATTCTTATTGGTGGATTGAACATCTTTAATCATGAGACATCTCTTCGGGTTTTCTATTCTTATGCCTTGGTAACTTACATTTTCTAAAATATGGCAATTTTTGTCTATTCAAATTTGTCAGAAGGTACTTTTTGTGCATTTCATGTGATATTTAAAACTCCTACTTTAATTAACCCTAGCTATAATTAATCCTCTTTTACATTTCTAATATTTGTTATCTGTCCTGTTTTTTGATCCTTGGTTTGTCATGCCAAAGATTATCTACTTTATTAGTCTTTGTAAGAATTAGCCTTATTCTTGTCCATCCTTTCTGTTATATCTTTATTTTCAATGTAATTAACTTCTGCTTCTATTTTTATAATTCCTTCTCCTCAACTTTTATTGGATTTAGCTTATTCTTTTACTGACAGGGAAAAAATAACTTAGTAAGGATACAGAAACCTAATCCAGTCTAGCTCTGTCATTCCGCCACTTACTAATCGTTGGGAGAAGCATATAAATCTCCTGCACCCTGGTATTCTCATTGTTCAGGAAAGGTTGTTATCCCTTCTTCCTATATCATCAAGTTTAGACAAGAAAAGACAAATATTATGAACTTATCTGGTATTAATAGTTTCCTGTTTAAAACACTAAGTTTGGAAAACCAGTTATAATGTGTGTAAATTTTCAATCAGTGTAAGCTCACCTATAAAACTGATCAACCTCGAAGTGCCTGTACTAAACTTTAATATTGCTTAAAACTAAAAAAAACCTCCTTTTACTAGTAATTTCAAAATTAATTGTTTTATGGATTATATAATCAAAGAATATCTATCCCTTGTCTTATACTAAGGTACTATAGAATTATGTATATTCCACAAAAGGGTAAATAAATATAAGGGGAAAGTCTATTTCTATTCCATAAAAGGAAATTAAATGTTTGTTCATAAGCAAAATTTCTGGCATGATGTTTTTGCACATTCTCTGAAAGACATTTTATTAAAACAACACACAAATTAAATTCTTAAATTAACATTGATATCCCTTCCTTAAGGAAGTATATTTAAAATTAAATTTGTGTGTGATTACCTCAAACATAGCCTTATTAACAGCCACCTAAATGTTTGTGGGTTTTCATGCATTAAATTTTTGTTCCAGATTATTCACGGTTTGTTAATTGGTGTGATACTTGATGAATATTGATGGTGCATATTGTGGAAATAATTTCCATATGAAAGGTGGGGGAGACATTTCTTGCCCAGGCAAAACTCTGGAAATAAAAATAAAGCATTCTAAACACTGAACTTAGAATATGAGTTGACCCTCTTATTTACTGAACAGTTAAGAATATTCAATAATCAAGCATTACAAATGTATGGATGCCAGATTATAGCTAAATACCTTAATGATGTCCAAAACAAATTAGGAAATTAACTGATTTATTAGGACCTCATTTAAATGTCTAAAGTGTAGGTTAAGTGTTTACTCATTTAAATGAGATGTTCAGGCTTTAGAAATATCTACTAGATTTAAATTAGCTTCTACCTCTAAAATGCCATGTTCTGAGAGTGTTTAAATTTCTAATTTTACATTGTTTACAGTAGATACAGAGATTAAGCTAATATGTTTGTACAGGAAAGACATTAATAAACTCACAGGATCTTCTTTAGCCAATGTATGGTTATTATTTATCAAGATGATGAATCCACAGGTTACTGTATTTATAATAAGCATTATTGCCAATATAATGAAATCAGAGTCTCCCCGGTGTCTTTACTTTCATAGAACAACACATTCAATGCTCAATAAATACTTAAAAAAAACTCTCTCTTTAATATTTTAAATGATACTGGTAGATTAATATTTTTTAATGCCACTTAGACATTCTGCAGTTTAATCTTCACCATTTCACTCTAAATCTGTATAATCCTAACATTGCATATGAAGAAATTAAGACTTGAAAAATTAAATTGCTCATTATTTCAGTTCCAGGAACATCTTATTTAGGTAGCCATAACCTTCTTGAAATTATAAGTAGAATGTATAAATTGAGATATTTTAAAGTTATCAGCTATTTCATATCAGATAATTACAAGAACAAAGAAGTAGATTATGATATGACACAGGGCCAAAAACCTTTTGCCTTAAAATTGGATCATATTTTCTATGGTTCCATCCTTATAAACACACTACTTGTAAGCTCATGTTAATTTTGTGCCCTCAATTACTCCATAATACTTATACAAGAGAGAGTTGATGGCAATAGAAAAAGGGAGTCGGGGGAAAAAGAATGAGTATAAGGCCACTTCCCTAATTCTTGCATACATTTTGGCAGCAAGACTCCATCTCCCAGAGCTATGCTTGCTTTTGTATCAAATTGCAGTGTTTATCTTTGGCCTCCCATTAGTTCAGGTATCCCTTTTTTTTAATCATATGCCAGTGCTTGCCCCTTAGTGTCCTGTCTACTTTATCTGTAAATAAGGCTGCGCTATCTAAGCTATCTGTCACTTAGGTGATGAATGTCTTAAAGACTGGGGTCAGATGGTATAACTGGGCTTCTCTCTTTCTCCATGTAGCTTCAGTGATTTGATTTTCCACATGGCCTTTCCACATGGTCTCTCTTTAAAGGTAGCCCAATTTCTTAGATGTCAGCTCAAGACTCACAAAACCAGAAAAAAAAAAAAATATTACCTGGTTTACACCCAGAACTACCTCAGATTGTTTAAAGCATGTACATGCCAGTACAGTTTCAAGAGGAAGGAAAACAAAATTTTCCTGTAAAGAAAGTAAGAAAAAAATTGACATCTTTAATCCATCACAGGAAGTAAGTCATTCAAGGTAGAATCAGCAGAACTTGCCCAGATTCTAAGAAGGAATGAAGGAAGTGAGGAAAAGTGAAGCATGAGATGAGACTGACCCAGAAAAATCCATGATTTTACTGGCCTCGTTGAGTGTGTGAGATTTCATTATCAATGAGGTGTAAAGAGGCCATTCGTGGATGTTAGATATCAAAGGCCAATGACTAGATTTTCACTTCCAGCAGGTCAGACCAGCTAGAATGGAAAATGGTTTGGTAGGGAGCAGGACTGGAGGTCAAAAGAGCATTCTATAACCTACTGCGATAGTATGGGAGAGGGGTGATGGTTTCTTAGAATAGGGTGGGAATGTGGAAATGGAGAAAAGCAGACTACTTCAAAAGATATTTAAGGGATATAATCAGTGGGGTCTTACGACTGATTAAATGTGAGTATTCCAAAATCTGGCTTGAATCACTAGGTAGATTGTAACTCACTTAACAAGACAGGAGACCTGTAGAAGTAGGTTTGGAAGAAAATAATTATTAGTACTCTTTCACATTTGTTGAGTTTAAGTTCCTGTGAGACATCCAGATGAAAATGTTAAGCAAGTGGAATCCATTTGTGTGGGGGGCCTAAAAGACAGATCTGGAGGTATAGAGTTGGTAAACTCATGAATCACAATAGCAATTACAGAAATGTTTGTGGGTGAGATGACTTCATATCAGGAGGCTACAGAAGAAGAAGAAAGAGGATTTGTATTTTATTCCCTGGGAATTCAGTTGTTGAAGATTTGGTGGTAAGGTGAAGGGAATTCATAGGCACTTACAAAGCAAAGGAAATGGAGATGAAAGAAAGCTCTGAAGGAATATGTCATAAATGTTAAAGATAATGATTTAATAATATGTAAGGAAAGACAAAGGATGCTTTGGGGGGAGAGAGTTGAGTCATAAGAGCAAGTGGGAGTATGGACAGGTGACAAGTGGGTAAATAACTGCTAGGAAGGGTGTCAAGATCTGCATAGGTTGTGAGATTTTATCTTACATGCACCCTAACCAAGTCACCTGCCACAGTTGAATGCACATTAACAGAAGACATGAGAGTCTTGAACAGAGATGAGCATCATGGTCATCATAACACTTGCACCAGTTTTCCAAGCCCCAACTCCCCAGGGTGACATTGTACTCACAGCAATACAGGATGAGTCCCGAGCTGAGGTTACCTGAATCTACTTTTCTTTCCCTCCCTCCCTCCCTCCCTCCCTCCCTCCCTCCCTCCCTTCCTTCCTTTCTTCCTTCCTCTTCCTTTGTTTTCAACATCTATTTTTATTGTATTTTTCCCAATCCATTTAGTCCCCTACATCCTGCCTCTAATCACCATTCTGTTGTCCATGTCCATAAGTCCTTTTTTTTTGCTCAATCCCTCCACCCACTACTCTCCCCACCTCCTTAGCCCAAAACTTTCCTAATAGGCAGTAAGCATGTTTGTTCTTTATTCTGAAAAGAAAGACTATCTCTGTCTCCCAAGATAATTTGCTATATGACCATCCTTACAAAGATAATATGGAACACAGTCCTGTGCTCCCAAGACATTCAGAAATATAAGAGACCCATGGAGAATTGTTTCAAATGAGAGAGCCCAGCACACTGGTTACTGGTTGAGTAAATCAGACTTAAGGAACATTTAGCATTGACAGTCTTCTGAGGGCTTGTGGGTGTTTGGACCTAATAGAATTTATATATAGTCAAGAGGTTCCTCTAGTTATAATATGCACAGAAGTATTTTAATTTCTAATTGTCTGCTGGGTGATTAGCTGTAGTGGAAACAATGACCGTTACCTGGTGATCACACATGCTGAGTTGCACGACAGTGGTTGAGAGCAGTATTTCTGGGATCAGACTGCCTGGAGCCAACTAGTGGATCTTACTGCACCTAAATTAAAGATTTGCTTTAAATAAAGAACATCAAATAAGCATTCTATTGAGATAAACATGTTTTATATGCTTACATATATGTGTGTATGTATAATACATATGACATACATTTAAAAAATTAGAGTGGATGCTTTTGAGGAGAGGAATGAAAGGAATTGAGAAACAAAGGAAAGAGGAATGTAATCAAGCAAAAAAGGGACTCATGATGATACCAAATTGATATTTGAAAAAATATTTACTCAACTCAGTTTTGCTGAGGTCCAGTTTTTTATGGAAAGGGAAATAAAGAGAAAAGTAGAAAGATAGAAAGAAAAAGATGGACATGTCTCAAAGGAAGATATTTTATACCAAGAAATATTTTTTAGCTTCATAATGACTTTGAGAAAGAACATGCACTTAAAATGAAAAATAGGAGTGACATAGGACTTTCTGGATGTCATTGTCATCTGGCTTCTCAGTCATCCTTCTCTGTTTACAAAAGCACCAATTCTTGCTTAAAAATCTAACTGGTCTTTGGTTTACACACTGGCTGCATCATAGAATTTGGAAATGTAGAATGCAGATTCCTCCAAAGTCCAAACCATCTACCTCATCTCATTTTATTTATTTCATATGCCTATGTATTGTTTGCATATGACTTGCTTGCTGAAAATATTTCTTCCTGAGTTTGTGAGATAGGATAAGGAAAAGAGATTTTTTTTTCCTACTAAAATTAGTACTGCTTCTTTGCTTCTTCATACATAGGCATTCTGAATTTTCACCCAGCTTTTCTGGGTATTTCAAGAACTACTATAATTATTTTGCTAGAATTTTTCAAATTTGCATTTGCTCTGCTATTTTCTGTAATGTGTGAAATGTTATCAGAAGGAAAAAAAAAACCTATTCAAGACAAGTGTGGCCTGTGCTTCCTCATCTATTGGTGAGACGCCCAGTGCTTTTTGGTTTAAGTCTCTAAATGAAGAGGACTTGTTTGGTGGTTGATTTGGCACAGGCTCTGTTTTCAAGAAAATAAAAGTAATTTCTGACTAAGGAAGAATAGAGGACTTCCTACTCCTATTTTTATGTAGTAAGAGACAACACAGAGGGTAAACCATGGGGATGTAAGCATGGGGAATACAGTCAGTAATATTATAGTAACTGCACGGGGACAGATGGTTACTGGGATTATCATGGTAATCACATCACAAATGTCTAACCACTGTGTTGCACACAGGAAACTAAATAATAGTGTATACCAACTACACCTTAATAACGATTTAAACTAAACTGAAATCAAAATTAAAAAGAGACTAAAACAGCTAGATTGTCCTCTTACAATTTATCCTTGCCCAAAAATTAAATCCTTTTTCTATCACTCAAATGAAGGGAAAGGAGGGGCCTTCCCCTCAGTCACAGGTGTGAACAGCATGAGCAGGTGCACTGAGAGTTGAAAAATCCAAACCTCAGCAGGACCATTTCTCCGAAACAACTTGCCCCAGGACATAGGACTGCTGTCAGGACTGCAGAAGCTTTTTAGGATAATTACTAATTCCAATCATTCATGTTTCTTGTCCCAAAATATTTAGTCTTATAGCTAAGAATTTATGTTTCAAAAAAATTCTTCCAGTCTGTTTAAAATTAGAGTTTTCCTACTAAATGGCCAGTTGTCAAAAAATTTCAATAAGCTCAGACTTGCCTCATTATTTCCTTCCACAGAGAACACTAGACACTTTCAAGAGACAACTGAGTATCCCAGAAAGAACCATAGTTTGCGGAAGGTACTCCCATAAACCTTGTCTTTGCTGCTTATGAGCTGTATGACAAATTTTAAAACATCTCCAAGATTCTCCATATCTACAGAAGTAGAGGTCATAATATTTATGTCCCTTAATACATAGCAGAGTACCAGTCCCATATTAGGGTATTCGATTTTTATTTTTTCTTTCCTACCGCTGATGTAGCAGTTGAAGCTTTCATTCCCTTTGGCTAAAAGCTTATTTAAACTATTGGTGATTAGGTCCTTATCTTCTCCCTCTTAATCTTTTTTTAATAAACACTTTATTCATTACTTTCCTGGGAAGAGAGCACTGTATCTTTCACATGAAAAGAGAATGAGTATTTGATGTTAAGAATTTTTTGAATAGCCTATGCCTTTTTAAAACCATAGATACTATGCAAGAGTACTGTAATAATTATAAAAGTTATACCACAATACACAGGCTGAAAAATGTAATATTTCTTTCTTATTTTTTTCTCCACCTAACTTAATCTATTCTAAGACTCCACTCACTTGGCTGAGGAAAAAATGTAATCTCTATCATTATCTAGGTGCCTCATTTCTTTCATTCCATGAAACAAGAATCCTGGACTTAAATTGCTAGGGTAAGAGACAGGTTCTGCATCTACCATGTTGCCCATTCTCATCACAATTGCATGAGGCATTGGCTCCAACTGTCTGCCAGGCACTGGTGCTCTGAGTGACCCCTCCCTACAGGCTTCTATAAAGTAAAAGCTCACCTAACTGCTCTCAGCATCTCTGTGCTTGGATCTTATCTGAAATTACACTTACCTCCTGGGGACACGCATAATCCCTACTATAACTAGTACTGACAAACCCTTGCATTGGAGGAGACGCTCTCTGAATTCTCTCTTCTTAAACTTGATCCACATCAACCTATTACAATTTAGACTTTTCTAAAAAACAAAAGTCTGGATGGAGTTTGTCTTTTGGGTAACTGCCAATTTGTTTGTGGCCAGCTGGTAACAAGTTGATAACAGCTATTTGAAGATAAAGACCTCATAACTCAAAAAACAAAACATAGCTACAGTTTGGGGGGATATGAGAAGGAAAATACCTCCCATCTTTCCCCATTCTTTCTGACCTTTTATGCAAGGAGATAATGGAAAAATTAGTCTCCCAATATGTTGGCTGACCTCGTTCTGATAACCTCTTTAGTGTAGCACTCTATTAGCATGTGAGTAGAACTTAACACATTTTTTTTTGAAATTTTTAAAGTCAAACTCCCTGGTAGTTTTTTTCCCCCTGAACATCTTAAAGTTGAGGGAATTAAGGTTCAGAGACTTTTAGTGATTTGCCAAAGTTCATAAATCTAGCTTGTGATGGAACAAACATTTAAACACAGGATTGTCTAGTTATAAAAAGTGCACTCATAAGAATGCATCATTCAGTGTCTCAGTCAGAGAAACCATCATGGCCATCATCCCTTCAACGTAACACTTTCACAGATGCATCAGTGGCAGAAAGTTTCAGATCATTTTGGTTGTGAATCTTTTAGCTTCCTTTTGACTGAAACCTCATAGTCAGAAGCTTAGAAATATGCCCTCACTGGTTTTAACAGACTTCAATTTAAAGCATTATGACCATAATATACTAGAAGGAAGTGTAATTGAAAGACAGAAAAATAAATAACAAATGTTTAGCTTCAGCTAAACAATAACATGTGCTCATATTAAAAATCTACTGTAACCTATTCCACCTGCAAAATAATGAGCATTATACATTTCCCTAATACTAGCATTATGAAAGGTTAATTGCTCACTACATGGAGTTTATAATTACCAACAGTAAACTTTTATTTATATATCTGGACCTTTGATCAGCAAGTATTCAAACAATTTGTCAATGGTCTTGACATTGTTAGGAATATACTTTTATTGCCTAAAAAATTACATAAATCCTTACGCTGTGTAGGATCTGGGAAATTTACATAGTTCTTTCTATGTTAAAGTCACATTTCTTCTTGCATAGAATTTGTTTTTCAGCATTTCCCAAGGAGTGACTAAATCATTAACAAATAAAAGAATGTATCTATCTAGACCACAAGTGTATATTTCATTTTCCTTTGATGGAATGGCCTACCTATGATATGTCTTGTATGGTTTCTATGCTATTATTAATTCTTACTTGGTTTGCCATGCTGTACTGATAGTGTGTTGATCTAACATCTGATGAGTATGTCTTCAATGACCCAGATTTTCTATCTGGGGTTCTGTGATCATGCTAGATTGTAGGACTTAAGTACAGTGCATGAAGTACTACTCAGAAGACTGAAATTAGAGTGCCTTGGTTGTAATCTCAGTTCTTCTACCAGGTAGTATTACATTACATAAATTACTAAATATTTCTTAGCCTCAATTTCATAATCTTTAAGGTGATGGTGATATCAACTCATAGACTTGTGTAAGGGTCAAATAAGCAGTGAATGTAATTTATGCAGAGCATTATGATTATTATATGTTAGCTATGGAAAAAAGAAACAAAGCACATATCACAGGTATTCCATCAAAGCCCTAAATTTCTGCAGCAATTTGCCTAATTAGGATTGTCCTCATTTTTGGGCTTATACTCTCAGTTTTATATCAGCTTTCTATACTTTCAGGAAACTGCCCTAGTAATAGCTCTTTCACAGAGCTCTACATGGAATGTAGACTTATTGGTTTCTCAAAGATCATGTATCAAAGGAAGACCTATTTTCACTATGAAGGTGACATCTTGTCCATCCTGGAATGAACTTTTGTATAATACTAATCAACGGTCCTTGACTTGGTCTTTCCTGACACTTCTGATGCATTGTCTTCAAACCTTGATTAAAAAATTATTTAAAAACTATCCACCCCCCCCAAAAAATAACTATTTTATGGCTCTCCTGAAGCTGTCAGATTTTTTCTTAGTTTTTAGTTCATGCCATAGAGACACTGGGGCTCATTATGCAAATTTAAATGACTTATGCACAACCCAAATCACCTTAGATTATACTAATAAGTTCTAGATAAGAAAGAATGAACATAAAATTGCATCAAGGGTATTTAGGAATAACTGCCCAACTGAAAGAGTAATGAGGTAAATTGTAAAGGAAAGCTATGGAGAAGTTGTTAAAATACTTCAATTGTTTTTCTTAGACTATGTTCACCAGCTAATATGTCGTGCATCTGAAATATGTGTGTGAGCAAGAAACCTTTCAGAATATTAATTAATGGTGAACTTGCTAAGGTGTGGTCTTGATTAGAAGAGGGGATTTTGTCTTCTCCAGCACCAGTCTTGAGGGCAAGGGTCCCATTCTACCCTGAAACCTGCAAAGTTGGTGACTAAAGATGTCAGTGAAATGATATTTCACTATACCTAACAGACATAAAAACTACTGAGAGCAGTGACTCTTCTATCAACATATATTTCTTCACCAGACATGTGCGATACCCTAGCCATATGGGAATCCAGACCTAAATGAAAGTGCTAAGGACCCCCAAAAGCAGAAGGAACATACACTACAATATAATTATAATGAAAGAACACAGAAATTTTGTAGAAGCATGCCCCTTCAGGAATCTTCAGTTTGGAGACTTGCTTTAATGTCCCTCTCAGATCATATTAGAAGGGCTCAATTTCTAAGAAGACAATACATGTTAGATAGTTTAAGCAGCAATTGATTTATTTTGAATGAAGTTTGTGAAGCAATGGTATTAAATGACTTAAAACTAGTTTAAAGGATAAGGAAACACACTCTGGGCTAAATTTCCAGGAATGACTCCCAAAGCCACCTTGCAGAAATGAGTCACCAGAATGCTACTGCTTCTACCACAATCAGAAAACTGGAGGGCCCTGGCCAGGTAGCTCATTCGGTTAGTGCTTTGACCTGATACACCAAACTTGTGGGTTTGATCCTTGGTCAGGCACATACAAGCAGTAACAAATGTATAAATAACTGGAATGACAAATTGATGTTTCTCTCTATCTATCTTTCCCTCCCCCTACAATCAATAAATATTTTTTAAAAGAAAGTTGTAAAATCAGGAAAATGTCAGGAAAACTTCTGGATCCAACACCACATTCTCCGCCATAGTCCACTCTAAATGGATGCCCGAAGTCCTGCCTCTGACCTCACCTGACTCCTTCAAATCCAGGATTCATTGGAGAAAATCTGATTGGCAGGACCTAAAACACACTTGGGAATGCAAGCTGTATGAGAATGTTGGGAACTGAATTTTTAGCTGGTCAGCATCGATATACTAGGAGGCCATTACAACGTGTATTGAGTAAGCAAGTTTATGGTATCTGCCAAAATGCCATTAAAAATCCTGAATGGTCCTGATCTTTCAGAGTATGAGTTGAAGAAACAAAGGAGTGAAACTGACATCTCTTGAGGGAAAGAAATAGGAAGGGGCAGGGGGGAATACACCCATCCACACATGATGGGACGGCATCTCTCCTTCATAATATTTACACAGTGCTTCTCTCTGAGTGAGTCCTGTTACCAATTTTGTAGTGGTATTTAAGTGATTGCTATACCTGGTAAAAATGAATTTAAATCCATCCCTACCAATAATGGGCTTTTTGCTGTGCCAATATTCATAAAATGGTCTTTATAAGGGGTTCTTTGAGAGATTTTTGCAGAAAACCATACTTGGACACAAGAAGAGGGAAGGGGAGGCATTAATAATAAGCATTATAATCATGTAATTTTTATTTCTTTTAATATTTTTCTTTTTTATCTTTTTATATAATTGTTGTTCAAGCACAGTTGTCTCCATTTAGCCCCCCCCCACTACCCTTCACCACACCCATCCCTGTTTCCCACCCTTGATTCTAGCCCCCTTTGGTTTTGTCGATATGTCCTTTATAGATTTTCTTGAAAACCCTTCCCCTTTCCCCCCCATTATCCCCTCCCAGATCCCCTCTGGTTACTGTCAGTTTGTTCTTAATTTCAATGTCTCCAGTTATATTTTGCTTGCTCATTTGTTTTGTTGATTATGTTCCACTTATAGGTGAGATCATATGGTATTTGTTTTTCACCACCTGGCTTATTTCACTCAGTATAATGCTCTTCAGTTCCATCCATGCTGTTGAAAAGGGTAGGAGTTCCTTCTTTCTTTCTGCTGCACAGTATTCCATTGTGTAAATGTACCATGGTTTTTTGATCCATTCATTTACTGATGGGCACTTAGGTTCCTTCCAGCACTTGGCTATTGTAAATTGTACTGCTATGAACATTGGGGTGCATAGGTTCTTTTGAATTGGTGTTTCAGGATTCTTAGGGTATAGTCCCAGCAGTGGAATTGCCAGAACAAAAGGCAATTCCATTTTTAGTTTTCTGACAAAATTCCATACTGTTTTCCACAGTGGCTTCACCAGTCTCCATTCCTACCAACAGTGCAATAGGGTTCCTTTTTCTCCACATCCTCTCCAACACTTCTTATTTATTGATTTGTTTATGATGGCCATTCTGACTGGTGTAATGTGGCATCTCATTGTGGTTTTGATTTGCATCTCTCTGATGGCTAGTGATGTTGAGCATCTTTTCATGTCTCTGGGCCCTCTTTATGTCCTCCTTGGAGAAGTGTCTGTTCAAGTCCTTTGCCCATTTTTTAATTGTTTTTTTTGTCTTCCTGGAGTGGAGTTGTGTGAGTTCTTTATATATATTTTGGAGATCAAACCTTTGTCTGAGGTATCTTTGGCAAATATGATTTCCCATACAATTGATTCTCTTTTCATTTTAATGTTGTTTTCTTTATCTGTGCAGAAGCTTTTTATTTTGATGAGAGCCCATTTGCTTTTCTTTCCTTTATGTCTCTTGTTCTAGAGGACATATCAGTGAAAATATTGCTACATGGAATATCTGTTTTCCTGCCTATATTCTCCTCTAGGACTTTTATGGTGTCATGACTTATATTTAAGTCTTTTATCCACCTCGAATTTATTTTTGTGTGTGGGGTAAGTTGGTGATCAAGTTTCATTTTTTTGCATGTAGCAGTCCAGACCTCCCAACACCATTGGTTGAAGAAGATATTGTTACTCAATTTGATGCTTCTGACCCTTTGTCAAATATTTATTGACCATAGAGACTTTAGTTTATTTATGGGCTCTCTTTTCTGTTCCATTGGTCTGTGTCTGTTCTTATGCCAGTACCAGTCTGTTTTGATTACGGTGACCTTGTAATACAGTTTAATATCAGATATTGTGACCCCTCCTACTTTGTTCTTTCTCAAAATTGCTGCAACTATTTGGTGTTGTTTATGTTTCCATATAAATTTTTGAAGTGTTTGTTCTGTATCTGTGAAATATGCTATTGGTATTTTAATAGGGATTGTGCTGAATCTATAAATTGCTTTGGGTAGTATGGACATTTTGATGATGTTAATTCTTCCAGTCCATGAACATGGCACTTGCTTCCATTTGTTTATGTCTTCCTTATTTTTTTTTTCAGCATTGTGTAGTTTTCTGCATACAGGTCTTTTACCTCCTTGGTTAGGTTTATTCCTAGGTACTTTATTTTTCTTGTTGCTATAGCAAATGGGATAATTTTTGTGATTTCTGTTTCTGTTATTTCATTGTTAGTATACAAAAATGCCTTTAGTTTCTGAATATTGACTTTGTATCCCACTATTTTGCCAAATTCACTTATTAGGTAAGTAGATTTTTGGTGGAGTCTAAAGGATTTTCTATATACACTATCATGTCATCTCCAAACAATGACAGTTTTGCTTCCTCCTTCTCAATTTGGATGCGTTTTATTTCTTTTTCTTACCTGATTGCTGTGGCTAGGATTTCCAATACTATGTTGAATAGAAGTGGTGAAAGCAAACATCCTTGTCTTGTTTCTGATCTTAGTGGGAAAGCTTTTAGTTTTTGCCCATTGAGTGTGATGCTGGCTGTAGGTTTCTCATATATAGTCTTTATTATGTCGAAGAATGCTCCCTCTATTCCCACTTTACTGATTGTTTTTATCGTAAATGGGTGCTGTATCGTATGAAATGTTTTTCCTGCATCTGTTGATATAATCATGTGATTTTCATCTTTCCTTTTTTTTATGTGATGTATTACATTTATTGATTTGCTAATATTGTACCATTCTCCCATCCCTGGGATGAATCCCACTTGATCATGGTATATGATCTTTTTAATGTATTGGATGTGGTTTGCCAACATTAGTTGAGTATTTTAGCATCTATGTTCATGAGCCATATTGGCCTGTAATTTTCTTTCTTTGTTGTGTCCACATCAAGTTTTGGAATTAGGATGATGCTGGCTTGATAAAAGAGTTTGGGAGTCTTCCATCACTTTGGATTTTTTGGAATAGTCTGTGAAGGATAGGAGTTAGCTCTTCCTTAAATGCTTTGTAGAATTCTCCTGTGAAACTGTCCCATCCAGGGCTTTTGTGAGCTGGGAGTTTTTTGATTATTGCTTTGATTTTGTCAGCTATTATTGGTCTTTCCAGGCTTTCTCCTTCTTCTTCATTGAGTTTTGGAAGATTATATTTTTCTAGAAATTTGTCCATTTCACCTAGGTTTTCAAATTTTGGCATATAGTTCTTCATAGTAATTTCTTACAATCCTTTGTATTTCTGTGGTATCAGTTGTAATTTCTCTTCTTTCACTTCTGATTGTGTTTATCTAGGTCCTCTCTTTTTTTTTCTTGATGAGTCTGCTTAAAGGCTAGTCAATTTTGTTTATCTTTTCAAAGAAACAGCTCCTGAATTTGTTGATCCTTAGAATTGTTCTTCTGGTCTCTATGACATTTAATTCTGCTCTGATCTTGGTTATTTCCACACTTCTACTTGTTCTGGGCTATCTTTGTTGTCTTTCCTCCAGTTCTTGTGGATGTAGGGTTAGGTTGTTTATTTGAAATGTTTCTGTCTTTTTAAGGTAGGCCTGTATTGCTATGAACTTTTCCCTCAGGACTGCCTTCACTGTGTCCCATAAGTTTTGGACTGTTATGAGTTCATTTTCATTTGTTTCCAGAAAATTTTTGATTTCTTCCTTGATCTCATTCTTGACCCATTCATTGTTTAATAGCATGCTATTCAATCTCCATGAGTTTGAGTGTTTTTGAGTTTTTTCCTTGAGGTTGGTTTCTAGTTTCAAGCCCTTGTGGTCAGAGAAAATGCTTGATATGATTTCAATTTTCTTGAATTTGTTCAGGCTTTTTTTGTGTCCTATCATGTGGTCTATCTTTGAAAGTGTTCCACATGCCTTTGAAAAGAATGTGTATTTACTTCTTTGGGATGAAATGTTCTATGTATATCAGTTAAGTCTATTTGATCTAGGACATTGTTCAATGCTGCAATACTTTTGTTAATATTTTGTTGGAAGATCTATCCATTTTTGACAGTTGGGTGTTAAAATCCCCTACTATAACTGTGTTGCTCTCAATATCTTTCTTGAAGTCCTTCAGGACTTTCTTATGTATTAGGGTGCTCCTATGTTGGGTACAAATATGTTTATAATGTTTATGTCTTCTTGATAGATTCTTCCCTTAAGTATTATGAAGTCCTTCTGGGTCTCTTTTTATGGCTCTTGTTTTGAAGTCTATTTTGTCTGATATGAGTATTGCTACCCCAGATTTTTTTCCCTGTCCATTTGCTTGGAATATTTTTTTCCAACACTTCACTTTCAGTCTAGGTAGGTCTTTTGTTCTGAATTGGGTATCTTGTAGGAGTATATGTGTGAGTCATGTTTTCTTATCAATTCAGCTACTCTGTGTCTTTTGATTGGAACATTTAACCCATTAACATTTAAGGTTATTATTCTTAGGTATTTAATTCATTTTCCCCCTTTGTACCTGTGCTCCTCTCTCTCTCACTCTTTTCCTTTCTCTTCTTATAGTAGTCTTTTAGGGCTGGTTTGTTGGAGATGTATTCTTTCAGCCTTCTTCTGTCTGAAAAACTCCTTATTTTACCTTCCATTTTAATTGAGAGCCTCACTGGGTAGAGTAATCTCAATTGCAGGCCTTTATTTTTCATTACTTGGAGTATTTCTTGCCATTCCCTCTGGGATTGGAGTGTTTTTATTGAGAATTCAGCTGCTAGCCTTATCAGAGCCCCTTTGCATGTTACTTCTTGTTTCTCCCTTGCTGCTTTTAAGATTCTCTCTTTATCTTTAAGACTTGGCATTGTAATTATGATGTCATTTAGTAGACCTCTTTGGGTTCATCTTGATTCAGACTATCTGTGCTTCCTGAACTTGCATAGTTTTTTCCCTCCAGTTTTGGAAAGTTTTGCTGCTATTATTTTTTCAAACAGGGTTTCTACCCCTTGTTCCTTTTCTTCTCCTTCTGATATTTCTATGAGCCTAATGTTGTTGCCTTTCATGTTATCTTGGAGTTCCCTTAAGCTGTCTTCATATTTTGTGAGTTTTTTTGTGCAGCTGCTCTACCTGGGTGTTTCCTTCCACCTTGTCTTCCAGCTCACTAATTTGATCCTCTGCTTTATCCAGCCTGCTTTTAATTCCTTCTAGTGTGTTTTTTATTTCCAATATTTTATTGTTCATTTCTTCCTGGTTTTTGTTTATAGTTTCTATTTCCTTTTTCATACTGTTGTAGTTCTCTGTTCCTTGTAGTTGTCTGTGAGTTCCTTGAACATCCTTATAACCATTATTTTGAATTCTATACCTGATAGTTTGCTTGCCTCCACTCTTTTAGTGGGGTGTCTACCATTCCTTTTTATTGCATGTTCTTTTTTTGTCTCCCCATTTTAGGTGACACTCTTTGTTTGTTTCTGCACTTCCTGATGTTTCGCTTTGCTAAGTGTCTTTGTAGGGTTAACTTCTATGGTAGGAATTCTAGAGGATTCAGTGGTGTGGTCTCTTTGATCTCCTTGTCTGGATGCTGTAGGTTTGCCCTCTCTTCTGTTTGTGTGGGCTCTCATATTGTACTTGGATTTTTACCTGTTGGTGGTTCCTTTGTTGGTGGATTCTTTCCTCCAGCTGGTATGCTGATGTTCACAGTTCCCACCTAATTTTGTATGTGATCAGTGGCAGTGGGAAGGCAAAATAGATTAAGAAAGTGGGAGAATATTCTATGGGAAGTAAAGTACCAACAATTAGAGTGAGATAGGAAGTCCTTTGCATAAGTGTAGCATTAACTGTCATATTTTCCCCAACTAGCCACTTTTTATAAAAGGTGAAAAAGAGATAAGACTCTTGTTAGAGGGGAGGAGGGTTGTGAGCTGAATCCAGAAAACAGAGTGCTTGTGCAAGGTTAGATGATGAGATACAGTGAGAGTAAAGGATAGAAAGTAGGAGTAGTGTGTGAGATAATAAGAGTTAGCCACAACAGTAATAAAGCTCAGGGAGATAATGAAATGGGTTAAGATTAGGGAGGGTAGCTGTGTAGTATTTGCAATCGCATGGAACAAGAATTATTTATAATAATACTGGAACAACAACAATATGACAAGAAATATATGAGTTGAATAACAAGAATAGAAAGTACATGATCAAGAGTAGTGTGTTACTGGAACATGAGTGAAGTAAAAGAAGAAAGATTGAAATACAATATGAAAAAAAAATAAGGAAAACAACTCAAACAACGCAATTACACAAATAAATAAAATATAGAAAACTAAACAGAAAAAGAAAAAATACTAATAAAAGAAGTAAAAATAAGGAAATAATAATAATACAAATAAACAATAAAATGCAAGTTCTGTAGGATAGCAAAGTGAAATTGGTCTCAGTTTCTCAGTTGTCGGGGTTAGACTAGTGCTCCCTCTTTGGATCTATCACAGCTCTAGGTCTTATTGTGTCACGTAGAGGAAGAAAATAAAAAGGGGGTGGGGGAGGCCTCCTACTGACTTTAAATCTGCCAAATGAGTTCTGCTGGTCTTCCTTGATGGCACAGGCAAAGGGGGGCTGGGCTTCACTTTTCTCCCTTCCTATAGTTTTGCGAGGATGGAAGCCAGGTCTGGACCACAATATTCACAGTTGCCCAGCCTCCAGCCCAGGTCCTCAGTGAGCTGCTGGGCCCCTACTGTCCATCTGTACCAGGCCTGTGCCTTAATCTACCAATTGCACCAAGGTCTGTGCATGTGCACCTCCTCCTTGCTCTTTGAGAGCCCACTGCAGGGCAAGCAACCCCAGTCAGCCAGCAGAAGAGCAGCATGAATCAGCCTCTGGGCAAGTAGCACAATGGTTTCCCAGGGATACTGTCTGGTTTGTGATTTCAATCCCTGATAAGGGAGGGTATACAAAAAGCAAGTGATCAATGTTTCTCTCTCCCATAGATGTTTTATCTCTATCTCTCAGTTTCTTTCTTCCTCCCTCTCCTGAGTTCTGGCAAAGGCTGGAGAAGAGTGAATTGGAGACACCTAAGGAAAGACTGGGGACAGAAGCTTTGGGGAGAGAGCAGAGAAAGTAGCCACAGGGAACCCCTATTTCTTTTAATATTGAATGTACTAATCATACTTAAAATAGAAATAGATATCTAAAGAGTATCAAATAAGCTGGGTGATTATAATAAGAAGAATAGCTAATATCTGAAACAACCAAATAGAGAAACATCTTATGTGAGAGTTCCATTCTAAAGTTGGTTCATGGAGTTACAATTATGTTAGTCAAATTAATCTTGAAAACTTTCAAATCACCTATAAAATGTAGTGTAATGTATGGCATATATGCTTGTATATAGGTTTACAGCAGAGTTCTATGTTTTGTATCAACTGAACTAGATCAAAAAATAATAAAAAGGAAAGGATTCAGTCAGATGTCTGGGCATTCAAATCACTGTGCTTTGGAAAAATGATCACTTATCTGAAAAGTGATTGAAGGTTAGATAAAGAACTTTAAGGTGTTCCTCTTTGCCTGAAGGGATTATTCAAATTATTGTCTTTTATTAAAACAATAAGTATAATATGTTAGTATTTGTTATTATGAGGATTAATGCATACGCAACTGTTAAATCTTAGAAATAATACACAATTGGCCCTAAAATTATTGTGTGTTGTGGAGATGGAACTTAAAAAGTTTGAATGTTATTCTTCATTCTGTCATTAATTAAGTCCTAACAACAAGATGTTCCTTGTTGTGTATGGAACACTCAACTTTTTCATATCACAGTTCTCCTTTTGAGAAATGGGGTTATACTCACAGCTTCTATCACCTAATATTTCATTAGAGTGAATTTTCTAATACCCCTCCCTGCAAGACCTTCTCCAACCTGGACACTTCACAAAGCTGTTCCTCATCCTTTATTATTTAGCTCCATGCTCACTTCTTCAGGCAACCTATCTTCTGAACTGATCCTGTAGAACAGAATGTAATTACCTCCATTAATATTTGAACTATTAAAATATATTTGTACTATTTATTTTAATTGTTCATTTGTTTATCTTCACTCTAGAAAGTTCTTTGTGATTATGGGCTGTTTTCCCACTTCTTAGTACAATGCTTGGTTAATAAAAATGCTCAATAAGTATATATTGAAGGAATAAAAGAGAAACTGATAGAATCTTATTAATGAAAGGGAATAATTTTTAATTTCTGATTCAGTGTTGGAATTCTTTTATAATACACATATTCCTGATATATGGATTCCAGACCTTTCTATTTAATAAAATGAAAGCACATATTCTTGTACAACTTGTACTATTACATCTTCCTTAAATTAAATAAATGCTACCTCCCTCTAATTTTAAAAGTACTACTTATCTAAGAAGATTTGATAGGGCATATTTTTGTTTTATTTTGTTAATGTTAGACCTCATCCCTGACCTCAAGAAGCTCTTAAGTTAGTAGAGAAAACAGACATGAAGAGAAATAATTATAACATTTATATTCACTAAGCATGATATGATTCAAAAGCAAAGGTCTATGCTATGAGACCAAGAGGTTGCATCTATATATTATTTCAATGACATACCGAGCGATGACTAGTACATTATGGAGAAATTTTTACCAGACGGCATTCCAGATGTATCACAGAATAACAGTAATAACTATATTTATTATATGCAAGGCACTATTCTAACCAATGCACATCATTACACTATTTATACTGCCATAGCACAGCAAGGTTGGTACTGAGACACCAGCATGCAGCAGGGCCAGAGTTTCCACGACAGCAGTCTGGCGCTTGAGTTTGCACTCTTAGTTATTGTGCCACACTGCAAGAGAGAAGCCCTTTTCACTGGGAATGTCATAAAAAGTAAATGTCATTTGCTTGAATTCTGCTGCTAGTTAAGCAAAAGAAAAGTAGAGAAATAATATCTGGAACTAAATAAATACAGATTTTACATGTTGAAAGTTTGAGCAATTATATGAAGATAGAGAGTCTCTGGAAGAAGATGATCCTTGTTGGGGGAGGTTAACCATTTAATACTATTGTCAATCTAAGGCCACACAGAAGATAAACTGAACTAGAATCCAGCTGAGGGAAGAAGAAACTCTGGACAGAGCAGGACCACAAAGAATTACCGTAAATTACATTTATCAAATGGTTGGTGGAGATAAAGTAGTGTGTATATGAATATTTGCATTGAATATTTCACAACATTAATCAACTAATAGCCATGGGAAAGCCAGCATCAAGGAATGGTAGTTATTTAGAGCAGCCAAGATTCTGGTACCCAGAAAGGGCAGATCAAGTAAGCAGCACATCTTATTAACTGACACTGGAACATAGTTTTTCTTCCCACATGGTGTGTCACACACTGTGACCCCACATATCACATTGTGTTTATATGGTATTATGGAAACACAGATAAGGCAGAACCCACTGGAAGCTACACAGAAAACCAATGCATTTTTCTCACAATGATCCTCCAAATATTAATCTTCCTGAGGCCTTTCTTCTCCAGCTTAACTGTTCTGTGTTGTACAGGTTTACCCTTGACAGCCATGATTTCTTGGCCTTTCACTATCCTATTTACCCTAGCCTCAATATATTCTCATTGGCAATATCACCCTTCAAATAACACAGAATTGAATACAGTACTACACTTATGATGTATCCATGTGATGTCCAAAAGGCTGATTTATGTACAGACTTGAGATCCCTTACCCAATTCTATTATTGTAGCCTAAGTTGGCACTTCCTGTTTTTATTTAATGCATTTCCTATTACAGTATATTGACCTTACAGACTTTTTCATATGAATTACTATTAATCTAGATCTCCTCCACTCTGGAACTAATTTCATCTTGTTAGGGGTTAGCCTGTCTTTCTGTCAGGGTGATGATAGGCATGGTTGGTATCTCTTTACAACAGTTCTATCAGCAGATCAAATTGAAAGCCATCTCAGTTTTCAGTCATTCGTAAATTTAATAAGTAGATCCTTACTATCAGTAAAGTTGTTACTAAGAATATCAAACCTGTGGTAGTTATAATGAACATTCTTTGAAACATTTGGAGGAAAAGCTCCTTACAAGTAAAAGGCATATTTTAGTGTATTTCCATTTAATATTATTAATATGGTAGTGTTAAATATTTTATTATTTTTCATTGTTTTCTCTGCCATTTGTTTCTTTATTCTTTATTTTTGCTTTATTTTGGTTTAGCAAATATCTTTCAGTAATTTATTACAATTCCTCTATTGGCTTTTTATCCAAACAACTTTGTATAATTTTTTCAACCTAGGTTTTTTTGGGAATAAAGTATATATATTCATGTTAATATTATACTACTTAGTGATTAATGTAAGTGATCACTTACATTAATGTAGTGATTAGTGTGAAATTAATTCCATTTCACAACATGGAATTCCATTTATACTATTTCTTTCCTTCCTTTCTTTGTATTCTTGTGTGTATATATGTGTGTGTGTATATATATATATATATGTGTGTGTGTGTGAGTGTGTATTCATTTCTGTAGGTTATTTAATGTATTTATCATAGTTTTAAAAATATCCCCTGCCTACTAATGCATATGTATTTTACTTTTGTAGGTCTATTTTTACAGACTGCTTTTTCTCTTTACATACCTTATTTGAAAATTATGGATCTTATCTTGTCGAATCTCTGTATTCAATTATCCCTCTCTAAGGAATCTGAAAATTTTTATTCTAGTACACTGTTAAACTGCTGTTAATGAACTTAGACTGGTAGAAGTTTGTTTTTTAAACTTTGTTCAGGTAGATTTCTTTCAGTTTTGTCCTTAATCTTAGAGTGAACACCTTCATCCTTGGGTATTACTCTTATCACTTTTGGGGTTTGAATGAACAGCTGAAAATATTTACCAAACCCCTCTAATTTGATGATATCTGAATACCAATTTAGTCTTCTATGTGATTTCCAGCTTCTGAAACCTCAGTCAGTTCTTTCAGCTTTAAACTGCTGTTGTCCTCCTGAGTTACTTGTGTCCTCCTCACATATATGCCACTCAAAATTTGAAGTATTTGAAGGGGGTTTATATTCCAAATTGGGAGCTTCTACTTCAGTGATTCTGTCCTTTTGGGGATTCCCCAACCTTTCAATTTCCAGTCACTCTTCATCCTAAGACTCTATCCTTTTGCACATCAGACTAATCAAGCTGTCTTCCTGCTTGATCTTATGTATCCCCACATGGGAGGACTAGGGATTTCCTTTAGAACAAAAAACTATGCAGTTGTCCACTTTGCCTGCGGTTTTGCTTTCCGTGGTTTGTTTCCCACCATCAATTCTGATATAAAATATTAAATGGAAAATTCCAGAAATAAAAAATTCGTGAGTTTCAAATTGTACACTGTTCTGTGTTGCATGCTAAAATCTTGCTCAGTCCCGCTTTCTCCCACCTAGGATGTGAATCCCTTGGTCAGTGTCTCCATGCTGTATGTATTTCCTGCCCTTTAGTCACTTAATCACTCAGGAGTCATCTAGGTTATCAGATCAACTGTCATATCCCAGTGCTTGTGTCCAAGAATTCTCACAGTAGCCGAACGCTACATCACAATGCCCTCATCATTCCCCTCACTTCGTCTCATCACATAGGCATTGTACAATCTCATATCATCATAAGAAGGTTGAGTACAGTGTATTAAGGTATTTTGAGAGAGAGAGAAATCACATTCACATAACTTTATTACAGTATATTGTATTCATTTTATTTTTAGTTATTGTTGTTAATCTCTTATAATGCCTAATTTATAATTTAAACTTTATGATGGGTTAGTATGTATAGGAAAAGTATAGTGTATATAGTTTTTGGTACCACCTGCAGTTTCCTGTACCCACAAGGGGGTCTTAGAATGTATCTCCTGTGGATAAGAGGACTAATGTATTACCAAGGTCTCATCCACTGTGGTTTTCCCTCCATCAAGATCTGAACCCCTCCAAAATATGTGAGGAATTCATATGACTCCACTCCAGGAAGACAAACAATACAAATAAAAAATGGGCAAAGAATCAAAACAGACACTTCTTCAAGGAGGACATAAAGGGGGCCCAGAGACATATGAAAAGATGCTCAGCATCACTAGCCATCAGAGAGATACAAATTAAAACCACAATGAGATACCACTTCACACCAGTCAGAAGGGCTATTATAAACAAATCAACAAACAGCAAGTGCTGGTGAGGATGTGGAGGAAAGGAAACCCTAGTGCACTGTTGGAGGGAATGCAGAGTGGTGCAGCCACAGTGGAAAACAGTATGGAATTTCCTCAGAAAACTAAAAATGGAATTGCCCTTTGTTCTGGCAATTCCACTGCTGGGACTATACCCTAAGAATCCTGAAACACCAATCCAAAAGAACCTATGCACCCCAATGTTCACAGCAGTACAATTTACAATAGCCAAGTGTTGGAAGCAACCTAGGTGCCCATCAGTAAATGAATAGGTCGAAAAACGATGGTACATTTACACAATGGAATACTATGCAGCAGAAAGAAAGAAGGAACTCCCACCCTTCCTGACAGTATAGATGGAACTAGAGAACATTATGCTAAGTGAAAAAAGTCAGGTGGGGAGGGACACATACCATATGATCTCACCTTTGACAGGAACCTAATCAATGAAACAAACAAGTAAGCAAAATAGAACCAGAGACATTAAAATTAAGAACAAACTGACAGTAACTAGAGGAGAGGTGGGAGGGGAGATGGGGGGAAGGGGGCAGGGTTATCAAAAACATGTATAAAGGAGACATGGACAAAGCCAAAGGGGTGTAGGATCAAGGGTAGGGAGTGGTGATGGCTGGGGTGGGGGGAATGGTGGTAGGAAAATGGAGATGACTATACTTGAATAAATAAATAAATAAATAAATAAATAAATAAATAAATAAATAAATTAGAATTGAACCCCTCCAGTTTTACTCTCCAGTACCTTCAAACACCTTTTTAAATACACTTGTTATCAGAAAATGAAGCAGTCCATTACATGCTACTTTGAAACTACTAAAAATGAGAACCCAAAGATATATTTAAAATATGAATTCATTTTTATCTAAAAGAATTAATCATATTTGTAAGGGAACAGAAGTAAAACAGTGGAAATATCTGGCTTTGAATCACTGTTCTAACTTGGATTATGTCTGTGACTGCAGGCAAGTTGCTTTGTCTATAAGCTTCATTTTCCTTCTCTTTAAAAATAGTCCTTTTCTCAAAAGAAAAAAAAAGTTTCTTAATCCATTCCCCAACTACTGGGGAGAGGAGAGCTCTGAGAGTTCATAAATCTTCCTAGGGTGCCTAAACGAAGTGAGAGAAGAATATGTACTGTAAGAATCTGATTTATTAAGTTGTATAAATAACAATGTAATGCTTTACTCATGTCTCATTCTTGCTCTTGTCTTAGCCTCCTTCACAGGCAAGGGGGTGTGCATAGGGGTCAGGAGAGATCAAGGTGAAAGTTGCCTTCTCTAATAATTTTTAACAGTCAGTAAAGGTGATGTTGCTCATATATCTGCTCTCATTTTCATTAAGTCTTCCTTGAGAAATAAGTTAGAGAAGTAGAAATTGGTGGATTCTGGGGGAGAAAGCATAAGCCACACACAAAAAAAATATTATGACAGTAGGATATTTAAAAAGAGAGAGAACTATTTTTCTGTTTGGATATATGGTGGAGGAGGATTGGTATATTAATAGAGGCCAATAAGTATGCCATGTGACTTCTCAAAAAGTTGTTTTCCAACCTGCATGTTGTGGTAGTTTTTAGTCATTATAATTTGTTCCCTTTATATATTAGTATTATAGTATTACTATATATTATTATATTATTAGTATTAGTATATATAGTATTAGTGTATATAAACCATATTTATTTTTAGGAGAAATTACTTATGAAGTATTGGATATTGAAGCTCATAAACCAGAATTTAAATTTCTGATAAAATTTACATTCCTAAAATTTTGAGCTTCCAAATTCATGATTTTATTTATCTCTCTTTACAGAAACTAAACAGAAAACTAAAATTGAGAAAGTAATTGGGAACAAAACATGTGAGTTCCCACACTTACATTTAGGATTTATGCTTAAATTTGGGCAGGAAGAGGTGAGAGGGGGAGCTCCGGAGGGGAGCCTTAGAGTGCCACGCTACACGGCAGTACTACAAGGAGCACTCCCAACTTTCATCAGAGAAGGAAAAAACAGTGATGTCTTTCAAATGTCTTTTTCACATAAATTGCTATATTAAATAAATTACTAAGTATTGGGTAGAAAGGAAGGTATTTCCGGCAGAAGAAATATACACATGCAAAAAGATAGGAAGGGAAAAAAGGAGAGAAGGAAGGGGAAGTATTGGGCTGGGCAAAAATCTGTTTAGTTTTTTCCATAAAATACAAGACACATTGTTCATTTTCACCAATAACTTTATTGATTTGGATATTTTGAGTATGTTGGCTATCTCCCATTATTGGCTTCTAGTGGACAGAGGCCAGGGTTGCTGCTAAATATCTTCCAGTGCATAATCAGCCCACAGTAAAAAAAGTTATTGGCCAAAATGTCAATAGTACCAAAAAACTTTGCAAACCACTTTTGACACATTCAATCTTTCACAGCACCTTCTCCATACATTGCACAAATCTTTTTTTGTATTTCAGTTGCATTTTTACCTTTCTTAAAATAATAAAGCATAACACACTGAAAGTATTGTATGTATTCTTCAATATCCAATATTAAAATAGCTGCACAAAAAATTCACCAATTTCGATAAGGTTTTTCTTAATGCACACTGACAGACACTGTCACAATACAATCTAACGATTGTTTTGAATAAAGTTGGAGACAACTAAGCACTACAAGAGCCATCACACAGAAAAAAGTAAACCAACTTTGGCCAATCCAATAATAAAAAATAGAAAACACTGAAATTATAAAACTACTAAAATACCGAGAAGGTAAATTGCCACTATATCATGAAACAAGTTTATGTCAAAGAGAAGCAGTAGTCAGATAGTGGGGCATGAATCTTGAATTTACCTCATTCTTCATGTAACTATGAAAATTACTTTATTACTGTGAGTTGTAGCCTTTCCATCTGTAAAATAGGAATAATATTCAAAAATCTATATACATCAATGTTACTATGGGGATTAAGTTAGTTAACTGATGTGAAAATATGGGATAATCTCAATAGGTAGAATGCAGACAAGTGAATCAAATCAGTAAGCCAAACTTCCCAGTTCACTCTTGTTTAGACATATGCTTTTAGTACTTTTTAGAGACAAACAGAATATATATATGTAAATATATATATATATGTCTCTGCTGTGTATATAAATTACTATTTGTCTAATATATAATTGTTCTGGTTTAGCATTTTATGTTTTACAATAAAAAGTTAAAATTTCAGTTTCTAAAGTTTAAAGAGCAGGTTGAAAACCTACTGCTGCAAAATATATTTTTGAAATTATGTTTTGAAAATTGTCAGAGCCAAAGTGATGCCTAGAGTTATTCATGTTCAAATACTGAGTGATGTTCCAGGTGGTAAAACAATACAAGAGATAATTAATTCACCGATCCCTTTGAACAAAGCACTGGAAGGTTCAGCAGCGATGCTCACTGGAGATGACCTCAGGTAGTCTGGGGGTGCTGCATTCATCCCTTTTTTATTTGCATTTTACCAAATATTTTTTTTACCTAAATCTTTCTGTCCAAATAACCTTCTATAATTCTGTCAACAACCCTCCAAGGTGGGCCCTATTTTCTCTTCTTCACAGACATGGCAGCTGAGGTTCAGTAAGTTTTCCCAAAGTTACACAGCCAGCAAGAGGCAGAGCTGGGTACAAAATCAAGCCTCTAGCAGATTAGAGCACCATGGTTGCATGTGCCCACTTTAAGCAAACCGGTCGTGGAAATCTCAATGGTTTCTGTGTTGGGTGAGTAGATCAAAGTAACAGACACTGTGTTTCTTCTAACCCTCCCACCCTGGCCTTCATAGTTTAGTAAGCTGGAAGTATGTGAAACAGAACACAGAAGGATGAGAATGTAAGCCACAGAGTGACAGCCCTGTGAGTGAGGGACTGTGTCCATGCCATCATCCCTGTAAATCAGGAGGGCTTCCAGATACTATGTTTTGGCCACACTTATTGTTTGTGAGATAATTGTGTGTGTGTGTGTATATATGTGTGTGTGTATATATGTGTGTATATATATATATATATATATATATATATATATATATATATATATATATATATGATGTCTTTGTTTCTGTGACAACCATTAGATGGAAGGAAGCCACATACTCCCTTTTTCCCCAACTTGTCTTCCCTCAATTGCTACCTGAACACATGACTGAAAACCCTGAGTCTCCACCCAGCTCCCTAATGTCAGCAGCATGAGAGGCCTCAAAGCACCTGGTCTAAGAAGGTCTCTCGAGGACATTAACCAGAGAAAGGCTTTGTGCACATCATTGAACAAATGATTTCAAAGAAGACTGTTGTTCTACAAGCAATTAATTGTTGGAATAGACACCAGGTAAATGTTGGGTAAACACTGCTTGCGTGCATGAGCATATGTTGGCTCGTGTCCTACCCTTAACCTCCCAGCAGGTTATCCCCACCTATATTTTGTGACCCCACCCTGTCCCCTGTGTTACTTGGAGATTTCATGTAATCCAATATAATGTGAAACCACAGTAATACTGGACACTCCCATACAGTTAATTGGCAGCACCTAGATTTTCATAAATGGAGATTGGATGGATGAAACTGAGTAAGTTGCCAAAAACTTCACAGGCAAACTGTGAAGGAATAAGTTACATATTGCTAGTTAAGAGGGTATTGTATATAGGGATCCAGTTTCATTCATTCTTGGCTCAATAAATATTTATTGGGGATAAAATAATAAATAAAATGATGCAGTTTGCCCTCTAAAAATGAGTAGAATCAAATAAATAGGCAATTACAGTGCATAGGATATGGCCATCAATAATACAGCACTCTTTGATAGCCCATAGAGAGGCAGCTGACTTGAGAAGGATAAGGGGGACTTTGGGTGGAGTTGGTGATTAAGATGAGTTTTAATGGACAAGTAGAGGGTTTCCTGAGAAACAACTGATGGGGGGAAAAACACTATGAGGAGAGAAACATGGGTTCTGCTTTGCACATGCTCTCTTTAAGGTATCTCAAATACAAACTAATAATAGCCAACATTTCCACAGAGTACTGATAATGTGTCAGACAAGTTTTCAGTGTTGTCTCCAGTGCTCTAAGCAGCCAGATGAAGTAGATGTTTTTTTCTTCCTTTTTATGACAAGATTGAAATAAATATATGTGAGTCTTTAGTGTGCTGAAGCCATGAGGGTTCGAGGGAGAAAGTGGAAAGAGAAGAGGGTTTGTGAAAGACTCTGAGAAATATTGCAAAGTAAGCAGAGAATAAACAAATGAAACTGTAAGGAAAACACTATATAATAGAAACAAAGGAAAATTTTACATGAAGATGGGAGTGGTCACCATGCTAGAGTAGAAGTCAACGACTGTGAAGACTGAGGGTCTTTTTGTTTTTAAGGTTGTATTTATTTATTTTTAGAGAGAGGAGAAGGGAAGGAGAAAGAGAGGGAGAGAAACATCAATGTGTGAGAGATACAGTGACCGATTGCTTTATCACATGCCCCCAACTGGGGACCTGGCCCACAACCCAGGCATGTGCCCTGACTGGGAATCGAACTGGTGACCCTTTGGTTTGGTTTGCAGGCCAGTAGTCAATCCAGTGAGCCACACACCAGGGCAAGACTGAGTGTCTTGACAGTGAGTGGGCACCATGTTGCAGCCAGCTGAAAAGAGAACAGAAAGCAAAGAAGTAGAGACAGTGAGGAGAATAAAATTCATTCAAATATCACACTTAGGAGACACAGATAGAAATACAAAAGTGGAACATGGGCTTGACAGCTTTGTTGATGTGTATGCATGATACCTCTTAGTACCTCAGGGAGCTGATCGAGGCTGAATCCAAGTGGCCTGAGCTGGGCTGAGAGGCATTTCTTTATAACAGCAGGAAGGGAGGAGAGAAGGTTTTCTGTGGATATGTGTAGGTTTATATATTCTTCATTCTCTGTCATATCCCCTACTCTTCATGTAGATTGTAAAACAAGATTCAGTCAGCTAACGAATTACTCAACCACACTCACCCCAATTCAATTGAGATTCATGGAGACATTAAGTTATGTTTATTTGCTTCTTGTTTAGAGTTACTCACATACTAGTTAGTATTTACTTTTAGTTGTAAGGAGCATTTTTAAAAATCAAGAGCGAGCATAAAATTAGCTCATTCCACCAGCTCATTTATTTATTTTTCCTATTTGGTCCCTGCTCTTAAACATTTGGAAGTGTTGTCAGGGTTTCCTACCCATGTTAATATGCTGAATTCAGGGGTAGATGAAGAAGTTTTGGTGATTTAGAAATAGCTTTGAAACAATCACATCTACACAATTTTGGTTCATGTATTGGAATCCTTTTTGTTCAGTGTTACCGCCAAAGTTATTTTCAGAACATCATATGGATTTTTCATTGAAACATCTGTGTTAACTTTTATTATCCCCGCTCTGCTTTGTAATTTTGGAAACAGATATAAAGAACAAGCAACCCAAAGCACAGTAATATAGTGGGAAGCATCCTTCATAAGTCAATTGAGGAATTTAATAATCTCTTTAGAAATAAGCTCTGCAGCTATGAGAAAAATGTGTGGGTTAAAGGCCTTCCAATTAAGAAAGGTTTCTCTGTGGATTTATAGGCTGGTGGTTCACTCTTCCTGTTCAAGTTTCCATAGCAACTGTCAGGTAGATTTTCTGCTACTTGCTAGGAAGTTAGAAATGTTGAGTCTGGTTGAGCCTTTTCAATTCAGTGAAGCTTAAATGAAATTCTTCGCAAGAAACTGGCATTTAGCTTGGGTCATTTTTTCATATCTAGAAGAAAAAATCAAATAATCAAATGTGCAAATTTTTATTGGGATTATTTTTGGTACATATTTTGTGCTGTAATCTATTCTTAATGCCAGGGTACTAAAGGTTTGAAGGGCTGCAGCTGGCCTCTTCACTATCTGACGGCTTGTGGCTTTAATTACAGCTCAAGACATAGGAAGGCATGCCTTTTCCTGGTCTACTTTTGCAGGCTATAATCACCCCTGGTGATATTCAGAAGCAAACTAGGATCCAGGAGACTCATTAGGTTGAGATACCTATACTGTGTGAAATACAGTGCACAACCTTTTATTCTTTTATTTTTCCTTTCCTATTGATTATTCGAATTATAGCCTGGTAAATAAATTATATATATGTCATTATTTAAATTTCCTGTAAGTACAGTATCTTCATTTTTCCTCCCGATTAGACCCACTTGGGTGTCACTCACCACAGTTTATTTCAACCCACATTGACTGATATCTGACAGCTCCATGTAGGATGGTGTCCTTTAATTCTTAAAAAAATATCAAACATGTAAGCAGGCAAAGTGAGCACTCATTCCACTTCTCTTTATCTAACATACAGTACATGCCACATGAAGGACAGATATCTAAGGGGCATTGCTTAGTGGGTTCTGTTGTTAACATTGTTGCTCATTGGCACAGAAAGAGCAGCTTATGCAGAAAATAAAGCACAGTCCTTATTTTACATTATGATTCTATTTATATACCAGGTCCTCTGTGGACATTTTTTATAAGATATATTATTTACAACAATGGCTTTGAATGCATATTCCCGTTCATTTTGTCCATCCCTCTTCTTTCCTTTGTCATTTGTAGATCATGCCTTTGTCTGTTAAGCGATGCTTAATATTATATACAATTGATTGTTGCTAAAAATACAAATAAATTAAGTATGAGAGAGGAGGAAAGAGAGAAAGGGAGGAGAGAGAGAGAGAGAAGGAGAGGAGAGAGATTTCTTTTTTAAAAAGTTCAGATCTCAAACGTCTTTTACTTACTTGCCTTGCCTTGTCTTATTTTCTTCCTCTTTGGTCTAGAAAATGTGCTTTTTTCTATTAAGCTAAATAAAAATTTTCTGAGAAGAGCAATTGAAACTGAAGGAAGCTCACTCTTCAGTCTCTACATGAGGAAGTGGAAATGAAGTAAGTCTCTCAGCCCTGCTCTCAACTTTATTTACTTTAAACAGTGGGCAATTTTCTCTTAAAATAAATCATACTTGGAGTTGCATGGCTCTGTCGAAAGGGGATGCACCTATACCCTGGAGCAGAGAGACAGAAAATTGAGGTTCTGGATGTTTTTCTGGATTTAGAGAGCTTGAGAGGGAACAAATTTGCTTAGTTATAGAAGTTTATTGAAGTATGTAAATGCATAAAGGGATAAATTGACTATGGAGACTATTCTGATTCTTGTTTTGACAGTTGTAAACAAAGGAATTCTGGGTAAAATAAGAGGCTTTATTACTTTGGGGAATAGCAAGAATTAAATTTTGGCTGCTACTCCTCAAGGCAAAAAGAGAGGCTATCTTTGCTGCTCACACTTAGACATTGGATTAGAGATTTCCTTCACCTTGTCTTCCTCCAAGGAAGAAGGGAAGAAAGAGGAGGTTGAGGAAACCAGCCCCTTTGGTCCAACACATAACCAGGCTGGGCATCCATTGGAAGATAAACAGTAGAGGGGGTCACTTGTCCCACCTCATGCTGTTTCTTGACTTAGTATGAATTTACTTCAGTAGATAAGCCCTTCCAGGTTCTCCTTGTCCTTGAATTCAAAGTCCCTATGCCCAGTCCTTGAGGCCATGGCTTCTACTATTAGCCTCCAGTGTAGCCTGACCTCTCTTCTTCCAAACCTTTGTTCCTGAAAAAATAATGGACTTTTTTTCTGAGTGCACCTCAGGTCCACTATTTTGGGCTTCACAGTGAGACAACTTCTCCGGCACTTCCTCCCTGCCTGCTCAGCTCCATCCATTCTCCAGCTGAGGGCAAGTGCCTTATTTGTCTTGCTGAGCAGAGTCACTCAATGGGCTAAGATGACTTTTTTTCTCCCTCCTCACCTCTCTACTTTCTCCATCATCACCTTCATAATTCCATCCTGATTTTTCTTGTTTGCTTTTATTTAAGACTCCAGTCCTTCTGTTCTGGGCTAGTTCATTCTTCACTTTCTCCTCTAGCATCAGCCAAGTACCTCTTCTCTACAGCTTAGGTCACCACCACTTCTCACTCCATACCCATCCACCCACACACACTAAGGCTTTGCTACAATACTGGTTTAAATGTTAGTAAGAATCTCTCTTTAGCCCTTGCAAGCTTCCCTCTGATTTGTGTTTTATCAGAACTCTGCACACTCAATTATTAGCTGTGAGATCTTAGGCAAGTTACTTAACTTCTCTAAGCCTGGGATTCTACATCTCTGGAATGGGTACAATTATACACACAAATTATAAAATTGCTGTGGAAATTAAATTAGTTGATTCATGTAAACTCTATAGAATGGATTATCACACTAGAAAGTTCTTCCTAAATATTAGATTTTACGACCATTTTTCATTGCAAAGAACTCGAGCTTTGCCATCAAGTAGATATGTGTTTGATTCTATTCTCTGCTGTTTACTGCCTATATGACCTTCAGTATGTTTTAAAAATTCACTGCATTTGTTTCCCTTCTAGTAGAATGAGGAAAATTATAGCTCCTAGGACTATTGGGGCATTAACTGAGCAGGAAGGTTTTTGACATCCAGATGTAATGTTCATCTCACAGTAATGGTTCTCTCTTCTCCTTGAGAAAGGAGAGAAAATGTGCCAATTTTCTAAAACTTTGATCAATTATTCCTTTATCTGGTGTGCATAAAACACAAACTCATAATCTTCCTCCACCTTACTATCTCCTTTCTTAAAAATGATCTCTTTCCTTTCTCATCTTTATGGAAATCTGTTTCCTCAAGGCCACAGGTCTTACAATAACCGAAAGCAAGCATTCTGCTCTTCAGCTCCTTCCCCCTTACAAAGCTGGATGAATATTTTTAAGAGGCTGCTTCTAAAAGCAAAGGAGCATTTCAATTCACTGGGGTAGGAAGGCAAGTTGTGAACAGAGTTTGTTTCACCAGAGTGTGCAGAGTAGAGATTAAGAGGGGTGTCTTCCAAGTGCCCCCATTTCCAAGGAGCCCACTCCTGACTATAAGCACGAAGTTACCCTACTGTTAGGGCTGCGAAGCACAAGGAGGAATCTATGTCCAATTCTTGGCATCTTTGTCTCAGTTTTACATTTGAATTTTTTTCAATTATTTCATCAATCCTGATGCGGTCTTAAATCTCTTGTTATGCCTGCAGTCTCTGTAAGTGCAAAATTTGAAATTATTCTCGTCAAATCTGCCCCTTCCAGATTTGCTAACTCAAAGATCAGAGCTTTCTGCAGAAGAAAAGACTTCCTGGCTCAATGTGTCAGCTCCTTTTCATGTAGCTGAATCTTTCAATTTGTAGCAGAACCCCCGCAGCACTATAGAGAAAAGAGGATATGTCTGAAATGCTGAACTGCGGTCACCCCTGTCTACCATTATGTTTCCACAGGCTGTCTATAAAAAGTTGCCAAACCAAGGGGTCTGAGATCTGACACCTGAAATGGCTGCAGTCACTCAAAGGCACCCCTTTTCCTGTCTCTTGCTGATTGACCCCATCGCATTGTGCCTTTCAATGCACAGCCTGCAACTCTATATTTAGGGTGATGACCAGCTGTATATACAGGCTCCAAACACTTCTCACTCTGCCCTTGGATAGCTTCCCCTGTGAGTTTGGTATTAGACTCGGAAAAGCTGTGTTCCTATCTCAGCTGGGACACTTATTGTACGATATGATGTGTGTTCCCAGAGCTTTCTGAGATTCCGTGCCCTGTAAAATAATAAACAATAGTGACGGCTAACACCATTGAGTGCTTGCTGCCTGCCAGATATTATTCTAAGTATTTTCCATGTGAATGTGTGGGTACACCAATGCCTTTAAACCTCACCACAAATTAATGAATGAGGTCCTTTTGTAAGAGAGGAAACTAAAGCCTAAACTCTCCCAGGTGCTAAATGGCGGAGCTGGGATTTCAGCTCATAGGGTCTTGCTCCAGATCCTATGTGATTAACCAAAAGCTACTTATTTGCCATATATATAACCACAGTCAAGTCTCATTATCCACAGTAGTTATGGTCTACAAAGACATTTCCCAAATATTTGCCTACCTCAGAAGTTCATGACTCTCCAAATTAGACAGTTACTAAGTATCAGAAGATTCACTGAAAATTCCTCATTTTTCCACTAATCCCTCTTCAGTTTCCCATTCTGTAGAATAATAGGAAGTAGTAGTTGCTGCTCCTTTTCACAGATTATTGGTAGGGTTCAAATTAGAAAGTGGTAAAGTACTTTCAGAAGCATAAAATGCTATGCAAATACACATTATTTTTATTGTGGTTACTACCAAGGATAACTCATATTACTAAAAATTCTAAAAATCAACAATTTTCTAATAATGGAAGAATAAATATGTATACATTCATTTTCAGACAGGAAAATGTCTTTGCTATAAGGAATAATACATTTCTATAATCACCAGTTGGAGACTATAGAATCAGATCACATCTTGTAGCCATTTGGTCGCTGGCCTTTGACAGTAACTCCAACACAAATGGAGCAGATAGGAAGACATCCCATGTTCTCTTTCTGTAGTCTGAGGCTTTTGAGATTTACCAAAGGTACTTAGATCATTTTTAATGGAAATGTCATACTTAATATTTACAAGGCCATCACAGAGACAACCAACTCTTAAACGCCTCTTTTGAAGTTGCCTCTGCCAAGTACAAACGGTCGTCACATTAAACAGCCAGTCATGCAGTCCTGTCCTGCACACACAGCAGTACATATTTCTTAAGTAAGCTTACGGAAAGCTGTAATAGAAAACTTTAACTCCTCCTCAGATTCAGAATCTGGTTTTCCCTTTTTTCAAAGATTAAATGAAATGTGTGTCATTTGCAATGCCATTGCCTGAAGAGATACTGAATGTTTCCTTCCACAAGTACCCGTATAAGCACTCGTACTAGTTAATGACTAGAGGGATCCCCAGTGCCTAAGTGATTTCCTAGTGTTAAGTGAGGTGCTTGATGGGGCATCCTTATTCATCTGCATCATTAAAATTCAAGTAAGTGCCTTCCTGGAGCAGGGTGTAACTAGCACATCTGGCCAGGTCTGCTCCAACACTAAATGGTGCCCGGTGGAATGATGGAGTAATGGAATTTGCTTCCCTGAGCAGAGAACAGGCTAGCAAGCAGTGAGTTCATCACAGGAGATAACAGACCCTTGAGGTTGTTCTTTGCCTCTTTACCTAAGACTGAAAATATCCTTTTTAAATTAATGCCATGTGGTTCTGGGGCTCGGGGTCCCCACCCAGCATGTGATTCTTCCACAGGAATGCTGGCATACACAGAAATAACATCCTGGAACTACTCTCATCTGTTACTCAAGGTGCAGGTAGATGGCTTCTGATGACATTCTTCCTCCCTCTTTCAGATTTTACACTGCTTTTTGTTCTAGGGTTTTGTTTGTTTTCAGGTTTGATTCAAAATGGGTTGTCTAATAAGAACTTTGGAAAACCATATCCTCTTCATTTAAAAAGAGTTGGCAGACGGTTACACCAGAAATAATAATATAATGACCTTAAAGTACACTACCTGATATTTGAACCTGTTAAGCGCTTGGGCTTCTCTCCTCAGGGAAGTCTCATGCAAAGTACCGAGGGTTCAAAGATGGGAAAGACCTGTTCCTGACCTTAGGATGGTTCCATAGAATGGAGACAAAGGTTAGATTCTACAAGCTGATGAGTGCTTTTAAGGGTCAGTAGCAATCACTGCAGAAACTGAGAGAAAGGGAGCCAGCCTGGGGTCCCAGGGAGGCTTCCTGGAATACACATTGCCTGTGTATTTAAAGGGTGAGTAGGAACTTGACAGACAAAGAAAGTGGGAAAGACAATTCCAGGTAAGAGGAATTGCACACAGGAAGGTACAGAGATGTGAAGAACCTACATGTTCAGCGAATGCCAAGCAACATAGAATCCCTAGAGGACAGTAGCACCTTTGGAGAATGGTGGAAAGTGAAGATGCAGGAGAATGCAGCAGCCAGGAAAATGTCATGCACAGGAGTTTATCTTTTGTCAGTAGGGTTGTTTAAGAGACTTGGGTATGGAAATGAGAGAATGGAGTTTGGCGTTAAAGTCAGTGCTGCTCTGCCTCACTCTGAAGACGGTGAGGATGAGCAGACAAGACCAGAGGGAGGGACAGTGCAAAGCGGGCAGGAAGAAGAGATTCAGGTGGGGAAGAAAGATAGACAGCAGTGAGGAAACTATCATAGTTCCCCAGACAGGAAGAAATCACGATTTTGTACAGGAAAGGTGTAGTTAGAACACGGAGCAATGAACAGATTCAGGAACTAATTAGGAGGCAACATCATCATTAGTTAGAAGTTTTTTGGGTGGTTTTGAAGAAGCGAGATGGGAGTCCTGAAAAAGAGGGTATAATATGATCCTGATGGTACTGGTTCCTCTGGGTGGGAGGTACCATCATTTATAGGCATAGCCAGGCAAAAAAAAAAAAAAAATCCTTAGACAGTTGGAGAGCATTACTTCAGCTGCAGAGTGTGTGAAACATCCAAATAGACTTGCATGTTCAGGCAAAGTTCTAAGTCTAAAGCCCAAGAGAAAAGCATAGAATACAATTTTGGGACATTTTTTGTCACAGTAATACTTGGTGACTCTCTGTATTTATGATCTGCATGTTTCAATCCAATATTTAAAGAACTACCTTAAATTCTCCATAAACCAAGGATATGGTTGTTATTTCAATAGTCATAATTATTATGATTTCTTGAGGATTTCTTTCCTGTTTTCTTTAATGGTCAATATATTTTTGCCATGAGGTGACTTTTGGTCCTTGATTTCTTATTTGCTTAAAAATGTCAAATGTGCTCATTTGTGACTGGAAATTATATATAAAAAAAGGAAGGGATTTAGCATGCAAAAGGTAATATGCATATTTCTAAGTGTCAGATATTGTTCCCTTAAAATAAATCTGACTTCCTTTCAGATCCATATAGCAAAAACAAAATATTATTCATCCTACACTAGATGGTTTCATATTATTTGGAAATACATGTCATTTGATGGGTTTCTTTGTGAATAGTTCAATGACTTTTTATTAAGAAAGAATCTTCTATTCCCACTTGATCATATTCTTTCAAATATCTTAGATGATTGCAAAAATATTCTTCTAGACATCGATGGAAAAGTTTGTTATAAAATATCTCAGCTTTTGCTTATTTTTCTTACAATAAAAAAAATAAGTGAATCTATATTTGTTGTTGCTATGGTAACTAACATATTTTTATACATTGAGAAGAAACATGAACACTTCTAAATGCATTTCCATTCTTCTGATATATGTCTCTAAATATATAAAAGCATATACTAGGGGTAACTTCAAGTCCAGCAGACTTCAGAACAGGCCCTCTTGTAGCTATTTTGTACCATCATTTTTACATAGAGACAGATGCTGTCAGACCTAGGTCTTATTTAGTCTGGAGGACATGAACTGTACACATTATACAAGAAAGGAATTGATCACTCTTATTTTTAAAGGAAGATTGGAAAACATTCCTAACAGATTACTTATGCTTCAGCTGTTTATTAAAGTCTATAAATATCTCAGGTTGTTTCTTAAATAGGTTTCAAATCTGAAAATCATTGATAAATCACTTACCTACCTAAGTCTGAGATTGGCTCTAAATCAGGCACATTGCCATATATCCATTCATTAAAAAATATTTATGACAACTTTCTAAGCTTAGAATCTTTGCTAGATTAATAATTTAGAGGAAGTAACAGTCACATACTATGTAAATTATACAAAATATTCAAAATGTTACCACCAGGATGGAAGTGCAAACAAGGCATCACAGGAACGGAGAGGGGGGGGTCAGCTGAACTAGCCTGAATGCATCAAGGAAGACTTGGGGGATAGTACAGAGGACAATGCCTGAATGACATCTTAAAGCTAACATTTAACAAATACAATAAAAAATACTCATTGCTCACTCTACAAGCTTCTTTGTGTGTGTGTGCATGTAGGGAAAACAAAATCCATGCAGTTCAGCTTAGTTTGACCATATTTATTGAACTTCTACTATGTATCAGACACTGGCTAGATTCATTGGTTACTCCCACAAGGTTCACTTTTATGAAACTTAAATAACCTTACAAAGGTTTAATGTAGTAGTTCCAGCTCTTGGAAAATATTCTAATTAAATAGTTAAATGATCAGGAATGTACACAAAGACACAGTCACTAGGGTTTTTAACACCCATTATTAGTAAAGGTGAAAAGACACCATTATCCAAAATGACCGAAATGATGATTGATTAAGTAGATCATAACAGACATGGTGCATTTGTTGTTATGGAATAAAAATTGTATTTATTATATAGTTTTAGTTAAGCTGTTAATAATATTTATTCTTACTGGATTTTTTTCATGGAAAAGTTTTAGTGAACTAACTAAACCCAACAGGCATAGAATGACTATATTTTTGAATTTTCTGTGTTCTTTGCTACTCTGAAATAACTCTTAGTGACATTGCCAATATTGTATTTTATTCTTTTAAAATGCATTTTGTGTATAAAACTATATTGAAATATAGAAACCAAAAGTCTGGTGAAGAAGAGAATGAAGAAGTTTTAGACATGTGGCTTACGAGGAAAGAAAGATTTAGCAATGGGTAATGAGTCTCTTAGAGAAGAGTTAAGCTTGGGCAAGACTGTTAGAAAACTGGCATAAGAAAGCCAGAATAAGTTATAAAGAATTAAAATAATCTGGCATACAGTCTAAGAAAATATGGCAGGAGAAGGCAAGGAACAGGATATGAGGACAAAGGAGATTAATACATTGATTATTAATCTAAGATTTCTGGCTTTTAAAATCATCCATGAGACAGAAAAACTAATCAGAACAAAGGTGGAGGCTCAGGCAGAGAGGAAACAGACTTCCTGAGGAAGTGAAAACACAGTGCTGTTGAGCCGCTAAAACAATGATGGGGAAAGTGTGGCCCTCCAGTTTCTATAAAACCCAAGAAGAGGTAAGAATTTTTAAGTGGTTGGGAACAATAAAAAAATATTATTTCTTCATGTGTAAAAATATGAGATTTAAACTTTAGTGTCAATAAATAGTTTTATTGGTACATTGCCACACTTTTTTCTGCATTGGCAATGGGTACTTTTACACCACGAGGCATGGTTAAGCAGTCAGCAACACATGGCTCATCAAGCTTAAAATATTTGCTATGTGCTTCTCTCCAGAAAGCTTTCTGACCCGTGATCTAAAGACTAAAGGAGACAAGAAGGAACAGGAAAATATTTAAGAAGGAAATTAAATGAGGATTGCTTGCTTGAAGTCAAGAGTAAAAAAGCATTGGGAAAGGTTAAGTAATTGTTACTCAGGATTTAGAAGGTATGGAAGTTAGAACCTTGGTTCACCCCCAGCACTGCCACCCACTGACTGCTCACCAGCTCCATTCTGCCCTAATACCACAATCAGTCTCACACTGTCTGAAGGGTCTCTGGTTCAATCTATCCTACTAAACCTCTAATATAATAATGGCTCTTCTGATTTCAAGAACTAGAACTCTTTCCTAACTACCTTTAATGAAAAGTCAAATTTATGTGAAGACATACAAAAGCTTAAGAAGATGAAGTTCAACTGGACCTTACAGGAACATGAAAACCACCAGGTTCTAAAGACCCCAGTTTCTCTATCCCCTGCCCTTAGGGTCCTACATTTTCTCTTTTTCCTCTCATGGAAGACTGACTTTCCCTGCTTATTCTCTAATTTTCATGTAGCTAAAGATAGCCCCCAACTCGTTGTCTCTAGGGTAACCTCTCTGCCTTAGAATCTAGCATCAAAACTGGGCTGTCCTGCAACCCTCCTCGTTCAGATTACTGGGGAAAGACTAAGGGCTTTAATCCAGTCAGCTGATTAACTGCATTGATGAAAGTGTGTACCTCTGATCTAATCAATGTGGGTGGTGAGGCTGGTGAGTTACAAAGCCCATTTCATATTTACTAGGGCCTTACATTGGGTAGACAATGAAAATTCAGAGGAGAAAATGGTAAAATGCATACTAGAATACACACATAGAGACCTTACCTTCAAACTTCAGCTCAAAGCACCTCTTCCGAAAAGCCTTCACTAACTCTACAGTCTGATTTAAATGTCTTTACTCTGCACTTGGTCATACCTCAAGCTTGGGTAAGTTTTATTGAGGGTAAAGCTGCATCTTTATTATTTGAGTTAGTTCTGTCATTTCCAAAATATATCATATGACCAAAATAGCACACCAAAAGGATTAGTTGGTATATAAATGAATAACAAGCACTGTGTGAATAAATGCAGGCAAATTAAACTCAGATAAGCTAGATATTTTTGAGAATGTTCAAATTTAATTAATTGGCGGTGAGCTGCCCTTTATAAACCCTAAATATATATAATTTTTAAAATTGAGAAAATTAGGGAAGATAAAAAATAAATTTCATAAGTTAAATGGTCCCATTGTAAGTGGAAGTCTGATTCAATGTTCAAAATTCAATCAATGTGATTTATCCTAATAACAGACAAGAGACAAAAACATAATCATCTCAGTAACTTCCAAAACCTTTCAGTAGATCAGAAATAAAAGGGAATTTTCTTCACCCAATAAAGGGCATCTATTTAAAAAATATCAGTAGTTAACAAGGGAAAATACCGAATAATTTCCTCTAAGATCAGGAACAAGACAAAAATATTCTCTTAACACTCCTATTCAAAGTCATACTGGCAGTCCTAGACAGTGTGATAAAGCATGTTAAAAATATACCTAGAAGAATATACAAAAATACTCTGAGAACTAATAAGTGATTTTAGAAAAGCCACAAGATGCAAGGTCAATAGACAAAAATCAAAGTATTTTGATAAACTAGTTTAACATACTAGTAAGTAACATTTATAATAGCATCAAAACAAAGCAATGATTAGGTATAAATCTAAAAAACTAAATGCAGGGTCTTATGCAGAAAATTATAAAAATCAATTAAAGATATCAAAAATCTGGATAATGAGAGAGGGGTAACTTGTTAAAAAGTAGTATCAATATTGTTAAAATGTCAATTCTTACCAAATTGAACACTAGGTTTAACCCAATCCCAGTCAAAATCCTGTTAGGATTTTTGTGACTATCACCAGATACTTCCAAAATTTATATAGAAAGGAAAAAGAATCAAAACAGTGAAAACTGCTTCTGACAAAGAATTTCTATCCAGAATACATAAACAATGCTCAAAACTCGACAGGAAAACACCACACAAACAAAACTCTCAATTTAAAAAAGTGGGAAAAATATTTGTACAGATACTTAACCATGAGATGTACAGATGGCAAATGAGCACATAAAACAGATGATCAAAGCCATTCATCATTTGGAAAATGCACATTAAAACTACAATGGGACACTATTATAAGTATATCAGAATGGCTATTATCAGTACCAATATGCTGACTTTACTCCAAGATATAGAGCAAGTAGAATTCTCACACATTACTGGTGGGAATGCAAATGGTCCAGCAACTTTAGAAAATAGTTTGGCCAGATTCACGGATACAGAGAACATTTTGACTGTTGCTAGGTAGGAGGGGTTTGAGGGTACGGGTGAATATAGGGAATATAGTCAGTCATATTGCAGTAACTCTGTATGGTGCCAGATGGGTACTAGACTTATCAGGGTGATCACTTTGCAAGTTAAATGATGTCTAATCACTGTGTTGTTCACCTGAAACTAATATAATATTGTGTACCAACTTTAATTGAAAAATGAAAAGAAGAAAGGAGCACGGCAATTTCTTATAAAGCTAAATGTATACTTATCATACACTTACCATGTGATACCATATACTAACAAAATGCTACTCCTCAGTATTTACCCTAGCAAAGAGAAAACTTAAACATCTCCTCCCCAATACACACAATCAGAGCATCATAATTTGTCAATGTTTAAATTTGATCAGAATAAATGTATAAAGAAAAATTTAAATTGATAGAAATAGTTGACTGCAAATTTTCCTTAAAAATAGTTAAGGTGTAAATTTTATGTTGGGTATTTTAGCACAATAAAATTTCAAAACAATATTTAAAGAGACTAATATTATAATTTCAAAAATCTAAAAAACTTAAAATTAGAAATTAGAAATTAAATATATAAAAATAAAAATAAATCTGTACAAATTTATCTCTATGCAGTGTAGCAGAAAGAAAATGTTCATCATTTGGGCCAGTAATTTAGATACATATCACTGGTAGCACAGATTTGAGTTACATTTTGAAATTCCCAATCTCTCTCATCAATTATGTCATAAAATTGTTAGGACTGTCTACCATATATTTTATGAACAAATAGCCTAAAAGTGTTGTCATTGTTACAGAAATGCGCACTGAAACACTTTGGGGCTTACCTATAGCACTATGCATTGTTGTAAAGACTTGATGAATGCTTTGAACTGTACCCAGCTGGTTTTTGCAGAACTGAGTATGTTCCACTCACTAGTACCCTCAGGAGGTTACCACAGTGGGTTGCTTTATGTATTATCAGTCTGCCATTAGGGCTGGCAAGGCTAATATTCCACCATGGGTTCTTTCACTGTCCTCAAGAGATTATAAAATGACACTCAGCAGATTTTAGATGTTTAAACCTGCTGGTACTGTTAACACTATTTTCTTTTCCAGTTGTAAAGCTAACTGGATAAAAATTCCCAAGACCCTACCCAGATCCCTATAAAGCAGAAAAACAGGAATTTGCTTTTTTTCCCCTCCCCTCACTCTAATGCTCTTGTCCTCTTTAATGGTGAAACTATCCTGTACACTATTTTTCTATTTATAGCTCAGACAATTTAACTCCAGGCAGGTGGTTCTATTGAAAGATAAACAAACTGGTAACAAACCCCCACTGGTTCGTAAATGGCCAACTGTGCTGACATGGCAGGCTGCAGGTGACAGAATCCATCCAGGGATGTTGGTCATTTACCACAGGGCTGGAGACCCCACAGCATCTTTGGCCAAGGAACAGCTGGTGCTTTCAGCGCTTTTGTCTCTTAACAAAACTGAAAATCAATGGTCATACAAACAGATTAACAGTATCAGGTGGGGTTTCATCTAATATACCAAATCCCCAAAAATATTTTTACTGCTTTTGCCTAATGTGCTTATTGATCGCTGAGCATCTTTTAGAGGATTTTGTTGAATATTTTTGCCTTTGAAAATGCAATTTTTGTCCAGATGGAGTGACCTCAGGTGTCTCAGGCACACAATCCTCCCCACTTCTTCTCTTATTGCTTATTTTTCTGTCTGCCCACCACTGGGATGACATCTTGTGTAGTATTATATAAAAGAACTGGATAAAGGATGATAAGAATTTATCTCTCAGGAATGGATTTCTACATACTCTTTTTCAATTTTTTATTCCCATTCATGGTCTGATTGTATCTTCATAGCACACAGATCCGATTGTTATCGGATCTTACCTCCTAATTAAGTTTACAACTTAAATAGCATGAGCTAATTTCGTGGTCACTAATCCATTTTTCACCATTAAATTTTGACTGTTTTCATTGGAGGCTTCTCTGTTGTTTAAGTATCAAGAATGTCTATTGGTGCCCTGGCTGGTGTGGCTCAGTGGATTGCTGGCCTGAGAACCAAAGGGTCGCTGGTTTAACTCCCATTCAAGGCACATGCCTGGGTTGCAGGCCAGGTCCCCACCCAGTAGGGACACATGAGAGGCAACAACACATTGATGTTTCTCTCCCTCTCTTTCTCCCTCTCTCCCTGTCTTTCTAAATAAAATCTTTAAAAAAATAATATCTACTAGTAATTAGCATCTTCCCAAGATATGACCCAATTTAGTACACAAACAAGTATTGTTCAAGGAAATGGGGACACCATCCTTCAATAAAGGGAGATAGGTAAGCCATCAGTTTCAATATAGTTGGCACGTACGGATGTGGCAGAGAAATGGTACTTTGTGGTACTGAGCACATTTTTAGACGTGAAAGGAATACATAAATTGTGGAGGCAAGGTATTTTAGGGGCCAAAACACAGAGGAATTTACAGAACAATGATGGAGCCTCTGAAAGTTTCTGGCAGAAAACCAGGATCATCACCTTTTCATTTTAAGAGTACACTCTAGTAGAGGTATGGAGCTGGGTTTGAAACAGGAAAAAACTTGGACCAATAAAATGAGCTATTATGTCACTGTCATAATTCAGGAAAAAGAATATACCAAGAACAGTGGATGAAGGAAGAGATATCTGAAAGCTTTTAAGAATTTTTTTAATAGTTGAACTTATTCAAATTTATTAAATAAAATGAGTGAGTTTATCACAAAGTTGATGCTTAAGACCAACCTGTTATGGCTAATATAACTTACAAATTAACATGAACAAACACAAGTTTTTCTGCTATAAACATTCCTTTTTTATCATTTAAATTATATTTTATTGTTTTTGCTATTAAATTTGTGCCAATTTATCCCCTTTGCCCCCCTCCATTCCCTCAAGCAGTCCCCACACTGCTGTCCATGTCCATGGGTCATGTATATACTCATGTTCTTTGGCTAATCTCTTCACCTTCTTTCAGCCAAGCCCCAGCTCCTCCCACCCCTCCTACAGCTGTCCATCTGTTCCATGTTTCTGTGCCTCTGGTTCTATTTTGCTTCTTAGTTTATTTTTTTTTTTTTCATTAGATTCCACATATAAGTGAGATCATATGGGAGAAGCGGTAGAAACACCAAATAGAAACACCCTCCTGGTATTCAGCAGAACCAAACTCTGGGCTCCAGAGGCCCCACGCACCTGCCTACTAGGGGCTCCACCCTGCCAAGTTCAGGGAAATAATGTAGGACAGACTCAGACTCGGGTAGGGAAACACACCCATCATCTTCCCTGAAGTCTGAATGGCACCTCCCCCTCACAGTAGATCCAAGGGTCCCACTCCCTTGATTCCACCAGAAGCCCCTCACAAACAGCCATTTCAGTGACTAGTGACAGCTGGCTGGCAGACAGAGACAGCCAGAGGCAGATCCTCTGGTGCCTTGGGATGTTTGCTGATCCACCCCTGGGCCCTGCACTGGAAAAAGCCAAACTTGGAGTGCAACTTGGCCCTTCCCATGCACAGTCAAACCTGGGAGAGACAGGCACAAACTGTGGATTGCTTGTAGCTTTGAACAGGCTGCTGAGGGCCAGACATGGACAGCATCTGACATCCGAAAGTAGTGCAAAGTAGCTTCAAACAACACTGGAGCAATAACAAAGGGATCTCCCAGCAGGCAGGCACTAAACTCTGCTGAGCAGTAGTTTTTAAAAATTCTAAGTTCTCAGCTCCAAAAGCATTATAGATAGACAACAGAGACAGACACAATCCCAAGCTAAAACGTGTCATTTTATTTTTGCTTTATAATGATTATCTTTAGATGACAGAAAACAGTTTAGTAATGATGTACAAACAAAAAAGTGAAAATAAAAGGAATAGTAATCAATTGTTGAGCTAGTTTAGAATCTCACAACAGGAGGAATTTAGGTAGAATCTAACACTTAAGACTGGATAAAACTTTCTTAACCTTTAACCACCAATATTCTTGAGCAGTAGATTGTGGACATACATAATCTCTTGACTAGCAGGATGTCTTACATTCAGGCTTTTATGGATAATGAGCAAGTAACATATCAAGTCTACTGTATTATATTTTCAAAGAGAAGAAAATGAGTTGCATGTTTTCTAAACACAAATTTTATTACATACACCTCTTATGTTCCAGACAGTGAGCTTATTTATTGATTTGGAATCTTATGTTCTACATTAAGTTTACATTGTCCTAATGTCCTGTCTCATGGGAGCCAGCTACAACTTCTAAAAAAAACAAACAAAAGTAAAATCATAAACCTTTATAGCTGGAGGTTTTGTGCACTAAGCTTTGACACTACAAAGCCATAATTGACAGATATCTTTTTTCTTTTTTTTTGCGGTATTACCCATCCCAGTTTGCTTTTACCATCAGTTGTACTTCTGCTATTCTAGGATGTTTGGCCCCTGGGGTATCCCAGACTTATTTCTGAAAGATCTGAGGCCCCAGTTACTACACACTCCTTAAGTTGTGGTTGTTTCAGTTGACCATTCATAGCTATCACCTGACATGGAAGCACCAGGAAGTGCCCCGGTAACTCCTATGGGTACTAGACGTTCTTGTACTTGCCTTCATTATAAAGGAATAATTTTACATCTTTATGAAAATCAGAGTGTATTACTATTGCCAATATAGGAATTTTTTGTATGCCTGTTGGACTACTGACATGAGGAGCCCAAAATGACTATGTGGCAATTATTGATTTAGGTTTATTGGAATCCTTTCTATGTCCTCTGAAAGAAATCCCTTTTCACCACAAATGGTATATGTTAATGACATAAGCTAGGTGACTTTTAGAAAGCGTGTGAGGATGGGGGCTGGTCGCCAGGAGAATCAGCCGCATGACTAGAGAGCTGGAACTTTCAGTAGTACACCCCTGACTTCCAGAGAGGGAAACGGGGCTGGCGATTGAGTCAGTCACCAAAGGCCAATGATTTGATTGAATATGACTGTGTGATGAAGCTTCCATAAGAAACCAAAAGGACAAGGTTTGGGAGCTTCCTAGTTGGTGCACATACGGAAATGAAAATTCCATGCCCTTGCCCTGTGTGTCTCTTTCACCTGGATGTTTCTGACTTATATCTTTTTATAATAAATCAGTGATCTAGTAAGTAAAATGTTTACCTGAGTTCTGTGAGCTTCTCTAGCAAATCAATCAAATCCAAAGAGGAGGTTGTGGGAACCTGTGACCTATCACCAGTCTGTCAGAAGTATAGGTGATACCCTGGGCTTGTGACTGACATCTGCCGTTTCCAGGTAGATATAGGAATTCTTTGTATGCCTGTTGGACAACTGACATGAGGAGCCCAAAATGACTATTATTGTAAATTGAAGTGGTACCCTTATTGCTGGCTTATGTATCTCACACCACAGATTTTTTTTGTTCCTCACCCAAGGATCTGTTTATTGATTTTAGAGAGAGAGTTTAATTCTTGGACACTCAGCTGGTATCTGATAATTGCTTGTTGATTGTGGGGAAAACCTACCCCCACAAACATTGGAATTGGTTCCAGAATCATCTTTTAATTAGACAGAATTATCCAAAGATAATCAAAGATATCTAGTTATCAAAATATCTGGTAATGCCCCTTTCCCTATTATACTTTGTAAAATGGCCTTAGGGAAGGAATGGAGGAAATGCAATTGTACTGTATATACTTCATGTGACATTTCAGAGCCCTCTGTCAGGGGCTCAAATTCTCTTTAAAGAGATGGGCTCTGGGTCTGAGAATTTGCTCATCTTTGGAATGGGAAGAAGGGATCACAATTTTTCACTGCAACAGGTGCCTTCTTTCTTGCTCTTGATTTCTTATTATTGTTATTGTAAATTGAAGTGGTACCCTTGTTGCTGGCTTATGTATCTCACACCACAGATTTTTTTTGTTCCTCACCCAAGGACCTGTTTATTGATTTTAGAGAGAGAGGAAGGGAGAGATGAGACAGGGTGGAGGAGAGAGAGAGAGAGTGAGAGACAGAGAAAGAAACATCGATGTACAAGAGAAACATCATCGGGTTACCTCCTGCGTGCACCCCAACCAGGGATCTGACATGCAGACTAGGTATGTGCCCTGACCGGGAATGAACTTCACAACCTTTTGGCTTATGGGACTATGCCAAGCAACTGAGCCACTTGGCCAGGACACACCACAGATCTTTGTAAGTCAGGACCGTCTGTTTGCCATTCTGACTTTGCTGCATCTTATATTAATTATATTCATTCTTCCTCTGATGTTTAAATGCTGTTACTTGGCCTTGAACATTCTAGAATCCTCCCATATCAAAGACATAGGAAGCCCAATTTCAAAGCAGCCTCTTTCGCTATCAAGCCTGACGTATAAGGTATAGTAATCACTGACATTTCTCCACATGTAAAATATAATTGAGGTAAAAAAAGAATTGTCACTGACCAATGTTTATTTTACAAAGACAAGATTAAGACCCTTGACAGAGTATAGAGAAATAAAACCACTGTCTATTACAAAATGACTTGGAAGTGTTTCTAATCCATGTCTGGCATAAAGAAGAGAAAGGCCTTTAACATACATACTCCTCCCCACTGAAACCCTGAAGAAGTTCTTGCTATCTCTCCTTTTTTGTTACCTGAAATATCACATTTCCCTTCCCAGGTAACAGGTAATTGGTGGAATATATGATAATTAAAATTGGTTAGGTGTGTAATGTGCAAGCCATTTTAATATTGAATTTATTTAGCACAGAGCATTTCTTTTTGCACATATAAGTGCAACTTAAACAAATCAATTCCATCTGATTAAGCTCACTTTACATGGCTAATGTACCGTGGAACACTCTTTCTCCTCTGGTGCCTTTCCCAGAGATCACAGGAAGAGCATTTCGATGTTCACTGTGTGTGCCACTCCGATGCACACAAAGTCCAATAGATTCAAAAGGAAACATTGCATTAAATTAATTCAGCTTCAAGTTCAAAGGCTCATCATGTATGATAAACAAAACCAAAGGAAATGATAAGATGCAGTGTCACATTTATTTAATATCTAAGTCTACTCACAACAATGTAATATCTAATTCATTGTAGCTTCATTCTATATTCATATGGCACAGCTCCTTAGGGACAGAGAAAAAGCTCGAAGAACCTGGAGCTGGCGACTATACTGGGAAGTTATAAATGATTAAGAGCAGTGGTTCTCAACCTTAGTTATACTTTATAATCACCTGGGCACTAGCAAAATTCCCAATTCTCTGGCCTCACCCTAAATTAATTAATTAAGAATTTCTGGGGTTAAGATCTGAGCATCAACAGTTTTTAAAACTCCCCAGGTAAGTCCTATATGTGTAAGCAGGATTGGGATCCTATGATTTAGAGAGTGGTTCTTAAAGCTTCACACGCTTCAGTTTCAAATCACTTAGAAGGCTTGTTAAAATTCAGACTACGGGGCCCCTTGCCCAGAGTTTCTCAATCATTAGGTCTAGAATTTGCATTTCAAACAAGTTCCCAGGTGGGGTTCTTGCAGCTGGTTCAGGAACTACACTTTGAGAACCACTGCTTCCGGAGAACTCATGAACCTCACAGGTAATAAGTGAATCCTATGAGGTTGCCATCGATATGGCCCTAGAAAGATGGAAAAAAAAAAGATACCTCAGTAATTCTAGTGGGGGAAGAAGACAGAAACCTCTACTACATGTGAGTTCTGTAATATAGATAAACTGATCTAAATAAATAAATATCCCAGGAATAGGAATCTGCAGTTTCATAGAAGGAGAGATTCAAGAAATCTGAGAATTTAAATATTAATGTGGTACTAGGGAGGGCAGAGGGTTAGGACTTGAATGTCGGGACTAAATAAGGAATGCACAAAACTCTAAATCTTTATTAGTTAGGCAAACTCAAGAACAAATTATTTCACAGGTGGCTTTCATTACCAGTTAAGGGAACAAAACAAACTAGAAAATATGTCTATAATAATGATGATGTTTTATACTTCACAAAGTATATTACTATTTACATTTTTATGATCTGAAATTTGAAATGTTTCATAAAGTATAAGGATCAAACAGAGAAGAAGTTATTTCCATTTCTACTCCTGCCTTATGGTGATACCAAAATTTGAAAAAATTTCGGTGTGGTGCCTGCACATATACTGACATGGGAAAAAACACAGGACATTTTGGGAATTAGTCAGTCTTATGCGTCACACAGAGATGAAGCTGAAGACGTATACCCTAAACCATTATTTGTGTTTCTTTATGGGGAAGAATTTTAGAAGCACTTCAATTTCTATTTTTTTCTGTTTTGTATTTGTTACATTGTTTACATAATGTCTTTACTTTTGCAATGCCAAAACAAATACAACTATTAAGAATACATTACAAATTGATGTAAATGAAAGATAAGAATAAACTGAGAGCACAGATGCCAAAAATAAAGACTACATTTCCCATCCCCCTTTGCAAGGATTTATGATTGTGTATGCAAACTCTGGTCGAAGAAATATAGACATATGTTATGTGTGCCTTCCACTGAGTAGATGTAAAGGTAAAGGGGCATGTCTCCCCTCTCTCCCTCCCTTTCCTCCTTCCTTTCATTATTTTTTTTTAATTGAGACATTTCTTTATAACAGTTTTAGGTTTATGGCAAAATTAAGAGGAGAGTATACAGATTTCCGATATACTCCCTGCCCACACACATGAACAGCCTCCCCCTTTATCAATATTCTCCACCAGCGGAGTACATTTGTTAGACTTGATAAACCTATGATTGACATATCATAGTCACCCAAGGTCCATAGTTTACTTTTGGTGCTGTACATTCCATTGATTTGGACAAATATATAACATGTATCCATCATTATGGTATTATATAGAGTATATTTTCTGCCCTAAAAATCTTCTCTGCTTATTCACCTCTGCCCCCCCAAAACTCACCCTCCAGCAACCACTTATCATTTTATTGGGTACATAGCTTTGCCTTTCCCAAAATGTCATATAGCTGAAATTATACAGTGTGTAGCCTTTTCAGATTTTCTTCTTTCCCTTAGTAATATGCATTTAAGTTTCCTTCATGTCTTTTCATGGCTTGATTGTTCATTTCTTTTTTAGTGCTGGGTAATCTGTTGTCTCCATGCACCACCCTTTATTTATCCATTTACCTACTAAAACACACTTTGATTGCTTCCACATTTGGGCAATTATATATAAAATTGCTATAAACATTCATGAGCAGGTTTTTGTTTGGACATAAGTTTTCAGTCCTTCTTGGTAAGTACTAAAGAGTGTCATTTCTAGATTTTATGGTACTAATATGTTTAGTCTTCTTAACTGGTTGTACTATTTTGCATTCCCACCAACGATGAATAAGAGTTCTTTTTGCTCCATATCCTTGCCAGCATTTGGTATTGTCAGTGTACTGGATTTGGCCATTGTAACAGGTATATAGGGATATGTCATTGTTGTTTCTTCTTTTTTAAAAAACCTTATTTTTTAATTACAGTTGACATTCAATATTATTTTATATTAGTTTTAGGTGTATGGCATAGTGGGTAGGCAATCATATAATTTACAAAGTGACCCCCTCTGTTATTTCAGGTACACACCATGTGCCATACATAGTTATTATAATATTAATACTCTGGTTTCTCTTCAGATCGTATGAATCTTTCACCTTTTACAATATTATTAACTATCTTCCCTATTCTGTACTTTACATCCATGACTATTTGTAACTACTATTTGTACTTCTTAATCCCTTCAACTCTTTTACCCAGCCACCCCAAACCTCTACCCTCTGACAGCCAAACTACCCTCTAGTTTGTTTTCTGTTATGTATGAGTCTGGTTTTGTTTTGTTTTGTTTTGTTTATTTATTTTTTCTTTTAGATTTCAAATATAAGTGAAATCATATGATATCTGTCTCTCTGTGTCTGACTTATTTCATTAGCAGACATGCTGTTGCAAATAGTAAGGTTTCATTTTTATGACCTAGTAATATTCCATTGTCTATATGTACCACTACTTTTTTATTCATTCATCTTTTGATGGGCACATGGGTTGCCTTCGTATCTTGGCTATTGTAAATAATACTGCAGTGAACATAGGGATGCATATATTCACTTGAATTAGTGTTTGAGTTTCTTCAAAAATATGCCCAGAAATGCCATTAAAGTCATAAGGTAGTTCCTTTTAATTTTGAGGAGGAAACTTCATACTATTTTCCATAGTGGCTATACCAGTCTGCATTCCCACCAACAGTGCAAGAGGATTCCCTTTTCTCCACATCCTTATCAATATTTTTTGTTTGTTGATTTATTGATCATAGCCATTCTGACAGGTTGAAGTGATATCTAATTGTTGTATTAATTTGCATTTATCTGATGATTAGTGACATTGAGCTTTTTTTATGTCTATCCACTGGCTCTCTGTATGTACTTCTTGGAAATGTATTTATTTATGTCATTGTTGTTTTAATTTGCATTCCTCTGATGACATATAATGTGAAACATCTTTTTATATGCTTACTTGTCACCTGTATACCTTCTTTGACAAGGCGTCATTTAAGATCTTTAGCCCATTTTTACTGGGGTTGTTTGTTTTCTTATTATTATGTTTTAAGGTTCTTTGTATATTTTGTAAAACAATCCTGTATCAGATATTTGTTTTACAAATATTTCCTCCCAGTCTGTGGTTTGTCTTCATATTCTCTTCATGTTGTCTTTTGCAAGACAGAAAGTTTTAATTTCTGAAAAGTCTAGCTTATCTGTATTTTTTCATGGATTGTAGCTTTGTTGTTGTATCTTCATACCCAAAGCCATCTAGGTTTTCTCCTATTTTCCTTCTAGGAGTTTTATAGTTTCATGTTTTGCATTTAGGTCTATGACCCATTTTGAGTAAATTTTTGTCAGGGGTGTGAGGTCTGTGTTTGATTTATTTATTTATCTTTGCATGTGGCTGTGCAGTTGTTCCAGCATCACTTGTTGAAGAGACTATCTTTTCTCCATTGTATTACGTTTGCTTGTTTGTCAAAGATCAGTTGACTAGCCTTGGCTGGTGTGGCTCAATGGATTGACTACTGACCTGAGAACCAAAAGGTCGCAGGTTCAATTCCCAGTCAGGGCACATGCCTGGGTTGCATGTCAGGTTCCCCAGTCTGGGGGCATGAGAGAGGCAACTGATTGATATACCTCTCACACATCAATGTTTCTCCCCATTTTTCTCTCCCCTCCCACTCCCTTTGGAAATAAATAAATAAAATCTAAAAGAAAAAAGATCAGTTGACTATATTTTTAAAGGTCTATATTTAGGTTCTATTCTGTTCTATTGATCTTTTTGTGTATTTTTTTCTTCAAGACCACAGTCTTGATTACCATAGCATCATAGTAGGTTTTGAAGTCAGGTAGCATTGGTCCTCTAACTTTGCTATTCTTCTTTGGTATTGCACTAGCTGTTCTGGGCCTTTTCACTCTCCATATAAACTTTAGAATTGTCTTGTCGATATCTACAAAATAACTTGGGATTGACTTCAATCTAAAGATCAAGTTGGGAAAAAGTGACATCTTGAAAATATTGTCTATCTATCAGTCTATAATAGCTCTTTGTTTATTTATTTAAATTTTTGTTTTTCAGATTTTCATAGTTTTCCTTGCTTTTAATACTGTTTTTGGAGTTTGGGGTCACTCAGCTGAACCATATCCTAAATGTTACAACAATGGAGAATAAGTTCTGTATTTCAAAACTGAGTTTCTAGAAGGATGTTGATGGTATGGACATAATATATAAGATATCACAACCAGGGTTTAGCTTCTGGAGGAGAGGATAAACAGTCTACGGTAATTTCTGAAGTCCTCCCAAGACTCTGAGGATGCCATGACTTTTAACAGAAAAAAATAAAATTCTCGATGATATCATGACAGGGTAACTTTGAAATAGCCCCACTGGAGCTCTCTTCTAGATACAAGGTAATGCAACTTGTTCAATGCACAGAGAGGCAATTCACTTCCTGAAAGACCAGAAAATTAATATAGAATGGAGGAACCTACCTCCCAATAAAAATACATTTAATTAGTAGAACTTTAAAAATTACTTTCTTCACCTTAGTTTTTCAATTTGCATCTTTCTGAACAGCCATTACACCATCTTACCAAGAACATACAGAAAAATCAATAAACTGAAAAGTCCAATGTAGTGTAATATGACTAAACTTGAAAATGTTGTGCGATATAACATTATAGTGAGCTAATCCTACCAGACTTTTTTCTTGTTACTACAATCTCTTTTAATGCATTGGATTCCTCAGATAATGTAACTTTCAGTTTAAAGTGAAGTTATTTCTGTAACACAAGGAGCTATCCCTTGGAGAAACTTGACCTCAAGGATTTTTTCTTTCTTTTCTTTAAGCAAAATGAATATCAGGTAAAGTATCAAGATAACCCCCCACAGTGAATTCTCTGTGTAAAATCAGCAGAGATCTTTCTTACATTAGTGAATAGGTTATGCAATCTTGGGATAATTCTGAAGTATAGTAATATATGCATTTCCCATTTCCTTGAAAAAGAGAGATCTCTTAAGTTTGGAGGAGAAGGATTTTTTTTATTCTTTAAATTTGGGATTGTCAAATTTAACTTGCCTTATCCTTGAAGAAAACATAGGCACTAAAACCTCAGACAACTTGTATAGCAATATTTTTGCTAATATATCTCCTCAGACAAGGGAAACAAAGGAAAAAATAAATAAGTGGGACTACACCAAACTAAAAATCTTCTGCACAGCAAAATAAACCATCAGCAAAATGAAAAGGGAATCCATTGTATGGGATAACATATTCCCCAATGATACATCTGTTAAGGGGTTAATTTCCAAAATATATAGAAGAACTTAGCACAATACCAGGAAGACAAAGAACCCAACTGAAAAATGGGTAAAGGACCTGAATAGACACTTCTCCAAAGAGAACGTACAAAGAGCTAATAGAGATATGAAAAAATGCTCAGTGTCACTAATCATCAGAAAGATGCAAGTTAAAACCACAATGAGATATCACTGCACACTTGCCAGAATGGCTACCATCAATAAATCAACAAACAACAAGTGCTGGCAAAGATGTGGAAAAAAAGGAACCCTTATCACTGTTCATGGCAATGCAGATTGGTGCAGCCACTGTGGAAAACAGTATGGAGTTTCCATTAAAAAAAACTAAAATTGAAACTGCTGTTTGACCCAGTGATCCTACTTCTAGGAATATATCCCCAAAATTCTGAAATACCAATTCAAAAAAGTATATGCATCCCTATGTTCATGGCAGTGTTATTTACAATAGCCAAGATCTAGAAGCAGCCTAAATGCCCATCAGTAGATGAGAGGATCAAAAAACCTGTAGTGCGTTTTACACAATGGAATACTATACTGCTGTGAAAAAGAAGGACCTCTTATCCTTTGCAACAACATGGATGGACTGGAGAATATCATGCTAAACAAAATAAGCTAGTCAGAGAAAAACAGATCTTGTATTATGTCACCCACATGTGGAATCTAATGAATAAAATAAACTGATGAACAAAATAAAGCCAGAGGCATGGATACATGGAACAGACTGACAGATCTCAGAGGGGAGGGAGGTGGGAACTTCTGAAAGAGGTTAGCCAAAGAACATATATGCATATATGTATAGCCCATAGACACAGACAACAGTGTGGGGAAGGATAGGGGGAGGGGCAGGGGCTAGTGGAGAGGGGCAAAGGGGAGAAAATCAGGGGACATCAATAAAAAAATAAAATCAGTCTGCTTGCCAACTTAACTCATAGTTGACTCTAAGTAACTGGAAACTCAAATGCTCTTAGTTACAATTTCCTTCCTGTTCTTATATATCAGTATAAGCCCCCCAAAACTTAGGAAGATACTGAACTATTCTCTCCAAAATGCACACTGTGTGCAAATTAGCCTAGCTACTAATAGTGCAGCATAGCGTACCTCAAGATTGGCCAGTGCCACTCAGCATTGTGTTCCTAAATATGAAGTGGGACAGAGAACCCAGGATTCCAGAGGCTAACCCACTAGAGTGAGTCGAGAACTAAAGTAGCTGTTTCTCCTTTTGGAACTGACAATAGAGAAGGCAGGTGGACAAAATACATAATGAATGGCATTCAGTTATCTCAAAATGTGATCATCACTGTGTCTCTAACAATTCAGGAAGCAGGAATATCTGGAAGCTGAGTTCTGGCAAAGAAAACCATAAGAGAAAGTGTTCATTATATGAAGTGTGCGGTTATTTCAAATTATGTTTATTGCTGGAAGCATTCAGAAGTGTGGCTTGTGTGGTTCAGAATCAGGGATAGTTTTCCAGGACCTGAAAGTAGACAGGAAAGAGCAAGACAATAAGGGTATTAGGAGACAGATGTTCCTAGGCAGGTTATCAGACAGATACTCTGGAACGGGGATAAGAATAGAGTCTCATTTGAACTCAAATGGTTCAAGTTAAAGAATTCTGCTCCAGAAACCCTAATATTAAAATTGGAGTCAGTTTTGACTGGGAAGCAACAAAAGACTCCTGTGGCAACTGACTCCTGAGACACAGAACTAAATCTGAAAACTTAAAAGTTATGATAATGCCTCAAAAATAATGAAAGAAGAAAAAAGTAAAGGAGAGAAGAGAAGGAAGAGGAGCATGGAGAAGAAGGAGAGGATGGGAAAGGGGAAAATATTTTGTGATCTTTTATTCTGTACCATTTTACCTGCATTTGCTCATTGACTCCTCATAAATCTATTGTAGCAGGTTTATGGTTGCTCCCCAAAAGATATATTCTTTACCCCCAAACCATAAATGTCACCCAGTTTGGAAAAAAAGTAGTTCAACCAAGCATTCAGGATAGCTGTGGATACCACAAAGTTGCTTCATTGCCTAACTTCAGGTAAAACTATTCATCACGTCCATGATATGAGTGGAAACTCTGGGCAGGCTGCCATTCTTCATATTAATAAGTTATAAAACCACAAATTAACAACATACATAATCTCTGTTGCCTTAATTATAATAGATAACTAAGTCTCCATGACATGAGCAATAAATAATTTCTGATGTCAAAGAGTATGAGAAACCTGGAATAATTCTATATTATATAAAAATAGACTATCATGTATAATTTAACCCAAATTCTTATTTTCCATATTATCATTTCATCCATGCTTAACTTATGTCATTGAGATAGTTCCATAAAAATAAATTAGTAATCCTTAAGACATGTGTCTATATTTCTGTAATCACCAAGTATTACAGAATATAAGCACATCACCTGACTTCTGTAAAAATAATCCTGTCTCATTGTATTTTGTATAAGAGAAGAACATGCTATATTAGACGTGCCATAATAGGCATATTAGTTTAAAATCCTTTTCAGGTAAGATTTCCATTTTACTGAGCTTGGTTAGATATCAAAACTGCTACCAAGTAGTCAAACATAATCAAAGTAAAAGTTTGTTTCTAAGGCATACACAAGGGAGACTCTACTTATTGGGACTTTTCTTATTTGTTTATATAAAGCAGATGTTTAATGCACATTCATTTTACAAATAATATACCTTTCATTGGTTCCTTATGCCAAGAGGGCATATTGGACTTATAAACTATATTTCCTAGAAGTAAAATGTGGTTGAACCTGTATGGACTTAATTTTCTCTACTTGTATTTGAATGTAGTATGAGAGATTTTTAATGAAATTTAGTGGTATCTAAAAGGCATTGTTGGTGGTAAGTGTTCTTTTAAAATATGCCCATCATTTAAATTTGTTCTTATAAGTCATTCTTTCCATATTTGGCTCCAGGTTGTGAGTTTTTTTTGAAGGTAGGAATACATCATATTGTTCTTTGTGTATAAACAGATCTAGACATTTAATAGATACTCATAAATTTTTGTTGAATGAACAGGATTGCAATAAGTCCGAACATGAGTCCAAATGCCAGATCTATTTAGCAGAAAATTGAAAAATCTGATAGGGCTGCAAGGTCTAAGTCAACAGCTAAATGTGAGAATATTAGTAAAAAGGAAAGAATAAGAGAATGCAGCAGTGGGCTTCAGAGAGAAAACTGTGAAGTAGGCAGGTGACCAAGTGGAGCAGTATTTTTTTAATTTTTATTTATTGTATTTAGAGAGAAAGTGGGGGGAGACAGAGAAAGAGAAAGGGGGGCAAACATTGATTTGTTGTTCCTCTTATTTATGCATTCATTGATTGATTCTTGTATGTGCCCTGAACTGGGATTGAACCCACAACCTTAGCATTGTGACAACACTAACCAACTGAGCTACCTGGCCAGGCAAAGTGGTCATGTAGACCAGGCGAAAGCTATAGAAGGCATTGTGACTTCTCCCCTCAGTCTGGCCTCTCCCCTTGGTCTGGTAGGTCTGAGGAGAAAAGAATTTTCTCCTCAGACCTACCAGTAACAAACTTACGTGCTCTGAGAATTTACCCTCAATATTGTGATACCCATCTCAATCTCCATCATCTACTTCCTCTTTTATTTTTCTACCCTGTGTCCCCCTAAGATCCCAGAACTTTCACACAAGTGAAAATGAAAGTATCAATGCAGTCACCAAACAACCGATTCTCTCTTCACAGGTAGTAGCACTCTTATTCAAAAGGAAAAAGAGAGGAAGAAATCAAGGGAGGGAAGGAAAGATAGGAATGGGAAGAAAGGGAGGAAGGGAGGAAGGAAGGGGAACAGGGAGGAAGGGGAGAGAGGAAAGGAGGACAAAAAATAAATATCTTTATTTCCTTTCTGCTAAAAGACAGAGTTTTGGGGGAAATCTAAATGTAAAGATTTTTTACATCTTATTGTGAGAGCATGTATAAATAAAAGTTTATACATACAAATAAGAAAATCTTAAATTTGTCTCTGCTTAATGACCAGAAATTTGTGAACACATTAATTAAATACAATTTTATTGCATCTTATAACATGTCGTTGATACTTTTCTCAGACATGATGCCCGTAGTTCAGGTCACTAAGATGCAATTGAATGGCAGTTATGGAATCAAGTCTAAACGAATTATCATGCATTGTCAACACGTAGATAATTTAGCAAAGCATTTTTCAATACCCAAGTATATTGCCCACCTTAAGTGTAAGCAAGCATTTTTTTTATGAAAGATAGAGGCATTTGCTGAAGAAGATACAAGAAACATCGTACGTAGGACAATAATGCCTCAGTCCCTTTCAAAGTAGGCACCTTGGGACCTCACACAGTTCTCTCAGTCACCATCAGCTGTCCCATTGCATTTTTGTGAATTTCATGAATGGTCTGAAATCTCTACCCTTTCAAAGGTGATTTAGGTTTTAAGAAAAGCCAGGAGTCACAGGGTGCCACATCTGGGCTGTAGTGGGGCTGAGTCACCTGGGTGATTTGATGTTTCACCAAAAACCTCTGCACAAGATGAGCAAATATGTTTTATATATTTAATTATGTAGTGCTAAGTTTTTTAAATTGCAATTATTGATCATGGGGTAGATTTAGTGATTTTTTCTTAACTAAAAAACCAAAATTATACAATACCTCTTGAGACTTCATCTTCACTTTCATCCATATTATTTAGCTAATTCAATAATCATATACGAAAGTTTAAATTCTTGGCAGTAAGCTCAGCATGAGAGTAGCAGAGATGAAAGATTTGTTTTCTGATCTGGATGAGCCTAGAGTCTAATGAGGAAGATGAAAGAACGAAAAACAAAGATTGTAGCCTGAAGAAATCAGGGAACCTTTCTTGGGAAGATGGGATATTGGAATGACTTCTTGTTTGGGTGTATTGGGGGGAGCAGCAGTGGTTAAAGCCAAGTGAGGGAGTTGTCATAAAGAGCCTTGCATATTATATTGTATAGTTAAAATCATTTGACATGTTTTAAGAAGGGAATTACCATTTCACTTTTCTCTGTAGAAGAAGATGGTAGTGCATTATATGGAGTACAGATTTGAGATGAACAAGAATAGTCAGGAGACACAGATGGGGAACCATTGCAGTTATCTGAGTGAAAATCATAAGGATCTGAATCCAATCAGTAACGGCAGGAACAGAAAGAAGAGAGGGTGTGTGCCAGCCATAAAGATGCCACTTGGGTTTGTCTTCAAGAAAGAACTTGATTTTTTAGCTGCAAAAAGTGCAGTTAGCCAACTTCTTCTAGTGTTAGTATCGCTTTAAAAAATGTTATTGAATTTATAGGGCTGACATTGGTTAATAAATTTATATAGGTTTCAAGTGTACAATTTTATATCATAGCATCTGTACACTGTGTTGTGTGTTCACCACCCAAAGTCAAGTTTCCTCTGTCACCATGTGTCCCCACTTTAACCTCTTCTGCCTGCCCCACCTCCTTTCCCTTTGGTAATCACCGTGCTGCTCTCTGCATCTATGAGTTATTTGTTCTTCATGGTTTGCTACAGTGTTTGAGTTGAGATCACGCTTATCCCTAGAGCTCCAGCCAGAGATCAACATGGCTGTAACATTAGGATTTGGTCACTTCTGCCTAACATGGTACTCTTCTTATGGTCAATCCCAAGGGCCGAGTTTTCTGCTGGGTTGACTTAGATTTTCTAAGATCTGCCTTGTATGAAACTCCCTGCCTGATCCTGTTTCCTTCTCCCTTTTCTTTCATGGGCTTCAGATCTGCAATAAAACCCAGCAGAGCCTCCCCTGTCCAATTCTGCTTCTTTCTCTCTTAATTTTCACAGGTGTTACACCTGAATAAACTGCTTGTACTCATACCTGCAGCTCAACATCTACTTCCAGGAAAAGTTTGATAACCACAGAGTATTTGAAAAATAATTAGGCGATATAATTGACAGGAATTTTTATTGATTGGATGTAAAATAAGTTAGAAGGATGATTCAAAAACAATCTAATATTATTGCATGGATGGCACTTCAGTTCACTGAAACATGGTTACAGGAGGAAGAGCCGGTTGGATTTAGCAGATTCTGGAGATGATGAGATTGAGATTCCTGTGGGATATGCAATAATCTGGCCCATAAGTAATTGTATACGTATGTTTAGTACTCAGAATTCTCAAGATTGTCACTATGCATTAATGACGCATATCTTGTACTCATAAGCTTTTGCTCAGCAACCCTGATTTGTTAATGAAAATGCAACTTTAGAATGCAAGTTTACAATTCTACTATTAATTTGAGTAATTTTCGAGTAGTTGTTATTATATTGTGACAAACGCACACCTGTGGTGTTATACAATAGAGAGACAGAATCACGTAATGGTTAATATGTAGGCTTTTCCACTCTGGTGGGTAAACATCTTTGTTACTTTTTTTTTTTCAGTTGTTTAGTAGAATCAATATAGTACTAACCTCATAGCATTCCTATGACAATTGAATGAGAAAATAGAGGATGAGCCCTTAGTCTAGTGCCTGGAATGAAACTATGTTTCTACAAACTATTACATGCTTTTGTATCTCTTCTATTGCCTAGCAGGGTCATGTTTTTATAGTCCCCATGTAATATACATTTGTCAAGATAATTAACTGGATAAAAGTATTCCAGTAAAAACTGGAAAAGAAACTACATATTTTTATTACCATGCACATGATACACTAAATAACAAGAATTGACTTGCAAAGGTCAAAGTTTAATTCCAAACCACTCTTTGCCATACCCTTTTCTGATTTGCCAGAAGTCACAGCACGGACAGAGGCGAGGTGCTAAACCCTTTCTACCGCCGCCTAAGAACGTCGTTGTCAGAATGAGTTCTCTCCCTCCCAAACCGCTCAGAAATTTTAGGTCACCTGTCACAACCCCCTCCATCAGAAATCTTAGGCTTCAAAAGAAATTAAAAGTTGTGCTTTTTGTAGATTAGTAGTGACATTCTTATAAGAATAATGACTGAGTCACTCCCAGCTCAACTAAACACCATTTTACCTATAAGTTTTTATTTTTTTGTCACAATTAATTAACTAAACTGTAGCTGAGTATTTTTGCAAATCACTACCAGCTAAAAGGGCTTAATTTCCATTCTAGGTCTTATATTAAGGACCCTTACTTGAATCCCAAGGAGGTTTATATATTTGCCTCTTTGTCCTACTCTTAAAAATTAAATCTATTCGCTGATGATATCATATTACTGTTTTTCATTGAGGTATTGGCACATAATATCACATTACTTTCAGTTATACAACAAAATGATTTGATATATGTATATACTGCAAATCCATCAATCACCACACATAGTTACAGTTTTTTTCTTGTGATGAGAACTTTTATGACTTATTTTCTTAGAACTTTCAAATATACAATATAACATTATTAAGTGCAGTCACCATGTTCTATGTTACATCCCCAGGACTTACTGATAATATAGCTGGAAGTTGGTACCTTTTGACCACTTTCACCAATTTTTCCTTCTTGCCCCTGGCACTAGTAACCAGTGATCTTTTTTCCTTATCTATGAATTTGGGGGTTTGGGGGTAGAGGGTAGGTTTTTTATTTTACTTTATTGTTTAGATTTAAAATATGAGACCACAGAGTATTTGCCTTTCTCTGAAATATGTTACTTAGCATAATGCCCTCAACCTTCATTCATATTGTTGAAATGTCAGGATTTTCTTTGTTTTTATGGCTCAGTAATATTTCATTGTGTGCGTGTGTGTGTGTCTCATTTTCTTTATTTACCCGTCAGTGGACACTTAGGTTGTCTCCATGTCTTGACTATTGTAAATAATGCTGCAGAGATGGGAGTGCAGATATTGTTTGTTGCCTGTGCTCATTTAAATAAGTAACCAGAAGTGGAATTCCTGGATTATATGGTAGTTCTGTATTTAATTTTTGAAGAACCGCCATACTATGTATTTTCCATAGTGGCTGCACTGATGTATGTTCCAACCAACAGTGCAAAAGGGTTCCTTCTCTTTTGTCCACGTCCTCACGAACACTTACTATTTTTGTCTTTTTGATAATAGCCATTGTAACAGGTGTGAGTAATTACATATTACTAAGGTTTTGATTGGCATTTTCTTGATGATTAATGATAATGAGTACCTTTTTATGTACTTTTTGTCTACCTGTTGTCTTCTTTGGAAAAGAAAGTCCATTTAGATCATCAACCTTTATTAATTAGATTTTTTAATTGAGTTGTATGTTTTTAAATGTTTTGGTTATTAGCCCCTTACTGAATATGTTATTTGCAAATATTTTCTCCTATTTAGTAGGTTACCTTTTTATTTTGTTGATGTTTCCTTTGCCGTGTAGAAACTTTTAGGTTTCATATAGTCCTACTTGATGATTTTTACTTTTGTTTTCTTCTAGGAGTTTAATGATTTTGGGTCTTATTTTTAACTCTATCATTGATTTTGAGTTAATTTTTGTATGTGTTGTAAGATAGTAGTGCTGTTTCATTCTTGTGCTTGTGGCTGTCCAGTTTTTCCAACATCATTATTGAAGAAACTGGTCTTTCCCATTGCATATTATTGCTAGTTTTTCCTACATTAATTGATCATATATACATGGGTTTATTTCTGGCCTCTCTATTCTGTTCCATTGATCTATGTGTCTGTGTTTATGCCAATACCATGCAGTTTTAATTGCTATATCTTAGTAACATAGTTTGCAATCAGAAAGTGTGATGCCTCCAGCTTTGTTTTTTACTCACAATTGCTTTGGCTCTTTGGGATCTTTCATGGTTCCATAAAATTGTTAAATTATCTGTTCTGTTTTGGAAAAAATGCCATTGAATTTTGATAGAGATTACATTGAATCTGTAGGTTGCTTTGGGTAGCATTACAGGTAAACAACATTAATTCTTACAGTTTATGAGCACAGAATATCTATTTCTTTCTGTCTTTTTCAATTTCTTTCATCAATATCATAGTTTCAATATAAAAACCTGTCACTCCTTGATTGATTTATTCCCAGGTATTTTATTTTTTGATGCAATTGTAAATAGAATTATTTGTTTTTAATGTATAGAAATGCAACTGATTTTTGATGCAGACACCGGCCAGCAGTGTCCACATCATTATGGCAGAAATAAAATATTCACACAGACTACCAAGTCTAGTGGAGGAAAAAGGACAGCATGGCTTTTCTCTCAAGGGGAGCAAAAGCCGCAGCCTCTGCCATGGCAGGCCTTTATTTTATTTCTCGTCACATTACATGATGATCCTCATTTACTATGCACGGGTTCCCTATAGGTGGTTACCTTTTACAGACAACAAAGGAGCCAATGCCGCTATTCATATCACAGAAGAAGGATATTTGCAAATGAAAAAGGGAAAAGTGGTCCAACCGGTTACACTGGTCCTTGCAAGGTTTAGCATGGATTTTAGGAAGTTACAATAAGCACTTGCTATCCCAATCCAGGGTGAGGGAGTTTTAGCAAAAGCAAGACTCAAAGCAACTTAGGTATATTGCAAACTTGATTTCCCACGACAGAACCTATCTGTGGATGTGGGTCCTGTGCATCTCCGAGTGGGAGCTGGGCCCACACCATGCAGAAGGGTCCCCCACAGACTTTTGTATAAGGATTTTTGTATTGTACAACTTCACTGAATTATTAGTTCTAACAGTTTTTTTGGTAAAGTCTTTAGAATTTTCCATATGTAATATAATGTCATCTGCAAATAGTGACCATTTTACATCTTCCCTTCCAATTTTGACACACTTTATTTCTTTTTCTTGCCTAATTCCTCTGGCTAGGACTTTCAATACTATGTGAGAATGAGCAGACATCCTTGACATGTAACTGATGTTAGACAAAAAGCTTCCAGCTTTTTCCATTGAATCTGATGTTAGTCATGGGCTTGTCATATAGGGACTTTATTATGCTGAGGTATGTTCCCTCTTACCCTTTATATCCTTTGTTAAGAGTTTTTATCATAAATAAATATTGTAAGATGATATTTTTCTAAACCGTCTGTTAGAACATATGACCTAATAACAATACTTTGTTTCATTTAAAGGTGCCTATAGATAATCTACAAAAGGCAGTGAATATGCTAACATGTTGGAACTTTGTGATATTTTAATTTTTAATAGAATAATTAAGTAGGATATTTAGGATATTTGAATTAAAGCTTGTCCCTAAAGTAAATAATAATCTTAAGTATGGGATCTATTCACTAACAACAATCCTATAATACTAAATTCTTTTATGTGAGTAAACTTAAAGCCCAAGTAAAAACTTAGAGGTAAAAATTTATACTATCAGAAACTTGTGAATAATATATAGAAACATTAGTACCAGAAAATAAAGGCTTTAATATAATTCAAATAGCATACATATTCTCTTTAAGTTAGCCCTATGGTTATTTATATACCAACCTTGGATGATTTGTTTATTGTATAAATAATTTAAATATAACTTAGCATTAACAACCACAGCATTACTTTATTTCAGGCAGTAGGAGCATTACAAGTTCAAATGCAAAGTTATTATATATTCTGAATAAAATATTATATCTGTTTAGAAATTCAATTTACATGATATTAACTATAACTCTGTTCTGTATTATAGTTTGTTTCCCCTGGCATCCAGAGGCATCAAGTTTATTCTTATATGTCATTTTAGGTCAATACAGGCAACTAGTTGAAGTAGTTGCATTGCAAAGCAACTCCACTCAGATAGTTTTAACAACTGTAATAATATTTCATACACCGTTGGTGCATAGAAATGAAAACAAAGTGTCTGGCTCAACTTTCCACCCAATGCTAAAATTCACTGGCAATTGGCCATTCAGCTTCCACTTAACCTCTGTGATGGAGACCTCACTACCTGATGAGGTTGTACATTTTATGGTGTGACAGATCCAGATTTTAGACAAACCTACAGCATTTAAATATTCACACAGTTCAGCATATTTCTTGGCAATTGACTTATGACAGAAATAAAGTGATTAAGAATAATAAAATAATAATTTCTATTAATTCCCTTCACATGTAGTATTAATTTTATAAGGGAATATAACCTATATAAACAGAGGTATAAACAAATGTGTGTCTTATTAGGAAGAACAAGGTGCCAGTAATTGCCCCCAAGAATTAAAACAGACACTGCCTTCTCTACTCTAGTTCAAGGGTCCATGCTTAAATCTCAAAATCTCTACCCATTAGCTCCTTATGTTTTTGCCTGTAAACACTCAACGTATGTGTGCCTTTGTTATACATAATAATTGAATTGCTTCACCCCAAGTCCTGGTCCCAGTTGGGTGGTATGACCTCTTTTGGACTATTCTTATTTGAGGATTAAAATATACCATCTTGACACTATAACCTATCCTGGTTTTGAATGGCCCAACTCCTGGCTCTACATTAGACACTCAAGACTTTCTGCTGACTATCCTTTTAGGTAGACTATTAATGATTTACAGGTAAAAAATTTCAAAGAAATATTCAGTAAGGATATTGAGGGCAACAAAGGAGATGGATAGAAAGGAAAAAGAGCTAGCCAACTGCATGAACCATGGCTAAAGAGGAGTAATGATAGCTGAATCTCACTGTTTTCCTTTAAACTTGCCACCTTTCTTCTTAAGTTGAGCCATACTGGCATTGAATTATGTCAAAGAAAAAAGTGGTATATCTGTAAAATAACGTGTGCTTATTAGCTAATTAGATGTCCTTAATAATTTTTAACTGGAACTTCAGTCTCAGAAATAAGATAAAGCCCACAGCACATTTCAAGATGTCCCACTGAGGCATGGGTGGCCCTGGAATAGGTGGGTGTCTCAGGAGATCATTATCTGGCTGGAAGTACTTTAAGAAGAATGTCTGTGGCAGAGATCTAAGAAGCTCACAAAATTCAAAGCAAAGTGTTTGGATTTCTATTTGAGAATTTTTGACACATGCTTCAAGGTGCAGAGGTAAGAATTACAAAGGTCCCCTTTCTCAGCTTTCCCTGCTCCCCTGCAGAGCTTCCATTGATTTCAAAGACTTGCCAGGCTTACATCAGCTCTGTGGGGCATAGACCCAGGTGTGGACCAAAGACAGGAATAAAGAAAAGCTGAACAGGGGAAAAAAAAGTTCTGTTGATAAATCTTAGTACAAAAGAGAGCTTCTTTCTTCTGACCCACATGAGTGCTGATGCAGTAGAGATAAGCATCCATCATATATTTATAAAACATGTTTATAATAAAAACTATATAATAAAGAAGATACAGATACACATGATTATTTATCATATACATAATAAAGAAAATATATATGTTCTTTTTAACGTGATGAAATCTTGCCTAGGAACAGTAAGGATATTAGATAATGCTATCATAAGTCCTAATGATTGTTCTTACCAACTAACCACTAATGCCTGTTTTTCCTCAGTGAGATCGTAATGAGATATACCACATTATTCAAATTGATTTAGGACTTGAGTAATAAAGCTTGAAGAGTGACAGAGTTGCCAGAAAAAAAAATGTATTTGTATAAAAACTCTAGAGGTCTATCCAGAGAGTATCCAGCCATACAATATGAAAAATTTATTGAAGCAGATACAAGATGCAAGAAACACTGTACATAGGACAATGATGCCTTTGTCCCCTTCCAAGTAGGCACCTTTGGAACCCACACAGTTCTCCCAGTTGCCATCATATTCTTTGTGAACCTGAACAATAGTCTGAAATCTCTTCACTTTCAAAGGTGATTTTAGTTTTGGGAGAAGCCAGAAGTTATATGGTGCCAAATCTGAGCTGTAGGGGGGCTGAGTCACCTGGGTGATTTGATATTTCTCAGAAAAACTGCACAAGACCTGATGCTTGAGTGGATACATTGTCATGATGAAGCTGTCAATCACCAGTTGCCCATAGCTGCAGCCTTCTGAAGCATCCAAATAATTTCCATGCAGGAATGTTCAAGCTTAATGCAAAATTTGATGCAGACTCATTGCTTTACTCCCTCAGTCATTTTGAATGAGACACCCCCACACAGTTCACACACTCACTTAATGGTGTCTACCACTCCCCCTGACTTATACAGTAAAGTTGTCATTGTTTACACATGTGCAGTCCAGTTCACTCTCCTTGGCTGCCAGGTTACATTGATGTTATGCAAATCGTTCTCATTATATTAACAATGGCTGGATTTTTCCAGACTGATCCTGTATCTTTATTTCCTCTGTAAGTCTTAAATTGCAGCATTTATTCATGTGCATGTATATGCACCTATTTCTTAAATTTTATTTAAGTAACAATTTATCCCAAGTTATTTATGAAATAACTTTTTTTCCAGTAATGCATACCTCTCTCATGCTAAGCCCCATATATGCTTGAATCCATTTCTGGGTCTCCACTGTCATTTGTCTACTTTCTACTCTTATGCTAATATCAAACTATTCTAATTATTATAACTTTAAAATAAATATTAATATTGTAGTAACCCCCCACACAAGCACACATCTCTTCTTTAAAGTTGGCTGGTATTTGTTTTGTCAAGTAAATTTAAGATCAGATGGTCAAATTCCACTAAAACTCTATAGGGATTTTATCTTAAAGTATATTTAAATTATAGAGTAATTTAGAGTTTACATCTGTGTGCTATTTAGTTTTCCTATCTATTAATATGTAATCAGAAGAGAATTTCCATAGATTCAAAACAGCACATTTACCTGGCTATAGATGTCTGCATCACCACACTCTATGTATTGCTGTAGAAGAATTGCCCTTGTTCCCATCCAAAAGCAGTCCTGCCCATTTTGCAATTTTGTGTTACCAAGCATATCTCTTCAGCAGTTCTGTTCTTTTTGTTTAACATCTTGACCAGACTATTTTCATTAGTATACAAATATAATGCTGTTTCTGCCATCTTAAAAAATACCTTCTCTTGACCTCATTTCTTCCTCCAGTTCCCTATTTTACTATGCCAAAAACTTATTCAAAAACATTGTTTTCAATAACTCCACTTCCTCTTCTTTTAATTGTCCTTAAATTCCTAAATCTAAATTTCTCACCATTTTATTAAAACTGCAACTGTCAATATGATAAACTACCTCTCTGTCAACATTCTACTTTTCCTAAGAAATGGTCCAATTTACTTAATTTTCAAATGTATTGATATATAATTATTTATTATACAATTATATAATCCTTTAAGTGTTTCTAACATATGTAAGGTGATTTTGTGTGTTATGTCCACCTTGTCCCTCCTGATTTTTTCCCTTTATTTTTAAAGAATTAATATTTTCTATGCTGACATTTTTTCTTTTTTTATTTTGTTATTCCATTACACTTGTCCCAGTTTTCCCCCCTTTGCCTTCCTCCTCCCAGCCCACCCCTCTCTCCCACAGTCAATCCCCACACTGTTGTCCATGTCCATGAGTCATTCATATTTGTTCTTTAACTTATTCCTTCCCTTTCATTCCACCATTATCCACTCCCCCTCACCTCTGGCAGCTGTCAGTCTGTACCATGTTGCCATGTCTCTTGTTCTATTTTGCTCGTTAGTTTGTTTTATTCATTAGATTGCTCATATAAGTGAGATCATATGGTATTTGTCTTTCACCAACTGTCTGATTTCACTTAACATAATAGTCTGAGGGTCCAGCCATGCTGTCACAAATGGTAGGAGCTCCTTCTTTCTTTCTGCTGTGTGGTATTCCATTGTGTAAATGTACCACTGTTTTTAAATCCACTCATTTACTGATGGGCACTTAGTTTTTTTTTTCCAGCACTTCACTGTTACAAATAGCTCTGCAATGAACATAGGGATGAATTACTTCTTTGAACTGGTATTTCAGGATGCTTAAGATACATTCCCAGCAGTGGAATCACTGGATGGTAAGGCAGTTCCATTTTTAATTTTCTGAGGAAATTCCATACTGTTTTCCACATTAGATACAACAGTCTGCATTCCCACCAACAGTGCACAAGGGTTCCCTTTGCTCCACATCCTCACCAGCACTTGTTGTTTGTTAATTTATTAATGATGGCTATTCTGACAGGTGTAAGTGATATCTCATTGTACTTTTAATTTGCATCTCTATAATGGCTACTGATGTTGAACATCTCTTCATATATCTATGGACATCTGTATGTCCTCCTTGGAGAAGTGTCTATTCAGGGATTTTGCCCATTTTATAATTGGATTGCTTATCTTCCTGGTATTGAGTTGTATATGTTCTTTATATATTTTGGAGATTAAACCCTTGTACAACATATCATTGACAAATATGTTCTCCCATATGATTGGTTTCCTCTTCATTTTGATGATGGTTTCTTTAGCCATGCAGAAGCTTTTTAATTTGGTGTAATCCCGTTAGTCCCCCCTCCCCTTACTCCCATGCCCTAGGAGATATATTGGTAAGAATATTACTGCATGGAATATCTAAAATTTTACTGTCTATGTTTTCCTCAAGGGCTTTTATGGCATCACAGCTTATATTTAAGTCTTTTATTCATTTTCAGTTTTTTCTGGTATATGGGGTGAGTGGGCAGTCTAGTTCCTTTTTTTTTTTTTTTTTTTTTTTTTGCATGTAGAAGTCTGGTTCTCCCAACAACATTTATTTAAGATGGTTTTTACTCCATTGTATACTTGTGCCTCTTTGTCAAATATTAATTGACCATAGAGACAAGAGTTTATTTCTGCGGTCTCTATTCTTTTCATTAAGCTACATGTCTGTTCTTATGGCAGTATCAGACTGTTTTGATTACAGCAGCCTTGTAATATAGTTTGATATCAGGTATTGTGATCCCTACAACTTTGTTCTTCTTTCTTAAGATTAGCCTCTGCAGGCTATTTGGGGTCTTTTTTGGTTCCATAAAAACTTTTGAAATATTTGTTCTAGATCTATGAAATATACCATTGGTATTTAATAGGAATTGTGTTGAATCTTTAGATTGCTTTGGTAGTACGGATGTTTTAATGATGTTAACTCTTCCAATTCATGGACACGGTATATGCATCTATTTACTTGTGTCTTCCTCGATTTCTTTCTTCAGTGTTCTGTAGTTTTCCAAGTATGGGTCTATTACCTCCTTGGTTGAATATATTCCTAGGTACTTTATTTTTCTTGGTGCTATAATAAATGGGATTTTTTTCTAGTTCCTCCTTCTGATAGTTTATTGTTGGTCTACAAAATGCCATCAATTTCTGAATATTGATTTTGTATCCCACTATTTTACCAAATTAATTTATTAGGTCAAGTTTTTCTTTGGTGGAGACTATAGAGTTTTCTACGTACACTATCATGTTGCTTACAAACAATGACAGTTTTACTTCCTACTTCCCAATTTGGATGCCTTTTATTTCTTTTTCTTGTCTGACTGCAGTGTCTAGAACTTCCTGTACTACCTTGAAAAAGAATGGTGAAAGCAGGCACCCTCGTTTTTTGTTAACAAAAGGTTTTCATTTTTATCCATCGAGTAAGATGTTGGCAGTAGTTTTCTTATATAAGGCATTTATTATGTTAAAGTATGCTCCCTCTACTCTCACTTTGCTAATTGTTTTTATCATGAATGGGTACTGGATTATATCCAATGCTTTTTTAGCATCTACTGATATGATCATGGGCTTTTTATTCTTCATTTTGTTTCTGTGGTGTATTATGTTTCTTGATTTGAAAATATTGTACCATTCTTGCATCCCTGGGATAAATCCCTCTTGATCATGGTGTTTGATCTTTTTAATGTATTGCTGAATCCAGATTGCCAATATTTTGTTGAGGATTTTAGCATCTATGTTCATCAGAGTTATTGGTCTGTAATGTTCTTTCTCTATCGTGTCTTTACCTGGTTTTGGAATTAAGATAATACTGGACTCCTGAAAACTTTGGGAGTTTTCCCTCTCCTTGAATTTTTGGAATATTTGAAAAGAATAGGAGTTAGGTCTTTGAATGTTTAGTAAAATTTGCCTCTGAAGCCATTTGGTCCAGGGCTTTAGTGTTCTAAAATTTTTTTTCCCTTTTGATTATTGCTTCAATTCTGCTTCTTGTTTTTGGTCTATTCAGGCTTTCTTCTTCTTGACTCGGTTTTGGAAGATTGTATGTTTCTAGAAATGTATCCATTTCAACAAGTTTTTCTAATCTCTTGGCATATAGTTGTTCATAGTAATTACTTACAACCTTTTGTATTTCTGTGTTGGTTGTAATTTCTCCTCTTTCATTTTTTATTTTATTTATTTGGGACCTCTGTTTTTTCTTGATGAGTATGGTTAAAGGTTTGTCAGTTTTGTTTATCTTTCTAAAGAACCAGCTCATAGAGTCAGTGATCCTTTGAATTGTTTTTTGTTTGTTTTTTTCTTTTTTAGACTCTTATGCATTTAATTCTGCTCTGATCTTGATTATTTCCTTACTTGCTCTTGGATTTATTTGTTGTTGTTCCTCCAGATCTTGCAGCTGTAGGGTGAGGTTCTTTATTTGAAATTTTTCTATCTTCTTTTTGTAGGCCTGTTTTTCTATTAAATCCTTTCTCAGGATGGCCTTCACTCTATCCCAACATTTTGGGTTGTTTTGTGTTTATTTTCATTTATTTACAGATACCTTCTGATTTCTTTATTGATCTCATTCTTTTTTTTT
>PVKU01003187.1:0-189712 GCA_004027475.1 Anoura caudifer
AGGAGGCTACGGAGACTGGACGACTCAGAGCAGAGTGTCAGCCTGGATAGGTCCTGGAGCAGCAGAAGAACCTTCGTGGGACAGTTGGCAAAGCTGGAATAAGATCGGGAGACAGTGTTGCGTCACTGTTCATATCTTGGTTTCAATCGGTCCTTTTTCATAGATGTTAACACTTGGGAAAGCTAGGTGAAGGGTATGTAGGACTTTTTTTTTTTTTTTTTTTTTTTTTTTTTTTTTTTTTTTTTTTTTTTTACTATTTTTACAGTGTATTTGAAGTCTAAGTTATTTCAAAATGAAAAATTGAAAAATTAAAAACAAGCTTGTAATCAAATATATAAGGCTTAAAAATGCCTTTAAAAAAGCATCACAAAGTACGTTAGGATTTTGAGTGCCAAAGTTTAAGTTCCCCCCAGGCCGGAGCCCACCCTCTCCAGTCTTCCGTCTCTACCTGCCACACACAGGAAAGCCTCCGTCTGACTTCTACGTGTGTTAAAACACAGAAGTAGAAGAAGGGAAGTATTTGGGCAAATATTGAGCAACACATATGTAAATGTTCACTAGATGTTTTCACTGAGTTGTAGAACACACATTAGACCGACCAAACCCTCCATTCCAGTTCTGGAATGTTCCAACCCCAGTTTCTGGCTTATGTTTCTGCACTTCACAGACATCCCCTGAAGCTGCATCCAGCGTGACCCCGAGGATCACAGGGCTTACACTTCCTGCCTTCACAATGCTGGCCCTTGGGTGATACACTTGAGGCTAAAGGAAGCCAGTCATAACTGCTGAGTGCTTAAAATAATAATGATGATGATAATGACAGCTAAGTGATCACATGCCAGGCAGCGTTCCAAATGCTTTCATGTTTAAACCAACCCTGGAGGAAGGGTGTATTAGTCTACACACTTTACGGAGAGGGTGAGTGGCTTGACCTGAGTCTTTCTGTTGCACATGCTCAGATAGTGGCTGCTGGTGGGCCTCAGAGCCCACGTGCTGGTGAGTGAGAAGGTGCAGGGGTGCGGGGCTGAACTGTGGGAGGCTGAATGCAAGGTTTGCTGGGGTTAGCCCAAACCCCTTTTTTGGGTGCATTATAAATCCTTCTCAGCATCTCAGAACAGGGCCTCCGGGAGGTCATCCTGGGCCCAGGCCTCATTTTCCAGAGCTGCAAATGTCACTGGAAGGGGCTGGTGTGCGGACTCCTCATAGTACCAGCTCTTTTCTTGTTAGCCTTCGAGCACTCTTTCCTGCTAAGTGCCACAGTTGGGGCACTTGGATGCCCTGATTCATGGGGCTTCCTGATACTTCTCCTTCTGGGCAAAGTCACCCTTGATACCCAGGGTGTCTGAGACCATTCCTGTTGCTGGGGGGTAGGGGGACAGTGCTGACTCCTGAGTGGGACAAGCATTCTTTTTGTGCAAGTATAGAATTGAAGTCTGAATAGGAGCAAAACTGAACAGCCACTTACCTCTCAGTTTTCCTCTCTCCTCTTGTCCTTTGAGAAGACAAGGAGCAAGGGACTGGACTAGAAGTTCTGCCTGACCTTGCTATGTGACCTTGAGTGGGGTCCCGTCCTCACTGGGATTTAGTGACCTCAGCTGTGAACGAGGGGGTGGGGTCTGATGATTTCTAGGGTCTTTTCTAACTTCTGTATTTAGTGGCGCCAGGAGCTCATGACAGGGCAGAAGGAAACCAGGCCTGTTCCGGATGGACTTGAAGGTGTTTGGTCTTTACTTCTTTGGAAGAGCTTGGCTGAGGTGTTAGGGAGGGGAGGTCACCACTGAGGCTGCACACAATTGGGGCTGAGGTGACTCAGAAGTGAACACGCCATGTGTTAAAATAAGAGTTGGCATTTCTGAGAAGGGAAGTCCAGAAGCTGGCCAGGATGGGATTAGCTGTTGATAAGGGACTCAGCATTGTTCTAGCTCTCCCCTGAGGCCTGCACCACGTCCTAGAAGAGGAGAAGGCAGGCCCCCAGGCCCTCACAGGGCTGGGACAAGGAAGAGGCTAGCTGAGGATGTGGCCCTGGGGGCTGTCAGAGACTGTGGCCAGGAAGAGGCAGGGCTGTGCGGTGCTTGGGAGTGCATCTTGGAGTCAAGGCCGCTCTGCTCTAGGTAGCTGAGGGCCCTGGCCTGTCACTTGACTGTGATTCTCACTCCAGCACCAGAGCAGGTGGAATGGGTAACGGAGTGAACCTGAAGGCCTAATAGGTAATCTGAAGCTGCCAGCGGACCCCAGTAATCCTGGGCAGCCCTGCCCCCACCCATAAGGTCTCTGCCAGAGCCAGGGAGGGTAGTGTGGGAGAGTGGGGAGCTCTCCAGTTTAAGACTCCTCAGTCTTGAAAGACAAAGGCTGACAGGAGTGTGAGGAAACCACTGTTTACTTTGTTCTCAAAAGTGTCCTGCAGAGGTGTGCTGTAGAATGTGCCCAGGCAGAGGACAACAGGGAGACAGGGCCCGAGCCGCGGGAACTGTAGGGGTGGACGAGGGCCTGGGACTCTGCAGCACCAGGGCAAGGGCGCCCAGGTAAGAGAAGAGGCCAGCTCTCCTCAAACTCCAGGAAACAGACCCAGGACGAGGTGGGTGCCAGCCCTCTTTTGGGCTGAAAAGGAGCCAGAGAAGAAGGGTCTCAGGAGATTTTGTGAGAGCAGGAAAGGCTTGGATTTAGGTTCCAAGAAGGTGCCTATGGGGGCAGCGGACATTGGTGACTCTCCCTGGGGTTAGTTGCTGGCAAGTGACAGAAATCTGCTGTTGCTGGCTTAGCTCAAAGGAAACCAGGGCAAGGATCTCGCAGAAGTTGAGCACAGCCAGCACATGAGAACGGGCGCTGGGACCTTGGAAGGAGAACACCAGGCTCTGGGTCGCTGTCAGCTCACCTCTGTAGGCTGTCTGGTCAGCTGTCATTGTCGTTTGTCGACAGACCTGGTCTCCCAGTCTGACCCCTGTGGCTTGTGGCCTCAAGTGACCTTGCCTCACATGGCAACCACAGGCCCTGAGACTCGTTGCCTTCTAGATACAGCGCAGGACGTGGGCTCGCCAGGGACCCTGTGGCTGAGCCTCCTGTCCAGCGGGCTGGCCCGGTGAGGCAGGCCCATGGAAATGACATGGGAGCCCTGCACTTCTGCTTCCCAGAGAGGTAAACTGCAGAAATCAGGGGGTTCCAGGCCAGGAGGTCGGGCAGAACCAACGGTGCAAGATGGGGAACACGGGAACCTCTGAAACCATGGCTCCTGGTGAGAAGAAACTCAGGAGGGAGCTGGCAGGGAAGGGGGACCCCAGACAAGCCTCCACACTCAGGAGCTGGACAGTTTACTCACAGAGGAAGAAGAGTGGTTTGAACTTTTACGTTAGAATTGCCCATGAAGAGAATCTATTATTTGGTTGCCACTGATATAGCAAAAAGTTCTGATTTTTCTAGGAGGCCATTTTTGCTGAAGGTAACCTTAGAGAGGACTAGAAAAGTTTAAGAGTGATAAAATTTTTACACCCAGTAGAGAAATTTCCTGCCTGGAGAGAAACTAGAGGGGAAAAGTCAAGAAGTGTGTGTGTGTGTGTGTGTGTGTGTGTGTGTCAACCTGGACCCTACCCCAGTGAAGTCAGACTCTCTGGGATGAGACATGAACTCCCCAGGTGATTTCCTGGTCTCAGGTTGTGTCCTTTTTTTTTTTTTTTTTTTTTTAATGACAAGCACTCAGGGATTTGTCGATTGCTGATGGAAGTCAACATGGCAGGGCCTTGGGCTCTGAAAACTTGTGCCCAAGAGCCTCACAGCACAGAGGGTGCTTTTGCTACCCCCGTTTCTCTCAGTGAAGCCACCTGCTCCTCAGAAGGGCAGCTCTGGCTTCACTCCCACCAGGTGCCCAGGTAGTCGCAGGCCTTCGCCAATCGGGGGCGGCTGTCCCTCCCATCAGCAGCATGTAGCAGCGGTGAAAGATGGAGGCGGTGCTCACAGCCCCACACTGCTTGTAGGGTGGTTGACTGTCCTGGTTTTCTGGAATTTTCCAAGTTTTAGCACCGGAAGTCTTGCATCCCAGGAAACCCCTCGGTCTTGAGCAAAATGGGGCAGCCGGTCACATGACACAGTGGCTTGCCGAGGTGGAGCATGTGTGCGGAAGGACACTGAGCCAAGGGTCGGAAGAGCCCAGCTGACCGGGTCCAGCACCCACCCACAGCCCCCACCCACAGCCCCCACCCACAGCCTTCCAGAGATGGCTCTTATCAGGGTGTTCCAAGTTCTGTGTTGTTCTCAGCACCGGGCTCTGCCCTGCCTTGAAGAATGTTGGCTGTTCTCACACCCATGCACACACATACACAAGCAAAAAAAGGGCAGGCACTGTTCAAACTTAAAGCAGGTTATATTCTAGGAAAAGGTGGCATGAGTTGAAAAGATAAAAATTGGATCAGTTTTCCCACAGAAACAATACCACGATGAGAAACACTGAGCAAGGGAAAGAATTCTATAAAAAGTTCCACCCTGGCCATGAAAAATTTCTCTAAACTCTAATTTTCTCTAATTTTTTCTCTTCAGCAACACCAAGCAAAGTGGTCTCGTAGGCAAATCAGACCCGAAGTATAGTGAACTGAACAGAAAATGTCTGTGCTGTAGATGGTGTAAGACCCTTGAAAGTGTATACAAATCAAAGAAAACCCAAATCCATACATAGTCACGTGAAAGGTTATTTTATTTGTGAAAGTGATTTCCTGATGATGGTGACAAGATCAGCCTGAGAACACACGCGCACTGCCCATGGACACAGACCACAGTGTGGGGGCGGCCGGAGGGCAGGGGGCGGGGGGCTGGGCAAAGGCAGGCAAAGGGGGTAAAATGGGGACATCTGTAACAACATCAACAATAAAAAGAAAAAGAAAAAATGGCCCTAACTGGTGTGGCTCAGTGGGTTGGGCACCATCCTGCAAACTGAAAGATCGCCAGTTCAATTCCTGGTTTGGGCACATGCCTGGGTTGCAGGCCAGGTCCTTGGTTGGGGGCATGTGAGAGGCAACCAATCAATGTTTCTCTCACACATCGATGTTTCTCTCCCTTTCTCCCTCCCTTACCTTCCCTAAAAATAAAGAAATAAAAATCTTTAAAAAAAGAAGAGAAAAAGAAAAAAGATTTCCTGTTGAGGGTTCACACAGAGCTGTTAGAGCCACGATTCTCTGTTGTTGGAGCCGCTGGGGAGCTGTGAAACCCACTGATGCGGGGTCCCACCCAAGAAACGCTGATGAACTCAGGCTGGGACGCTGCCGAGTGGCAGCTGCTCCTCGGGCCAAGAGCCAGTGAGGCTTGCTGAGAGGGAGGGGAAGCCTGCCTGAGGTCTGTGGTTAGGCCTAGGGTCTTGAGTGCTGGAACACTGAGACAGATACACACTGAAAAATGAAACCTCAGAGTTACTGAAGTCAGCCTTCTCCTTTTGCAGATGGGGAAATAGATCTACAGAGATGAAGGGGTGTGCTCAAGTCCCTTAATATTTAGAAGTAAGATTATAATATAGGCATTTTGATTCCTCATCCTGTACTCTTTTTACTTTTTTGTGGTTTAAAAATATGCCCACCAATTCCTTGATACTCTTCAAAAAGTAAAGCTTAATTCCCTTGCCCTTGAATGTGGGCTGACTTAGTGACTCATTTCTAATGAATGGAATATGAGGGAATTGGTGGTTTGTGACTTCTGAGACTAGATCATAAACGTTCTTGCTCCCCTCCACCCCCAAAGCATATGAGATAAAATCTGTCTTCCTTAATTTGACCCTCTGTAATTAAGAATGGACATGAGCCCTGACTGCTGTGGCTCGGTTGGTTGGGCGTGGTCCTGCACAGTGAAAGGCTGCAGGTTCGATTCCGGGTCAGGGCACTGGCAGGACTCGGCCAGTTGTGTTTCTCTCTTACACTGATGCTTCTCTCCCTCCCTTCCCCTTTCTCTGAAAGTAAAATAAATGAAATCTTTAACAAACAAAGAATGGATGCTAATTTATTTCAACCTTTGCATGCTCTAGAAAGAGCTGTCATGTAAATGAGTTGAGAAAGCACGTTGATACTAGAGATGTTTTAACTTCTGAAGAGAAAAAGTTGACTTTATACTTCTTACAAGTACCTCTCTGAAGCATTGTCACTGCCCCACAGTCAGAAAAGATGCCCTTCCTTCCTTAAGACACCTGACTGCCACCTGCCAGAGAGCTGCAATAAATGTCCAAGTTCACAATCACTGCAACGTGAAGGTGGCCCCTACAGCTGTGCGGAGCGCTTGTGGGGCCTACGTGCCTAGAACCTCGGCCTGCTAACGAAGTATGGGTTGTTCGGGTTCCGAAGGTTGTCTACTCCAGAAGGTTCTACCAGCTTCTACTTGGACCTACTGAATGTCCTTTAAATTCAAGCACTATATTTCTTTTAAAAAACCTATCTTTTATTGTCTTCTAACTCCTGTATCTCCTTTGCTTGTTATAATCGGATTAGAAATGTACGGGTGACACCCTGTCCTGTCCTGTCCTGGTCAAAGGGACCCATTTTTGTGGGCTCCTCCTCCCTTCCCCCAGCTGCCTGAGCTGCCCTGCCCCCCTCACCTGCTCCAACCAATCCTGCTGGGCTCCCTGATTTACACCCCTGCTGCTTCCTCCCACAGCTGAGGGAAGCTCTTCAAGCAGGGGCTCGGACTGCGTGGTTGGGTCACCTGGGAGGTCAGGTGGGTGAGCTGGGCAAGCAGTCAGAGTATCTAGGACCAGAGGTGGAAATGGACGCTGTGAATTCAGGGAGAAAAGGGCAGGGTCCCAGGGACATCAGTTTAAGAAGCCAAACCGCTCTCCCAGCACCAGGAAATAGGGTCTGAGTACACAGGGGAAAGAGCCCCTAAGAACAGTGACACAGCTGAGACTGGCCCTGGGGCGGAGGCTGTGGAAGTCCGTTTCGTACCTCCCTCACGTGGAAGGTTCTGTTGGGAGGAGGCACTGATGCTGGGGTGGGTCTCTACCCGTGAATTCCAGTTCATCGATAACCTCAGCGTGTGACCTTGGAAGAGACTCTTGACCTCCCTGAGCCCCAGTGTCCTGTCCATGAGATGGGATAAGGTCCACCCTCTCTATCGCAGACATGTGGTAGGAGGCCAGGGGTTCTGTGAGATCAGTGGTAAAGAAGGGGTCTGTGGAGAGATGGCTGGAAATTGGGGACTTCCAGACTAGGGTAAGGAATCCCAGTAGTGGGGTGGAGGGAAATCTAGGATTAGACTCTCCTCAGACTTCTATGTAGGTAGGGGATGGAAGCACCCCACCTTGACCTTGGGCTATTTCTAGAGCGCTGGCCAGGACACTCTCTCTGTGATGGCAGCAGCTGGCCGCCTCCCCACGGGAGCTGGCTGCCCACTCCTCAGCCCTCGGCCCTGGCTGAACCCGCTGCAGGAGTGGACAGGGAGCACAGTCCCAGCCCAGCCCTCTGGAGAAACCGCAGCATCTCAGAGGTGCTTCAGCTCCTGAGGGGAATGAAAGACATGGAGAAGACTTTTGCCCCATCACCTGGAAGGAGCTGCCCTGCAGGGCAAGGCTGATTGGCCAGCTGGTCCGTGATATCGGCATCACCACCACCACTCTTTGCAGAACTTCTCGTCCCCTCATTCCTCCATTCAACGGATGCTTATTGAGGGCTGACGGAGACCCCACAGAGCCTAAAATTTTATGAGTAAACAAGCAAATAACAATGAAAAACAAATGTAATTCCTCCTTGTGATAAGAGCTAAGGAGGAAATGCACAGAATGTAGCAGTGGTGGGGCTTCCCTGAGGAGGTGTCTTGTAAGCTGAGGCTTGAAGGGTGAGAAAGAGCCAGCTGTGTGGCTAGTTCCAGGCACAGGGAACAGCACGGGCATGAGCTCTGAGTCAGGAAAGTGTTCAGTGCCTTCGTGATAGCAAGGAGTAGAGGGGACTGGGCAGAAATGAGTGAGGAGGGCTGGGGGGGAGCCTGGCTCAGAGTGAGAGGCAGGGCTCAGGTCATGCAGGGCCTTTTAGGCTATAGGAAGAAGTTTGGATTTTCTTCCAGGTATAACGGGAAGCTGCCCAAAGGTTTGAGGGAGGTAGTGATTTGCACTGTACAAAGGTTACTCTGACTGCTGTGTGGACAGAGAGAGTAAAAGTGGGAGGCTATTGCAGCAGTTTGGGTGACTTGCACTCCATTTGTGTATGAGACAGAATAGGCTAGGTTGTGTTGCAGTAACAAATAGACCCTAAGCTGAATGGCTTAACATTGCAAATATTTATTTCTCCTCACGCTCAGTTTTTTTTTTTGGGGGGGGTTAGCAGAGGGGTTCTGCTAATTTTAATCACTCAGGGATCCAGGCTGACATGGTCCCCATCTTCACATAATTTCCGTACCCCTGGCAGATGTCTTTTTTTCTCACAGATTGTTGACCAGGCCAATCACATGGGCACACCTAACTTCAGATGGTCCTACCATGTACCCAGGAGGAGAAAAGTTGGACCACATTCATGACCATTACAGGCCATGAGAGTGGAGATGGAGGGACATAAATGGATTCAAGATATGTTTTGAAGGTAGAAGTGGCAGGTCTTCCTGATGAGTTACATGCAGAGAGAGAAGAGCCTAGATGGCCCCCAGGTTTGTGGTTTAAGCATCTGGCTGGTTGGTGGTCCCATGTGCTAGGGAGAATAATACCGGGTGGGAAATCAGCTTTGAGTGCAGCTGGAATCTGGAGTACGGCATACTCAAGTATAGCAATTGAGTTATGCAAATATTCTGGAGCTTGGAAAAGAGGTTTGGGCTGAATATAAATTTGGTGTCATCAAATATAGGTAGTCCCCTCCCAGTGTGGCTCGGTTGGAATGTCGTCCCATAAGCCAAAAGGTTGGGAGTTTGATCCCTGGTTGGGGCACATATGGGAGGCAACCGATTGACGTCTCTCTCTCTCTCTTCATCTCTCTCTAAAAATCAATAAACATATTTAAAAAAATATATAGATAGTGATTAACACCCTGGGAATGGATGGGCTAGGTAAAGACAAGTCAGAAGGCACGGGGATGAGCCCTGGAAACTCCATCACCATGAGGGAGAGAGGAGAAGCCAGAGAGACAGAAGGAGCTGAGGAGTGTGCGCCGCCAATACCAGGAGCTCACAGGCTTCCTAAGGGAGGCTGCGAAGGGGTGCACTTGGACAAGACAGAAAAGCAGCCCAGGATTTGACATGTGCAGTTTTCCCTTAAGCGGTGGGGAAAAAGCCCCTGTAGCTGGGGCTGAGAAATGGATGGGAGACCTGGAGGTATGTGGAGACAACTCAATGGAGAAGGGCAGCCTGGTCCAGGCCTGAACGATGCCCCAGGACCTAGTCCCCTGCCCCCCATTCCTTGTCTGTCATCGGACAGGCCTTCGCTGGGAAGTAGGATGGTAGCCTCAGCTTCAGCCCCATTTCTGTTGTGCATGCTGGTAAGGGCATGAATTTCGTTCCTAGAAATCTCAGTAGAGTGATCATTGCTTGCCTTGAGTCATGTTTCTTTCTTTGCTTGGACTAATCTCCGAGCCAGAGAATTCAGGGTTCTAGTTGTTGCAGCCTGGATGGTGCTTCCCACGACCCCTAGAGATAAAGGTGGGGTCAATGGCACCGGAAGTTCCATTGGAGAGGAGGCTGACCCCCAGGGAGCAGGTGTGAACTGACCCCAGAAGGTGCCAACTCACTGGGGCATGAAGCATGTCCTGGCCACTGCTTCTAGACTCAGGGACCCCTGGAGTGGGGCCACTGTCTAAGTCACAGAGCTAACAACTCACAAAATTTGTTTTAAAAAAATTCAAAGGTACACAAGGACATGTGAGGAAATGTAAGTCTCAGTCCCATCCCCACTGGTCTCCCAGGTCACCTTCCCACAGTCAAACCTTGTCACCAGTTTCTTATGAATCATTTCAGGAATTATTAGTGCTTACATGAACATATGAATGTACGTCCTCTTTCTCTCTCTCTCTTCTTTCTTTCTTTCTTTCTTTTATCCTACATGTACTGTTCTGTCCTTTCTTTCTGCTTAGCAATATTACTTATTGATTGTTCTATCTCAGTACAAATATAGTTGCCTTATTCTACTTATTGTCTGCATAGTACTTTATTGGATGAATATACCATAATTTATTTCAACCAATTTCTTGTTAAATTGCTTATTTCCAATCTACTTTATTAAATGAATGTATCACAATTTATTTTAACCAATTTCCTGTTAAATTGGTTGTTTCCAATCCTGTGCTAAAACAATAATATTGTAATGATTATTCCAGATCATGAGCTTTTGCACACACATGTGGGAACGTACACAGGCTACGAGGACTGACAAACGCCAGACAGACCTCCTCTGCCCGACATGAGGCTTTGAGTGTCACTACCTGCTCTAGGGCCCTGCTAAATCCTGCTCAATTCAATGTTCTAAATTCCTGGAGGGGGAATCTGACTGACTCAGCCTGGGTCAGGTGTCCGTGGGGACAGATGAGCACTTTGGGAATGAATGGACCCACCTCAGGAAGAGGTGTAGACAAATAAGAGGGTGCAGGAATGAGAACTCTGTCACCAGGAGGCTGGGGAGACAATAAGCAGCCACCCAAAGAGAAGACAGGCAGATGCCAGTAATTCAGAGGTGGGACATTTATGATCGAGAGAAAAACTCAGTGATGGAGGAAATCAAGAACCCAACTAGGTACAGAGGAAAAAAGGATTTTTTAAAAAAAGTCAATTATTTTTCGCACAGCATAATGAGTATAGTCAACAACACTGTATTATAAACTTCAAAGTTACTAAGAGACTAGATCTCAATTGTTTCCACCACAAAAAAAAAAAAAAAAGAATGCTAATTATGTAACAGGGTAGAGGTGTTAGTTAACACTACAGGAGGTAACAATATTGCAATATACATAAATGTATCACATCAGCATGGGTCCACCTCAAACACACACAGTGTTTGTTATATGTCAATTATAGCTCAATTTTTTAAAAAGCAAGCTGATTCATGGCTCAGAACCTCTGATCTGTTCAGGGATTGGAGGCCCTGGGTTCTCTAAATGCGGGGAGTTGGGTGGGGGGAGGAGAAGACCTGAATACAAGAGGATTGACTGAAAGTCTGTGTTCCACCCTGCAGAGCCCCACCTCGACCCCGGCAGAAAGCCAAGCATTCCTTTTCCGGAGAAACTGAACCAGAGGGACATGGCTTGGGGATTCCAGGTAGGGCAGAGGCAGGGACAAGACAAAGACATAAAAATGAGATGATTAAGTTAATGAAGGACATGGCTGAGTCCCCACTCAAAAACCCTTGAGTGACCTGAAGTGACAAACCTGGGGCCTCTACACAGAGCTTCCAATTAGCTTAAACTCTTTATGAAACGTCATGTATGCAGAGGAGAGCATAAACTGTACATGCGCAGCTTCAAGTGCAACCGAAGTAGCAGGTGAAAGGACAGAACACTCCCAGCACTGCGAGGCCCCTGCATCCCCTTTGTGTGGCTTCCCATCTCATCCCTCTGTTACCATCTGGGCCTTTGTCCGGATCGTCCTTTTGCCTTCCTCTGTGGTTTAACACCCAGCGCATCTGTTCCCATCCAAGCGTGCATGTGATGAGCACGGAGCAGCAAGCTCACACCCCTCCGAGTGAGGAGAGGGCCGTCTGCACCCCTGGCTGGAGGCTCCCAGGAGAGGGGCCGCTGGACAAAGTCTGGCTCAGCCTCCCTGAGAGCTGCCCAGAAACCCTTTGGAAAAGTCGTGGGGTGAGGTCCCAAGTGAAACTTGAGCTCAGGGCCACCACAGAGGGGGATTTGACTGGGTTGTCGCAGGGACCCGGGTGGATTCCCAGCAGAGACATGGTCCGAGGACCGCTGCTCCGACTGTGGGCGAACCCACCCCCAGGAGCAGGTCAGAGGGAGCGCTCAGCTGAACCTCTGCTGCGGGGAGAACTCGAAATTCATCCACACACGATCCTGACCAGCCAGGTCCAGACAAGCAGCGGAGCCCGGCCAGACCCCCGGTCATCGTTCTGCCCTCAGGTGAAGCACACGGTGCGAGGCAAGGCAGTGAGCATCTCGGTGACGGCAGCCTGTGCCAGTGCCTGTGTCCAGCCGGCCCGGTTGTTCTCCAGGTCAAATGCCCAGCTCCCTTCCTCCTCTCCCTTCCCCATCCTTCACCCGGGCTGCCTTGCTCCTGCCTGAGAACACCTGTTTCCTGTCTCCCTCCCTCCCTCCCTCCCTCCTGACTTCCTTTCTTGCTGTGGTCCACACATCCCCCAGTAACTTCTGGAAAAAGGGTGTACTCCAGGTAAATTGTGTGTGTCTATGAAAATGACCTTTCCCCCATCCCCACTGGACAGAGTTTTAAGTCTAGATTCAAATAAATTTCCTTGCAAAATTGCTTCATTGTCTTCTTGCTTTTAAGGTTGCTGTTAAGCAGTCAGAAGCCATTCTGAGTCTGAGCCTTTTTTTGCTTCTCCGTTCTTTCTCCCCAAAGCTTCTCCGATCTTATCCCCCAGAGCTCGGAGATGTCACAATATTGCACCTTGGTGTGGTCCATTTTTATCCTTTTTTTCTGGGCACACAGGGGCTTTTTGAATCCAAAAACATGCATCCTTCAGTTCTGCTCACTCTTATTAAAGTGTTTCTTTATAAATCCCCCCCCCATCTCTCTATAACTCAGAAAGAATGATTTGGATGTTAGACTTCCTGTTCTAGTTTCTCTGATTTTCCCTCTTTGCTATACTTTCTAAGAAATTTCCTCTATTTTTTTCTTCCTGTTAAGTTTTTAAAGTTTACTTTTAAAAACTTCTAAAAATCTGCTTATTGCTCCTTTTTAAAAAAAGCAATCTCTTCCTTTTTGATGGATACAGTAGCTTTTCTCGTATCTGTGAGGATGTTAAATTAACTTTATTAAAATGACTAATAGTCCTCCCCTCACACACAATTGCCTATTTCCAGGTTGTCTTTCATGTCGATTCTTTTTTTAATTGAGCTATAGTTGACACATAACATATTAGTTTCAGGTATGCACCATAATGATTGTGTATGTGTATATATTGATCACCAAAGTAAATCTAGTTCACATCCATCAATTTATATACTTACAATTTTTTCTTGTGATGAGAACTTTCAAGATCTAGTCTTTTAGTAGCTGTCAAGTACACAGCACAGTACTATTAACTGTAGTTCCCATCAAATCCCCATGTTTATTTATTTTATAGTCGGAATTTTGTGCTTTTGACCACCTTCACCCATCTTGCCCACCCACCCCCATCGCCTCTGGCAACCACCAGTCTGTTCTCTGTATCTGTGGGTTTTTTTTTTTTTTTGCTGTTGTTTTATTTTTAAATTCTGCAAATAAGTGAGATTATACAGTATTTGTCTTTCTTTGTCATAAATGTCTGAATATTCTCTTTATCAGTTTATTTGCTGATGGACACTGAGGCTGCTTTCATGTATTGGCTACTGCCAACAAGCGCTGCAGTGAACGTGGAGGCATGGGTATCATCCTGAGTTTGGGTCTTTGTTTTCTCAGAACAATGCCCAGAAGTGAAATTGCTGGGTTATATGGTTGTTCTATTTTTAATTTTTTAAGGATTCTCCATACTGTTTTCCACAGTGGCTGCACCAATTTACATTCCCACCCACAGTGCACGAGGGTTCCTTTTTCTCTACATCTTTGCCAACACTTGTTATTTCTTGCCTTTTCAATAATAGCCATTCTAACAGGTGTCAGATGATGATTAGTATGCTGAGCACCTTTTCATGTACCTGTTGGCCATCTGTATGTCCTCTTTGAGAACTATCTCTTTAGATCCTCTGCTTATTTTTAAATCAGATTATTTGTGGTTGGGGGGGGGTTTGGCTATTGAGTTGTATGAGTTATTTATATATATTTTTTGTATTAACCCCTTACTAGATATATTATTTGAAAATATTTTTTCCAGTTAGGTAAGTTGCCTTTTCATTCAGTTGATGGCTTCCTTTGCTGTGCTAGGTTTTTTCTTTTCCTTTTTGTTTGCTTGTTTGTGTCAAGGGCTTTAGGTCTTTCCTCATTGGCTTCTCAGATTCTGAGTTTTCTAAAATCTCACACCTGGAGGTAAAGGTCTGGCTGGGTAACTGACTCTCAGGGCCCAGTGGGGAGGGAAGGAGAGCCAGGGGCCTCAGCAGTCAGCATACTGGACAGCAAAACCATCTGTTTCTCTTTTGGAGCCCACACCCTCGCCTGTGCCAGCTGACCTCTAGTCCAGAGACCCTCAGTTTCCTTCTTGTCAGAGAAGACGCTTTTGGGTTCAGTCAGGTGAGGGCATGAAGTAGCCTAGTGTTGCAGGGAAGGCGGGGGCCAGGGAGCCGCAGTCTCTCACCCAGCATCCCCTCATCCCCCTAGTTCAAGCCCCCTGCACCCTCGGACCCAGAGTTTCCAGGGGCTGATCTCTCGAGAATACCATCCCCCGCATTTTACGGATGAGAAAACAGGCTTAGATAGTGAAGGCAGCCACTGCAGATCACACTGAGTTAAACTACAGCTCTGAGCTGAAAAACATCTAATACCCGGTCTTAGCTCTTCCTGGTGCGGTGTCGCAAAGCGGCATTGCCTGGACAGCTGTGAAGAGGAGACTCTCGGGAAATCTGTCTTGAGGCTCTCAGAGAGTTGAGAAGTTTGCCAGACAACTGGTCTCTCCCGCTCAGCCGAGGCCCAGGAAAGCCACCAGGGGGCAGCAGAGGACCGCACCGGTGAGGCTGCCCTGTCCCCAGCTGACTGCAGCTCCCCGGCTGTCCTGAGTCAACTCCGACCGGCTGGTGGCCGAGAATAGCAAGGGGCTCTGGTTCACGTGGGTACTCCTTCCCAGGGTTTCGAAAGCCCCTCACGTCATCCCTGTCATTTCACAATACTGCTCACAGAGCACTTTTTCCATCTTCCTCCAACAGGTTCTCTAGCTCGTGCAGAGAAGGGCTCCTGGATACGCGGCTCCTGAGGATGGCTTGTTAGATGCTGGGCCAGGTGCTGGGAGTAACAGAAAACAACCACGGGTCTTGCCCGCAAAGGAGCCTGTTAGGTAAACAAATAACCAAGGAACCCTGTGTGAAGTGCAATAATAGATGTACCTGTGAGATGCGGAGGCAGCACATGCAGGAGGAAGAGGGGCAGAATTATAGTTTAGGGATTTAGCTCCGAGGTGACCCAAGGGAGCGTTGCCTGCGGGCAGGAGTCATCGGTCCTGAGCTGAAGCAGAGAAGGAGGCTGAGATTTCTGCTCTGCTCTATAAGGATGTCAGGTAAAGGGTCCCAGGTTGAACAATATTGGACGCTAAGAGAATGCCAAATGTCCTAGAAATTATAAAGTTTGCATCAAGGTGTAGGTTGAACAGCTTCCACTTGAGCTCCGGAAGATGATGCAAAGGGTGGAGGAGGGTGGTTAGGAAGTTGTTATGGTCAGTGGGCTTCAGGACCCAGCAAAGCTAATGGGGAAGAGACCAGCCTTGTCTACTGCCTCTGGGCTAGGTCCACAGCAGCCCCCGTCCTTCGTCTCCAAGGAGGACAGGAGAGTTTGGACCAGCCCGGATGTTCCTTTCCCAAAGCCAAGGACTCAGGCTCTCAGGTTTACCCCAGCTGGGATTATCCAGTGCGATTCCAAGTCTCCACCCAGCCGACGCCCCACCCCACAAAGTGTGAAGTAAGCCTGGCTGAGTGAGTGACTGACAACTTGAACTTCTTCTTAGCTGATACCTCTGTGGCCCCTGAAGCTCTGACCTCCCCCGCGTTGTCCCAGAAGGGAGTGGGGTAGGAGGGGGGAGGTGGAGGCACAGTAATATTTGCCCCCTGCAGCCCGGCAGCCTTCAGTCATGCCCACCCATAGCACCATAGACATGGCTGCACTGCCCCAGGTCCTCAAAAAAGCCTGTGCCACAGAGGATACCCCTACTTGGCCAATCTTTCATTTTATGCTCTGTAACTTCTGCCTGGACAGTCTAATCCAGATGGTGGTTTTAGGTATGGCCAAGGGCAATGGAGAGGGAAGGGCACGCAGGCCTGATGCTCAGCGAGGCCACAAACAACACATGATTTTGTCCTCCTACATTTTTTTTTAAAAGTTCACATGCATTTCATCTTCTACTTTTTAGTGTATCCTGGCAAGTTCTAGCATAAAAACAATGTTTTAGAGGACTTACAGTTCCAATTATTTTATTTTATTTTTTTTATCCCCACCAGAAGACATTTTTTTTATTGCCTTTTTAGAGAGAAAAAAGGAGAAAGAGAAACATCAATGTGAGAGAGAAACATTGATTGGTTTCCTTCCATATGTGACTGGACTGGGAATCAAACCTGCAGCCCAGGTATCTGTCTAGACCAGGAATCAAACTCACAACCCTTCGGCTATAGGACAGCACTCCAACATACTGAGCCACACTGGCTAGGGCTATAGTTCCATTTAAAGTGAGTTAAATAGCTCATTTGTTTTTTCTCAGTTCTAAGATGCTGTCAATTGCAAAAAGCACTATGGACTTAAGGATATTTTATTTTATTTTATTTTATTTTTTGAGAAGAAAAGTGTATGGCCACATTAAACAAACACATCAATGCATTCGGATTTTTAGGAGTGTTAATATATGAAAAAACGCACATCTTCGAATTAGGAACATTCTCATTGGTAATTTTCAGCCCCCTCAAAAACTTCAGAGTAAAACTGGCTTTCCCGGAAGGTGTGTGATGTTTGCCCTTGGCCCCATGTCCCCATGGTGCAGCCCTGGACAGCGCAGGGCTGGGTCATGCTGTTGTGACTTGGCCCCTGGTTTCTCCCAAAGAGATTTTTTCCTGGTCACCTAGAATGGTCAGGGGTTGAAGTTCTAGCTAACCAAACCATTCTGGCTAAATGAGGGTTGCTCTCAATACATTAAAAATTTTAGACTCTTGGAGTTGGAGATTGTTCTAAAATATAATCTCATTGATAAGAATTTAATGAATAAAATATGATCTCATTGATAAGAATTTAATGAATCCATGAATAATGGAGGCCTATCTCTCTACCTCCATGTCGTCATCCCCAGAACGTGAATGGACTCTCACCCTAAGGATTCCGTTTCTCAGACTCCCCAGAGCCTCTGTAAGTGACACAGTGAGAGGAGTGGGGGTTGGGGCTGAGTGAGAATCCACACCATTGGTGCGTTGGACTTTCAGGTCAAGTACTTTGTCACACGCCATCTCATTCGTTTCTTGCAGCAACACCGGGGGTATTATTACTATAGATATTCTCACTGGACCAAGGGAGAAACTGAGGCTCCGACTGAGCCTCTTGCCCAGTGCCGTGTGCCGGGCGAGCTGCAGACGGGCCTTCCGGCAGGTGCGCTGATGCTCCATCCCCGTTTGTCCCTTTTCCTCGTGTGACTTCTGTTCTGTGGGAAACACCAGGCAGCTTCAGTTTTGGGTGTTCCAGCAAAATCAGGTGGGTTTTTTTTGCATCTTTTCCCCACCCAGAAGGGCAACCCTGAGTAATTCTAAGACTTTGAAGAGAAACAGCAAGACCTCTGGGTTGTGTGTGGGTCTGTGACCTATTTAAATGTGTTCAGTCAGTAACGATTTGAGCCCCACTGCGCTCTGAAAGGGGCAAGCAGGTCACCAGAGTCAGCTCCTCCAGTGTGTCCTCGTGCCTGTCTCTGTCAACCCCACAAGGGCAGGCCCTAGTGACCACATGTCTGTGAGAACCCAGTCACCCCTGAGCTTGCCAGACTGCCTCTGCTGCCCTTTGGGCGCCCCTTCCAAGTGGGCAGATGGGCTGATAGGCTGTGAACCCATCTGCTAACACAGCAGTGTGAGCTCAGTGTGGTTGAGAGCGGCTGGAGCTCACATGGGGGCTCTCAGAATTGGCTAGTGGACAAGGGGCACAGGGTAGGGTCAGTAGGGGGTAGGGGGAAATCATCACTGAGAAGGTGACATTTGAGCTGCCCTCTGAAGGATGAAAGAAATTCACCAGGTGGGTAGAGGACATTCTTGGCAAGGGGACAGTGTGAGCAAAGCTCAAAGGCTTGGGAGTACATAGCGCTTAGAGGAGGGTGTGGGTGTGAAAGAATATGCTCGTGTGAGCGTGTGTGTATGCCTGAGAGAGACAGAGACAGACGGAGGCTCTTATTTGTGGTCTCTCTCCTCACTGTCTGTCTTCCTCTGTGAGTCCTTCCGCAGGACTTTTGGCTTTGCCTTGAACTCGACGGGCCTCTCCCTGCTCCTCTCTGGGCTCCGAGATCCTGTGCTTCAGCCCCACAAGTGCTTCCCTCTTCCCTCAGCAGCTCTGTGCCCTGACTTGGTTCTTCCTCAGCCTGCCCGAAGCTTGGCTTCCAGAAGGACACTTGATCCCACCCCATGGCTGGCAGTGGGGCACGGCCCTTGGAGCAGCTGCGTTGACTCCAGATGGAAAGTGTTTCGAGAATTCTGACGTGACATCACCCCTTCACAACATTGTGCTGACAGTAACTGATCTGGGAGTGGCCAGGTGAAGACATTCACAACCTTGTCTCTTGTCAAGGGCTGGCTTGGATCAAGGAGCTTGGCTTGATGGGTGGGAATCTAGAACCAAGGGAGGGGCCTTTTGGGTTTCCAGGCCGTCTCTGAGAACAGCCTGGAGGTACACTGATGCTCTTCATCCATCCCCGGTGACTCGAGCCCAGTGGAGGCCCTGCACTCATGTCACTGGCTGCGGGCAAGGCCCAGTTTGGCTGCTCTGGGCTCTCCTGTGCGCCCCCCTCCCTACCCCAGGCCTAGGCCATCTCTTCTCACAGGCCAGGCCCCACTCCCACAGGCCACTAAAGCTCTGCATGTGGCCTCTTGCAACTCAACCCTCCCTGCCCTGCTAAGCCCTGCTCAGCCAGTGAAGAGCTGGGGCTGCCCTAGCCGCATGCCGGAGGATGAAAGGGGAGCGCCCTGTCACAGCTGACATCCGCACCCTGGGCCCAGACCCAGGACTTGTCTTCAAGGCACCATCTGTCGCCTGGGAGGGCTGAGGAGGGACAGAAGGCTGGCACTGGGGCTCAGAGGGCAGGGCTGGGAGGGGGGAGTCACAGGGGCCTGCCCAGGGGTCTTGAAGTCCCTCTGGTGGGAGAGCACCCTTATTTCCCCCTCTTCCTCTGCCACTCTCACCCACCTGTGCAGAGTTTGGACCTGTGGCTGAAGAAGAAAAGAGTTTGCAGCGGTCAGCCCCCAGCTCAGGTTGGCCGAACTTCTCTGACATCTAAGAGCACTCCCTTCTGGGGAAGCCAGAGGGCACAGCCAGATGGTTTCCAGCCCAGGCGAGCATCCAGTTCCAGGCATCACAAGGTCACCAGGGAATCATGAGACAGGAGTTGGGCACCGAGCATCAGGCCACAGGTTGGGCTGCCTGGGGTTGGTGCCCTGGCTGGCTCTCTGCTCCTTCCCAGGAGCAGGCCATCCTTAGAGCACTGGGCTGGACACAGCCAGAGACTCCTCTGCATGAGGACAAACCCGCACTGATCAGGGCTGTCAGGACAGGAACACATTCACAGGGCTTGGGGAGTGGGATAGTAGTCAGGGCCTCCGCTGCCTGCTCCTGCCACCTACTACTTTGGAAGGTATTAGTGGGTTGGAGAGACGAGAGAAGAAAAAGGTAAGGAGATTTGAAGATCATGAAGGAAAAAGAAGAGCAAGAGAGAAGCATGAGAGGGGAGAGGGGAAAGAAAAGGAGGAGAGGCAAGAGGAAGTATTAGGCTACAGGTAATGGAGCCTGTAATAACATTGGCTTGAATAAGACAGTGGTTTCTTTTACATACAGTTCTAGGTGGGTGGTCCAGGGCTAGTGTGGGAACCCAAGCTCCTACTCTTCCTACCATTTCCAGTAATCCTGAGCTTCAGTGTGGAGGAAGGGGTGGGAGAAAGGCCCTTCCCACCCCTTACTTTAGGGACACAAGTGGGAATTGCACCTATCACTTCCTCTGCCATCTCACTGGCCAGAATATAGTCACAAGAGCTACATCTAGCTGCAAGGGAGGCTGGAAAATGCAGTCTTTGTTCTGAGCATCTATGGGTTCATAGTAAAAGGCTCAATGAAAAACAAGCAGACGAGGGATATCAGGTCAGAGAAACATAAAGAAGTAGAGAAGCTCTCAGAAGGAGGAGAGAGGAAATAGGAAGGGAAGGAGAGACAGACTTTTTGGAGCTACTAGTACCCAGAGTCACACCTGATGTCCCAGCATACCTGGTCCCATCCCAGGGTGACCAGGTCTAGGAGTTTGCCAGAGGCAAGTTCCCTGGGGGCCAGGAGCTTTCTTCCTTCCCCAGAGATTGATTAATGTGCTACTGGGCCCATACCTGAAGTCAGCTGTGGATACTTTGATGAAGGCCTTCAGAGAAAAGTTCTGTGTCTAACAAAAGGGAAGAAGACCAAGTGCAGGGTTTTACATTCATACTTAGCCGAGAAGATGCTGTTGAGTGTACCTGGTGGTGTGATGAAAGATGTGATAACTCACACTGAGTCATTCTTTCAGACTCTAAAGAAGGAACTTGTCCAGTTTTCTTCAAGGTCTGTGAAGGTGCATAAAACATGGGATCATCTCATATGTCAATTAGGTTGCTTTGGGTCACAAGTAATGGGAAACCCAACCACAGTGTTCAATAAAAGTACTTATTATTTCCAAAAACCAGAGATCCAGAGGAGGGCAGTTCTGGGATTGGTTTATTCAACAGCAACATGATTTCTGAACTCTGGTCCCATTTCTCAGAAATTCTCATAGCTTTTCCTTTTGGTTGTAAGATGGCAGCTGGTCCTAAAATTGCTTAAAGGAAGGAAGTCATCTTCTCACCAGTGCCATTTATCTGGGCAGAAAACCTTTCCCGGAACCTGTCCCTCAGAATTCCCTTTCTTTTGGCTAGACTGGGTTATGTCTCCATCTCCCAACCAACCACTGGCAAGGAGGAATGGGGTTGCCACTCCTTTGGGGTGGCTGGTCTAGGCCAACCATGATTCATCATCTGGGACCACCTTCTCTGAGCACGCTGCAGCTGGATCCTGAGCAAAGACAACTTCTGTTTTCAGATAAATTGGGAGCCCTAGCTGTGGTTTGGGCTAGGACAGATATCAATAATCAGTTATAGCTCTCTTTCTCACAGGGTCTTCACCAACCAAATCATGTTGGCACAGGAGATAAAGCATGTATCATCTTGGCCTCAGGTAATGGGAAGTAAGAAGTCATAATTCAGGGCATCTTTAGTGACCCGGTCATCTTGTCATTGCTTCATGTGGTGCCTTTAAATATATCTACAAATTCTCTGACAATCCTTCCTTTAAGCATTGCAGCTAATTCTTCTCCCTTTCAGTGTGGTCTGGACCTAGTAATTCCTTTCTGGTTAATAGAAAATGGCAGGGGAGATGGTGAGTAAACTTTGAGACTCGGTTATAAATGGCAGTGTCGATTTTGCCTTGTTCTCTCTTGGATCCTTTACTCTGGGGGAGGCCAGCCCCAACAGCCCTACAAAGACGTTCCATGTGGGCAGGAGCTGAGACCTTCTGCCAACAGCCCTGTGAGGGAGCCATTTCTGAAGTGGACCTTTCAGCCCCAGTCACGTCTTTGGATGACTGCAGTCCTGGCCGACACCTTGGCTGCCACCCCGTGAGAGACCCCAAGCCAGAACCCCTCAGCTAAGCCACTTTCAGATTCCTGACTCACAGAAATCATGACATAATAAATGTTTATTTTTTGTAGCCACCAGGCTTCGGGATGATTTGTTATGCAGCCAGGGCAGGGACTGGGGTGGAACAAGAGAGGAACCTGGGGCACAACATTTGAGGCCCACCCCCGAGAGTGGGAGCCTCCTTACATTTTAAGCCCTAGGTTCCTCGCTTGCCTCACCCTAGTCCCAGGCCTGTGTCTAGCAGCTCATAAGTCTCTGTCCACGCTCCGTCTCCCAACACACTCTAGTTCACAAGTAGGGATGCTCGGGGCTCTGAAGAAGCTGCCTCCATCTCTGGTTCCAAGTGGGGAACGTATGACAAAGCCCGTCAGCACATTCCAGTACCCTTAAGTCACAGTGATGGGATCAGCCGAGGCATGTGGCTCCATCCTTGTCCAATCAGGGTAGATGTCAAGCCTTTTGCTAGGGATGCTGGTCGAACAAGGTAAGTGTAACTCTGAGGACTTCTGGCAGCCTTTTGGGGCCCTCTGAGGGGAGCCAGATCGGGGCTAAAGGGGCTAGCAGGGTACAAAGAAACTGGGTGCTTGGTGATATTGTTCAGCTGCTAGATTAACGCCTACTTGAAGCCAGCCTCGTCTCTGGACTTTTCAGCCTAGTGAGCTAAGAATTTCCCTTTTAAGCATTTAAACCAGTTTGAGTCTGGTTTTCTGTTACAGGCAAAGGAAAGCACAACTGTGATGTTAAACACACAGAGGAGACCCCACATCGCTTACTCACGCAGATGCTGCCAAGGATCCAGCTGCTTCACACTGTGCAGAATATCCAGATGTTTCCATTAAAGTGTTCTCGTTTCAGCCAGATGTTGAGTACCTTGTACATGGAAGGTTAACATGATTTAATGTTTAAAAGCAAACATCCTTCTCTCCCCCTCCTCCTGTCTGGTGCCTGCCCACTTCCAGGTGGCCATGTACCACCTGAGTCCTCAGGCAGGTGCCATGTTTCGTACTAAGATATCATGTTATCCACCCCCTTCACCAACCACCACTTGCCCCCTTCCTTCACTATTTGGGACAAGGATTGGCATCCATCCTAGAGAGCCAGTCTAGAAGCTGGGCAGCAACCCATGAGTGGCCTGGCACAAAGAGATGATCTGGGACAAGCAGAGCCTGTCTTTGTCTTTCTGAACAAAGACATCCTGAAGGGAGCAGTTAGAGACAGACTCACAAAGCAGAGATAGGGCCATGGGAGAATGTTAAGCAAGCAAAAGTTATGTAGGAGCAGAAATGAGGAGCAGGCGAAGCTACAAGGAAAGAACCATCCTAGAGTCCAGGGAAAGAATAAGCTCATTGCTAGTGAGAAGGGATGGAGTCGATTCATAGAACAGGCTTCCTGAGACAGGGAGAGCACCACTGAGGAGACGGAGATCAGTTAGTCAGGACAGGCTAGATTTTGCTGTGCAAAAAACCACCCCCTGAATCTTAGTGGCTTAACCCAACAAGAGTTTATTCTTGACCACCCATGACCTGTCCAGTGGAAGCTCTACCTAGACACATGCTTCCACAATCACAGAGCAGAGGAAGGAAATTCAGCTAATGCTCATCAGCTCTTTAGGCTTCTGTGCACAGGTGACACACGTCTCTTCTGTTTGCAGTTCACTGGCAAAAGTAAGCCTTATGGCTGTGCCTAATTTTAAAGGTAGGATAGTCGTGTGATACTACTGTGTGCACGAAGAGGAGAAGCATGAATATTTGTGACCACCTTGCTGACTTCCGCAGAGAGGGGAGCTAGTCCCCAGAGCTGCTGCAGATGCTGCAGGTCCAGGTTTCATGAGGCCCTGCCACACTGTGGCCCTGGTTTATATTCACACAACATCTTCATCATTCTCAATGCTCCGTGCAGGTCTTGCAATGTCCACCACCCTCTATACGCGCACTTGCTTACTTCTTGCAACTTAAGACATCCCTCCATGGTTTCTTATTTCCTCTGAAGCCTAAAGCTAGCACAAATCATCTTTGTGTCTCTTTTTCACAGCAAGGTGGGGATCGACAGGCCCTCCTGCCTTGGGACTGTCAGAGAAGGCTGCTGGGAACTCTGTTTGTGCACACGGAGTCTCACCTGCCAGGTGAAAATCAAGTCCATAATGTTTTTTAGCACTTTTTTTTTTTTTTTTGCCAAACACTGTGCTAAGACTTTGTCTGAAGTACCCCATTTAAAATACTTACAACTTGCCCTGGCCGAGCAGCACAGTTGGTTGGAGTGTCATCAGGTTGTGGGTTCTAGTCCCAGTCAGGGCACATACCTGGGCTGCAGGTTCAGTCCCTGGTCAGGATACGTACAGGAGGCAACTGATCCATGTTTCTCTCTCACATTGAGGTTTCTCACTCTCTCCCTTCCTCTATCACTAAAATCAATAAAAATATATCCTCAGGTAAGGATTAAAAATAACAAAATACAATAAAATACTCTGAACCTCACTTTGCAGATGAAGAAACTATGGCATAGAGAGGTAAGCAACTCCCTTGGGGTCCAGTCTCATGTCTGTGCTCTCACATTGCAGTGTCACCCAAAGGGGACAGTGAGGAGGGCTAGGATGGAGGGGGCTTCCCCCGGCAGAGGGTGGTTGATTTGGGGAGAGGAGAGGAGAAGGGTGGAGGCTGCCTCAGGTCTGTAGAGAGCTTTCCTCCAGGGAGGAAGCAGCCTGGGATCCAGGAGCAATACACTTCATGGGGCAGGGTACGGCATCCTTCAGGTGGTCCTGGACCCTGACTCCAGCCGTTCTGGGAGAGGACAGAGAAATTGAAAGAAAATAAGCTGTCTTTGATCGAGCACACACAGTGACCGAACTGTGGTCTCTAAACATCTTTTCTCATTGAAAGGAACCAAGGCTTCTTGGAAACTTGGCTGTTTCCAGTTTTGGAACACAAACATACAAGATGGGCCCAGAGCATCTTATATCAGAAGGAAAGAAAGCTCGCAGCCACCCAGGAGTCGTGATGAAAGGACTCGGGAGCCAACCTGCAGGAGCTTGTGCTGGACCAAAAGGGGTCATTTGTGCATCAAAACCAAAACTAAACAAATAAAAGTGCTGCAGTGTATTGAAACACATCAAATACTTTAAAAATACATAGGTTCAAATGATAATAACAGTGGAAAGACATTTGGAGAATGCTTAGAGAAAACTAAGTAAATACATGCACCCCTGTGTTCCTAGCAGCATTATTTACAACAGCCAAGATCGGGAAACAGCCCAAGTGCCCATCAGTAGTTGAGTGGATAAAAAGCTGTGATACATTTACACAAAGGAATACTATGTGGCCATAAAAAGAACGAAATCTTGCCTTTTGCAGCAACATGGATGGACTTGGACATTATTACGCTAAGTGAAATACGCCAGTCAGAGGGACAAATACCATATGATCTCACTTACATGCGGAATCTTGTGAACAAAATAAACTGACGAACTAAACAGAAACAGAGGCATGGATACATGAAACATACTGACAGCTGTCAGAGGGGACAGGGGACCAGATGAAAGGAGGTGAAGGGATTGGCCGAAGAACATGTGCACACAGCCCGCAGACACAGACAGCAGTGCGGGGATGGCCAGAGGGAAGGGGGTGGGGGCTGGGTGGAGGGGGGCAAAGGCGGAACATAGGGACACCTGTAACAGTGTCAGCAATAAAAAAGTTTACATAAATAAAAAATAAATAAAAAGCAAGAAGTTTTTTAAAAGCTAACTTGGGGCCTTCTAACGATACAGTGAATTTGAGGGGCTCCCATGTACTCTCCAAACTCTTTTTCTGGCTTTGTTTGGGCTTGAATTCCACCATTAGAGACTCATTTCTTTGGGTTAAGAATGGTTCTGAATCAAAGTGAAAATACCCTTGGGAAAGACTTGTTAACTGCTTTTCTCATGAACTGTGATAGAGGCAAACTGGAAAGTCCTATGGTTCCTGGGGTCTGGACAGATAGGGGTACAGCTGGAGAGGATGGGTGCGGACAGGCAAACAGTGCGGCAACATCACGGAGGGCAGGCGAACCCCTGGGCTGGCCACTCAGAGTTCAGCTCTCGGTAGCCCAGTCGGATGGAGTCTGGTCCAGCAGGTGCAACAAATGGCAGAAGTGGTGTGTGTTCTATTATAGTTGGGGGATTCAGACACATGTCCTGCCACCGTTTTCTGGGGGACACTGGACAGGGCTCCCAGATCTCTCCCACTGGCCTGTGTGACCTCCTGCTCCAGCAGAGCTGCACCATCACAGCCCAGCCCTTGCAGCCTCTGCAAACTCCACCAGGCTCTTCACCCTGGGACCCCTTTATGACTACCAGGCCCCTTTAAGATGCTGGGCCCTTCCCTGCCTGGAGAAGCTGGCACCATGGGGAAGGGACCCAGCCACATGGGTCCCAGTGTGAGCTCAGAGCTGCCCACCCTCCCCCTCTCTCATGGCTCCCCACACTGTCCTGACATGCCCAGCTTCTCGAGCGACAGCCCGCTCACTCCTGGCTCCTGATGCTTGACTGCACCTCTCAGGCTCGGCGAAGCCTGGGACCCTCTGTCTCAGCCCAGGCCCTGAGGTGTCCTCGGTCCTGGAATCCTTTTTTCTTTGCGGTCCCCTCATGGGACCCTTGTACCCCAGACAAGAGGTTCTTTGCAGCCTTGCTGATCGGCTCTGTGGCTTGGCCAGATTTGCGGCTGGTCTGCCTTCACTCTGGGGTCTGCTAGCTGCCCTCACTGTCCTTTCCCACCCTACCACCTCACCTATCCCCTTCTGTCCCTTAGGCCTCTCTGTCCCTGTCCCTCCCTCCCTGCCTCAAAGCCCTCTTCTGCTGAGAAGAGCACCCATACCTCAAGTCTGAGCTCATCCTTCCCTGGTACCGCTCAGCCCACCTCTTCCTCTGGGGCTGAGCACTTAGTTTGGGGCTGACCCTTGGAGCCCCGTCCCCACACTCCCAGCCCATGACTAAGAGCCCTGGCTGAGCTCCCCTGTTCTGAAACCTGGCCTTTACCTGACCCCATGGGCAGGCCTGGGCACCAGCCTTGGCCCTCCCCAGCTGGCCTGTCCCTGCTGCCGCCTGAGCCTGGGTTATGACATCTTTCCACTGAGCGACTCTAATTTTGAGAAGGCAAACACAGCGGCGCCCACAGGCATCTGCACACGCTAGCACACATACGCACGCACCCCTCTTTGCCCTGACGCCTCACACGCTGGCGTGAAAATCTGGCTGGCTGTGTTTGTTTTTCTTCCTCTCGTTTCCCCTTTAGAACAAGCAGCAGTGCTTTAACGCCGACCACCCTCTCCCCTGTCCTCCCCTGGCAGCTGTGAATGAGAACAGAGTGTGTCTTTTAGCAGGAGGCAGCAGCCTGGATGAATCGATCGGAGCCTCAACGCTGGTGTGAGCATGTGTGTTTGCTTCTTAGAAACTCATTGCATATCCTGGAGCTATTTTTCCATGTGCCTTGGAGCGAATGCCTCCCCACCTCACCCCCTCCTTTCAAATTTTATTTTAGTTCATTTTTGGTCCCAAGCATTTTGTTTTCTGTTTTCTAAAAGGGAGCCCAAGTCTGGGCCTCAGAAAAACAAGGCCAAGCTGCCAACTGGAAATGTTTGCTCTGGGGGCGAGTTCGGAGGCTGGCGTCAGGCGGGGCAAGATCCGTGCCAGTGGAATGCGATTTGGGGGGGAAGCTGCAGGTCACTCAATCACTGGCAGCCTGCCCGGGAGCAACTGGATGCTTTCTGGGCTGTGTGTGTGTGTGCAGGCTTTTTCCCCTCATGCAAACAGAGCCCCGGAGACGTGGAGACAGAAGCATTAGGAAGAAACTAGACAGGGGGTTGGAAAATCAGGGGAACTGGTGAGATTAAGTGGGTGGGGGTGAGGGGAGGGTGCCAGGATCAGAGACACTTTATCCAGCATCCATTGTGTTCTCTGTCCAGAGCTGGGAGCTCCTGGGAGCAAGGAAGATGCAAACCACCTCAGCCCCCAGAGACTCATGAGCTCTTTGGAGGAACAAGGCTCCCAGTACAGAATGCGGGCAGGCCAGCCTGGAAGTTCTCCAGGGCTGCATAAATGGCTAAGGGTGTTCAGGGAGGGCTTCCTGGAGGAGGTTCAGGGTCCCAACCCTGAAGCATGAAGTGTTGTCTTGAAAGAATAGGAGTTGTTCCAGATACTGTTGGTAGCTACCATGTGCCAAGCCCTGTGCTAAGCCCTTTACACTGATGACCCCTTTTAATCCTCCCAACAACCCTACAAGGGTCAGTAATCTTTCTGTCTTTTGAAACTTTGAAAATGAGGAAACCGAGGCCCAGGGAGCTGAGGAGATTTGGCCAAGTTCCCAGTTTGTAAGTGGTAAACCCAGGGTTCAGCTCAGGTTGGTCTACTCTAACCCTGACTTTTCTGACCACACTGAGGGTCCTTTTCCATTTAGCCAAGTCCCCTGGATAAAGGCCTCTTTTGGTTTTTTAATTTTTTTTTAGTTTTTTTTTTTTTTTTTTTTATCCCTGGCCAGAGAACTGTTCAATTCAAGGTGGGCTCTGAGATGCGAGGGTTGACTGTCCAGAGAGGATCAGCGATCAGAGAAGAGCCGTTTGGTGCCCAGCCAGGCCCCCCCACAGCCTGGCTCACCTCACCAGCGGCCCACGTCACCTCCCACACTCCCTGGCATGTGCCCTTCACGCACAGAGTTCTTTCCCACCCCAGATGTTCACTCTGGGACTGCCCACTTTGGGGGTCCTCAGAAGTTGTCTGTGCCACTCTGAGTAGTGCCCGAAAGTGGGGTGAGCCAGACAGAGCGGGTTTATTCAGGGCAGCCAGCATGGCCCGAGATTTAGTCAGGAGGCCCAGAGCCGCCACCGCCTCCCAGTGATGATGAGCGTGTTGTTTCCCTGGTCAGGTTCCCGTTTCCTCAGTTCTACAGTGAGGAGAGGCCAGGTGGCCTTTGAGCTGTCACAGGTGGAGGGGAGGGATCACGATGGCAGAACTGATGCACAGGTGTTGAGGGGGTGGTCAGAGGGACTTGTCTAAGGGGTCCAGCCCATCGCAGGAGGGTTCTTTGCCTGGGGAAGCAGGGTCTATCTCCAGCCCAAGAGACGAGAGGGAAATAAGCCAGGAGAAGATGGGAGCAAGGGCGAGGGAGTCAGAGTCAGGACAGTTAGAGCCAAACCTATTTGGCAGGAACCAAACGGACAGTGGTCTGTCTGATTGGAACAACTGCACGGGCCACTTGGGGATTTTGTTGTCCTGAGGCTGAATAGTTGGATATTCTCACCCACTGATTTTTTTTTTTTTTTTAACCTAAATGACCACTAGTGTCAGGTAAACACTGGCTTGGGTCACCTGCTAGATCATCTACTTTGGTTGAACTGACTCATCAGTTCCATGAGACAACTGATTTTTACCAATTATTTCCAGGAAACAGGGCGTTTACTGAAATGAACCAAACCCAATAACGGTTTTCGGGTTTTGCTTTTCAGAGACAGTCTGGATCTGACACCTTTGGTTCTCAAGAGACAGGCCACCTGCCACTTACCCCGAAGCCTGATCCCCCAGAAGGCTGGGAAAAGCCCTGCGAGCAACGGGATTTGGGACTCAGTCTCCCCCTCAATAAAATGGGGAAGTTGAACGAGACCCACAGTAGCAAACACATGGTGTGAACACCGCCGCCCTTACTCTTCCATCCATAGCAGACATTGCTAATCAATTACAACACTCATCCCCAGGGGACCCAGTCGCAGCCTCAGAATCCTTTTCAACACCGGGCTTCAGGCAGCCCCTACCAATCAATTAGATTTGGCATGTGTGATAAAAAGCGTTTGTCCTCTCAGCACTAGATGATCCCCAAGCCTCCCTCCAGCTGTGCTGATCTAGAATTGCAACTGATTAGGTGTCTGAGGCCTCAGCCTGGAGACCACCAGATCGCCAGCTGTCCCTGAGGCTTCCCAGGTCTGTGGAGCTGCCCTTGAGCGAGGCCATGGCTGAGCTGGTGCCTTATTAATTTTCCTCACTGCTAATAAATGTGCATTGCGTCAGCTCCGTCCTGCCCCCTCCTGTTCTCCGGCTGCCGCCATCAGCAGGGACTTTTTCAAGAGCTGTAAAAATAGTTTTTTTGAAGAGTCTGCACAGAAGAAGCAGCCAAGCCTTTTTGTTTCCTTTCTTTTCTGAGGGATTGGGGGAGATGGGTAGGGAATACTTCACAGTGAAGGAATGTGCTCCTTGGAGAATTTAAAGTTGTTTTTCTTAAAATAAGAAAAAGGAGTTATCACTCTGGTTTCACATCGAGCCACAGAGCGCGTCTGTGAGGGTTGGTAACAGCTCCCAGGAGATCACTGGCTTAAGTCGGGCCTCATCAGGCTGTTGGTGGACAACAGGGTCCCCATGAACAAAGCCCTAATGAGCCTCCTGCTTCCCACCCATCCCTGGCCGTTCAGCTTCTGTGGTCCAGTGGGCCAGATGGCTCCCCAACAGGGCTTGTCTTGCCTGCGATGGAGGTTAGACGTAGAGTAGAGCTTTCTTTCTAACAAGCGAATGTTTCACTTTCCCCATTAGTACTCTGGATCATGAAGAAACTCCAGACAGATGCTAAGATGCTAGGGATGGGAAGGCCCGGAGGTATGTGGGCTTCACTTCCTCCCTGTGTTCCCGATTTTACAGATGAGGAAACAGGCTTTCAGGGCATTGGGGACAGGGGCAGCAGATACCAGAAGGAAGGGCACATAACTGATCCTGGAAGAAGATGCATCTCTTGACTCCCTGACCAGCAAGTCAAAGCTGCAGAAGAACTCTGGCAGCATTATAACCCAGAGCGTCTCAAGCCAGAGTAATATATACCCCTGTTTTAAAAGGCAACACATTGTCACAGAGCCCTAGGATATAATTATAATCTTATGCTTTATACTTTTAATTTTTATGTAATTACAAACCCAAACTAATCATTAAATGAATAAACAAAGCCACAAAGATGATAAAATTCACATTAACGACATTAAGTTAATATCACGAATAATAACGGTTTTGCTGAAACAGAACCCATAGGACGTAGAAGAGGAGCCGAAAAGAACAACAGGAGACTCAGGGCCTTCCCGTCAGAAGCCACTACAATGAAGGCTCCTGGGGGAAAGTCAGTGTCGGGGGAGAAGGAGGGCCAAGTCAGAGGCTGGTCAGAGGAGCTGAGAGACGCAGCTGCTTCTGGGCAGCACGCATGTCTTCTTAGGGGGCTGTTTGCCCAGCACAGCCTGGCTCGCATTGTTCCTTTCATGGGCAAGTCTCCTTGAGGCCCAGATCTCCCCCTCACTTCTTAGCAAATCCTTGACAGTGAGGGCAGTGCAATGTGGTCATCCCCTCTGTCCTTGCCATCTTACCTGCCAACGGGAAGAACCTTCGCTGGGCTTTGTGAAGGCGCAGATGCCCCCTCCACTTCCCACCTCCTCCGGGGGACAACACGGACCAAAAGCTCGATGTGCGAGCAGACCATGCAGTGTGGTGCAGCAGCGGAGGCTGGCGGCCCTGTTGCAAACAGGTGTGCAAGGGAGGTCTCAGGGAGGAGGTGACGGAACAGCAAAGGCTTGAGGAGGCGAGGGGACAAGCCATGGCGTTAGTCAGGGAGGTGGTCTGCCTAGCCAAATCCTGTTGTGCTCCTAGCCTGGTTCACATGCCCCTTCTTCCAGAGAGGCTCCCACATGTAGGGTTGGTTCCCACAGCTTCTCCTGCAGCGTGTGTCACTCCGCACCGTGTCTCGCAGCTCTTTTCAGTCTTGTACTCTCTTTCTCCTGGGCCTGGAGCCAGAGCACCAGGTCTCTTCCGTCATAAGGGCAGCTCCTGAGAGCAGGGGCTTCTGCGCACTCACTGCTGTATCCCCAGCCTCAGCAGGTGGTCCATAGATGCACACTGAGTTGTTGGAGGCGGACCGAGTTGGGGATGGGAACCGTCTGTCCTCAGCACTTGAGCTCCTGACAGTAGACACCTTGTTTTTCTGCCTCAGTCCCACCTTAGGCTCAACATGAGATTCGCCAAGTGAATGAACGGCTATTGATTAGGACTTATTGCCCCTCACTCAACTGATCAGACCCCAAGTCAAGGATAAAAGAGTGAGTTTGATGCGACCACCAGTTCTCAGTGGTCAGAGCAGCCGTTCTTGTGACGTGATTAACTGTTTCTGGATCCCCTAGTTTCTTCTGTTGAAGCGGCTAGTTGAATAGCTGAGCAAGCCCTGGTCTAAACTGAGCAGTGGGCATTCCTTCATTCAGTAAGTATTTATTGAGTGCCTACTGTGTACCAGGAATTGCTCTAGAGAGCTGGGGTCCAGCAGGGAACAAGGCAGGCAGAAACCCCTGCCCTCATGGAGCTAACGTTCTAGTGGGGGAGATAAGCAAACAAAACACCCACACATAGTGTCAGATGACGGTGGTAAGTGCTTGGAAAAATAACACAGGGAAGAGGTAGAAAATACTGAACAGGGAGGGTACATATTTTATATGGGGTGCTCAGGGACAGCCTCACTGAGAAGGTGACATAGAAACGCCAGAAATGGGTAAGGGAGTGAGCCATGGGGCTACCTGGTGTCAAGCATTCCAGGCAAAGGGAACTGCCAGTGCAAAGGTCCTGAGGCAGGAGGAATTGCTGGATAGGTGTGAGGAGTGAAAAGGAGCCGAGCATGGTTGGAGCAGAGTGATGGGTGCGGGTGGGGGTGGGGGTGGGAAAGGGTAGAGGGGATAGGGTCAGAGAAGAATGCAGGAACAGATGTCAACTTTGGCTCCTATTCTAATTTTTTTATTTATTGGTTTTAGTGAGAGAGGGAGAGAAACATTGATTTGTTGTTCCACTTATTTATGCATTCATTGGTTGATTCTTGTATATATGTGCTCTGACTGGGGATTGAACCTACAACCTTGGCATATCAGGATAATGCTCTAGCCCACTGAGCTACCCAGCCGGGGCTTGGCTCCTACTCTAACTTTCCAGTTTGCCACTGCTGCATAACAAACTACCCCACAGTGCACTGGCTTACCACAATTTAGTATTTTGTTCCCATGATTCTGTGGGTTGACTGGGCTCAGCTGGGTGGTTCTTGCTCTAGTTCTCCCACGTGGTTGCAGCCAGAATAGAGGCTTGCGCTGCAGGCATCTGAAGATTCCACTCACAGGTCTGGCACCATGGAGCTCTCCAGGTGGCCTCTCTTTCCAGCATAATAACTTGCACTTCTCACAGTGTGACTAAGGGCTCCAATTGGCAGGACTCAGAAGTAGCTGGTCCCCTTAAAGCACAGTATCACTTCCACTTCCACAGAGCTCTATTAGCCAAAGCAGTTGCTAGCTAGCCCAGATTCACAAGGGTGGAGAATTAGACGCCATTTCTTTGTGCATGCAGGGAGAGAAGAAATTCATGGCACCCTGCTAACACATCTGAGAAAAAAATAGGAAGTCACTGGGAGCCTGGGAACAGAGGAATGACACGACATGTCCTATGCTTTAACAGGGTAACTGGCCAACTGTGTGGAAACCTGACACCTGCCTGCCCATCATGCCAGGCTCCTCCTGTCGCTTATTGAGCACCTTCTTTCCCCCTGACCCACTGCAGCCATGCCCTCTGCAAGGGAACCTGCTTCATTCACAGAAGAGCACATGCTCACTGCTGAGAAGCTGCGCCCTAGCTAGGTATCGGAGGAGTGCTGAAGGCCTCCTTCTCTCCCTCCTGCAGCACCCTCATCTGGCCCGTGTCCCAGACCCAAAGACTCCCAATGTTCCATAATTGGAATGGTCACACAGAGAGAGGGAGGCAGAGAGAGAGGACTGGAGAGTAAGTCCGGAAGAGCTACCTGCCTGGCTGCCTCTTCGCTGCCGTCTGGATCCAATGTCCTGATGTTTGGTGGTGGCAGTGTGGGCACTATTGTTTGCGGGCCACCAGGCTGATGGTATTCTGCTTTCTGCTCATGGCCACGGGTGCACTTGTGCATAGCTGCTCTGAGTATGACTCCAGGGGGCACCAATCACATGTGTTCTGCTTCCTCCTGGCAGTCGAATTTCCATTCTCTCCCCCTTTCTCTAATGGGTGACGCACCCACTTTGGAACAATATGAACATTCAGAAATGAGGACTCTAGATTCAGGGATGTAGGGCTTCATGGAACAAGTGTCCAAGGTTCCGTCTCACCTGCCCAAGAAGACAGCAATCACTGGCTGACACCCTGCACAGCTGTCCTGTCCTCACCCATGGAATGGCACCAGTGTGTAGACACCAAGATGTGGGATCCATATGCCTGAGACTCTTGAGTGTCCAAAGGTGGTTCCCTATGCCACCTGACCCTTACCTGGAAGGAGCTGGAGGGGCACTGGGCTGGTGCAAGGGAGGCCAGCAGCTCCCACTGAGAGGTGGAAAGCAGGAAGCTCACCCAGGCTGGCAGCACATGCAAGGACACCCAGGCTGCCAAACCGGCCAGGCCTACAGGTGACCCAGTTACTCAGCTCCCACCCCCATGCTGGTCACTGAACTCCCTGGAGGCAGGGAAGCACGTGGTTCAAAGCTGGGGTTTTGGGGTCAGCTAGCCTGGGTTCAAGTCCTGCTTCTGTTATTTCCAGTGTGTTGGCAAGGCTTTTCCTCCAGGAGCCTCATTTCCTACCTGCAGAGTGGCTTTGCCTCCTTGGGCTGCTATAAGGATTTAGTGAAATCACTCCCTATGTGGCAATAATTATTACTGCCTGGCTTTCTAGCATTTGTTCTCCGTGCTTAAGCTGTAAACTCTTGCCTTCTCTTCCTTTTTTAGTTTCCTTCCTGTTCTCTGGACCAGTGGTCCAGGGGATGCGGGACCTCGCAGTGGCACCACCATGCTAGCCTCAGACAGTTGATTCAGAGGGGGGTGATTTAAAGAAAGTACCGTATAAGTTTTCTTGGGGCGTCTGCACTGTCCCATCCAAGGCAAGCAGTGAGACTGCCTGGAGCCTCGAGTGCCTTTCATCCTGGCAACTCTATGAATTCATGAAATCCACATTACTGTCATCGCAGGGCCAGGAACCTGGCTCCACAATCAGCAAGAAGTTCCTTGCGCGAGAGCGATGCTGTGTGCAAGCCCGGCAGTGTTACACCACCAGGGGGCGCTGCCTGGCTGGGATCTCTTCCCACTTCTCAAGGAGGCAGAATCGGAAGTCCTACGTTTGAAGTTTAGGCTGGAGGTTGTGGACAGGTAGGTAGACGGACTTTGAAAGTCTGCCACTTGACAGGCTGGGAATGACAACAGGGAACCTTCACACCCTTGGGCCCATTACAGTTGGCCTCCTGTTCTTCAAAAGACCATTCCATCTTATGACTAAGGGGATAATGCCCAGATAACAAGCTGGGACTCAGAGAGGTGAAAGGGTGATGAAGGCCACACGAAGGGCAGTGGTAAGGCAGAGATCCCTCCCAGGCTTGCCTGATGTCAACCCTGGGGTTCTGCCATTTGACCAGCAGGAGAAGTTGAATGGTGAGGGGGAAGGAGTGTGTCCTGGGAGACTGGAGGCAAGTCTGCATCCCATTCCACCTCCACCCAGTACAGTTGACCATTTCTATCCACTCCCTTCCCCTGCTGAGACACCACAGATGGGATCTTCTCCTCTTTTGGGGGGAGTTGGTGAGGAGCTCAGGATCAGCATGAATGACAGCCTTGATACTTGACCAAGACATGTGATTTTCCTGACTCACAGCCTACCCTCTTTAGGAACGATTTTCAGTCATGCCAGAGACCTCCACATGCCCCAACTAGCCATGGACACCCAGTTTGCAATTGCAGCCCCAGGCTGGGGCAGGTGCTGGGCTAGACAGAGCCTGGGCATCTGTGCTGACCCAGGGTGCAGAAGGCCACCATCCACTCTGTGTTGTGTCCATGCTGAATGCTGTACGTGTAGCCTTGTTTAATCCTCATGCCAGCCCTGTGAGGCACACAATTATGATCTGCACTTTACAGTGGGGAAACTGAGGCCCAGAGCATACTTTAGCAGCTGCGGAGAGAAGCCTTTCCCCCATTTCTGCCACTGACTGGCTAGATGCATGGAGAGCAGGCAAGCTGGGGTCTTAGTGTCTGGCTGGGATCTGGAGAATGAAAAGGGCATGTGGGCTGGTCGTTCTTCAGCAAAGGTTTCCTGGGCATCAACCCTTGGAGAGAGAGAAGAAGGAAATAGCTACTTTCTAGGAGCTCACAAGCCCAAGAGCTCAGACAGGTCCCCCGCTGAGGACGAGTGGGAGCAATACCTGTGAGTGAGCATGTGCAGAGGCCAGCAAGGGTGACAGGGGGCTGTGGTGGTCAGCCAAGGCTTACAGGAAGAGAGGAGAATGGAAACAGCCACCAAAGGGTAAGGAAGATTGTGCTCGGCAGAGGGGAGCTGTGGGAGACCTTTGAGCAAAAGCCAGCACTTTAGGGTCTCTGGCTGGGTAGGGAAACAGCAAGGGGACGAGGACTCCTCGCTGAGGCACTCCCTTGGCCTTCAGGGCATAGCTAAAGTGCAGGAAGACACTGGGTATCCAGGGAAGGGTGGGGGGCCTTGAGGAGCAAATGTGCTGTGATGCTGGAACCCAACTCAGTGGAAAAAATGAGGTTTTGCATTTACTATAATCAGAAAACTGCATGCCTCCTCCATGTGTGTCCCCATGGGATGGTGGACGTGTGAGTGTATGTTTGAAGCCTTATGTCAAAGTCCTTTTACATCCATGATCTCTTTTTACTTGCCCAACTACTTTGAGAGGTTGGCTGGACAGAAATATCCTCAAGGACAGATGAGAAAAGAGAGCCTCAGCGGGATAAAATGTCTTGCCCAGGGTCATGGGGCTCATCCGTTGAAAAGCCAAGACTGATCTCGGGCCCAGCTCTATGCTCCTGCCCCTGAACCGTCTGCCCAGACCCCATCTTACCTCCCGGATTCTGCATGCCGCCGGCCGCCCCCACTCCCAGGGCATTCTCCCTTAGACTCTGGACTGTGTGCGAGCCCTGCATTTTCCCGGGAAAACCCACAGTAGGCCTGGCAGATCTGGGGGTGGGAGTGCAGGACTGAAACCAGAAAGAGGAAGATCCCAGTGGCTGCAGAGGCCAGAGCCCAAAGCCAGGTCAAGGGCCCATCTTCTGTTCCCAAACCGCTTTGAGCAACCACCACCACCTTTAGAAGGAGCTGCCACAGAAGGGACCTGCGAGGAGTGCGGCCCTGTGCTGGTGCTCCAGGGCTGCCTCAGGGTATGGGGCTTGGATGAGGGCCTACTAGTCTGACTCCTTCTTTCCAGAGTCTCCAGAGGAACGGCAGAGAACTGAGGGCCTGCGGAGTTGTGCCCTGACCCAATAACGTGGGCACTGCAAAGGTCTCACTTTATACCAGCCACTGCTCTGAGTGGTTTGCACACATGTGTACAATGAATCTTCACAAGCCCCTTAGGAGGAAGGTACCCTTTATTACCTCCATTTTCAGACAAGAGGGAGGCACAGAGGTTCAGTGACTTAACTCAAGGTCACTCACTTTGTAAGTGGCAGAGCTGGGGTTTGAACCCAGAGAACCTGAGAGCTGTTCTGCCCACTATCATTCGGCTCCTGCCTGCTATGTGCCTGGTACTTCTTCACGGCAAGGCAGTGACTGAGGTGTTGATGTTCTCCTCATTTCACAGGTGAGCAAATCCAGGCTTAGCGGGCAGCCTGGGGTGAGGTGACTTCGGATTCTCGCAGTTGCTAAGTCTGGCTAAATGCGAAGCGTGCACCCCACTCAGTCCCTTGAGGGCCCGTTTGACTTGCTGTGCGACTATGGAAAGGCACACTCCTTTTCAGAGCCTCAGTTTCCCTATCACTGAGGCCTTCTGCTCCTGTCCTCCTCGCTCCAGCAAGTGGCAGAAAGCGGCTGCGGTGCTGGACACTCCAGAGCCTCTCTCTTGTCCCATTGAACCGCCCCACCCCACCCCACCCCACCCCCGCCCCCAAAGTCGCGGCTCCGTTTTTTCCCTCCATTGCTTAGAGTTAGGGTGGAGGGGTGAACGGCGAGGCGCTAGGTGCGGAATGTCTACGCTGCATCCCCGGGAGGTCAGCAAGGCCCCGCTCTGTTGTGGGGAAGGGTCGAAGGGTCCCGGAGCCACGTGCTCGGGCAGTTCTGCGCAGAGCTGACAGTCCTCTGGAAAAGAGCAGCGCTCCCCACTGGAGGAGGGGCTGGGCAGGGAGAGCCAGAGGAGGCCGATTCTGGGCAGAAGGGGTGGGGGTGGGGGGAAGGTAGAGAGGACGCGGACAAAGGAGGCGGCCGGCAGCCCAGCTGTTTTGAAAAATGCTTCCTGTTTCTTTAAAGGCGCTCGCAGCTCGGGCGGCCGGGCTGGGAGGCGGTGGCGGCGGGAGCTGCCTGCTCTCCGGGCGGCGGCGCTGACTGATCTCGCGAACTGGGCTTCTGTGTAAACTGAGGCTAAACAAACACAGATGGAGCGCAGCGGGCGTGCTCCAGAAATGCTGGCACGGCGGCAGCGACTTCAGATGACACTCTGAGCGCTTCGGGAAGGGATTGCCCGGCGGCTTCACGGAGCCGGCGGCGCAGCTGCCCCGGGCGCGGGGGGGAGAGAGAGAGAGAGAGAGAGAGAGAGAGAGAGAGAGAGAGCGAGAGCAGGAGAGAGCTCGAGCCTCCGAGGCGCCGAAAGCGACGGCCACCGGGCAGAACCGGGCGCCGCGTGCAGAGCGAGCGCGGTGGGCGCGCGTTCAGGGCAGCCCCACGCCCCTGCCTCGCGCGCCGCCCACGCCATGAAGCACATCCCAGTTCTCGAGGACGGGCCGTGGAAAACCGTGTGCGTGAAGGAGCTGAACGGCCTCAAGAAGCTCAAGAGGAAAGGCAAGGAGCCGGCGCGGCGTGCGAATGGTTATAAAACTTTCCGATTGGACTTGGAAGCACCGGAGCAAGGAGCCACTGCCACCAACGGGCTGCGGGACAGGACCCAGCGGCTGCAGCAGGTCCCGACCCCGTTGCCAGTCCCAGTGGCCCCGGCCATTCCCTCAGGTGCGGGCCCCGACACCGCTGGGGATCGCGGGGTCACCCGGGCGCCGGAGGTCTTGGATGCGCGGAAACGCGGCTTCGCCCTGAGCGCCGTGGGACCCGGACTCTCCACGCCGCCGCCGCCAGCACCCCAGGGCCAGGTATCTGGGGGACCCGAGGTACAGCCTTTCCGGGACCCCGGCCTGCGTCCCCGCATCTTGGTGTGCGCACCGCCTGCCCGCCCCGTGCCTTCCGCGCCCCCAGCGCCGCCGGAGACCTCAGTGCGCCCTGCGCCCCCCGCGCCCCCCGCGCGCCCCGGGGAAAGTTCCTACTCGTCAATTTCACACGTAATTTACAATAACCACCCGGATTCCTCCGCGTCGCCTAGGAAACGGCCGGGCGAAGCGACTGCCGTCTCCTCCGAGATCAAAGCCCTGCAGCAGACCCGGAGGCTCCTGGCTAACGCCCGGGAGCGGACGCGGGTGCACACCATCAGCGCAGCCTTCGAGGCGCTGCGGAAGCAGGTACCGGCTCCGGACCGCACACTCTCACTGCGCCCGGGGGAAAATTGCCAGAGTGGGTGGGTGAGTGCCCGGGGGAATTCAAGGAGGCTGAGGGTGTGTGTGAGAGGCAAGCTGTTCCCGCCCGGTGGGACCCAGAATCCTGACAGGTTTGGGGCCTCCTGGAGTAGTGACCGTTGCCTAGCGTTGGTAAGTATCTTAGTTTGCAAAGTGAGGGTGAAGGTCCCCCCAAGGCATGTCCTGGTCCTCCCCGCCCCTCACCACGGAGTGACCCTGTCTGTGTCTGACTTCAGCGCTCATAGTTAACTTTTATGGCAGTGAGTATTTGTCTCCTGGAGTTCCTTGGGAGCGGTGGGGAGTGGAAAGGGGGAATGTGGGGATCTGTCTCTGGCGGGGAAGGGGGGAAGACCTTCCCTACAGGCATTTGGCATGGTCCGGGTCCTGGGGTTGCCACAATATAAATGTCTCACATTCCCTCTTCAGTCCCCAGCTCCCAGTAGGGATGCCCCACACTCAGCTTCCTTCTGTGCTCTACGCCCCTTCCCTTGGTGTCCTTAATGACGGGGCTGCAAGCCTACTCCTCCTCCCCAGGGATGGCCTCAGGAATTGGCTGGTGAGAGCCCTCCCAGGAGATCCCTTCACCGCTGCCCTTCATTCCGTGGTGAAGCAGGCAGGTCTGCTGAGGGGACTGGTTAGTTGGGGGATCTTTCGGAGTCTAGCTCCGGGGTGGGACAGGAGCTACTCAGTTTGAGGCTGGTGGAGTTGTCCTCACCCCGCAGTGTCTTGAGCAGAGGAGGGGCAATGGGTGGGGAGAGGCAATTTTACAATACCACTTTAGACAAGATTGCCCTGGGGTTCTAGGCTTCTCATTTTCTCAGAGAGAAGGGAGATCTAACAAGGGCTGGTAAGTGTCCCTTGCTCCCATCCATACAGGGAATGGAGAAGATCAGGGGGTGGATGCTACTGTAGTGAGGTTTTTCTCTTGCTCAGCTGCTGACTTCCTGTGTGACTCCAGGGAAGTTACTCACCCTCTCTGGGCTTTAGCCAGCAACAAAGCCGTTCAGAAAACATGATCTTCTTTTTGGATCACACTCTGCCCTTCCTGTGGGTGGGGTGGGCAGCAGTGCCTGTGTCCATTCATGGGAAGGGAGTTGAATTGGGGAAAAGAACCGCTATGACTTTTGAGCCAGTATCTTGCTTGGGTTTTGGTAAGATGTTTGCTCAGTGAGTTGGAGTGGAGGGGTCAAGTAGTTGACACAGACCAGGTTGGGCACTAACCTTAGCAACGCCAGTTGGGACAGTGGGCCGTGGGCCCAGTGGAGCATTCAGCGTCCGGATGCCTCTGGAGGGCAACAGCCTGTGGAGTGCGCTGCAACCCACCCCTCAGGAAAGAAGGGCGGCAGAAGGCCTGTCCACCTGCTTGCTCTGCAGCTAGGGAGACTCTTCCCTGACTGGGGAGGCCACATACTCAGGGCATCACAGCTGATGAGTAGCAGGGCAGGGCTGGCACCCAGGTCCTTTGAGTGCCAGTTCAAGGCCCTTTCCACCCCTCTGGCTTCCTCTTTCAGTGTGGAGAAAATACTTCGCAGGTGGTAAGACAGGTTCAGAGAGCTTATGTCAGGTGATTGAAGCCTTGTAGGTTTTGCACCGTACACCTCCGTGGCACGCTACTCACTAGTCTCCAGTGTACTGTGCCTTCTCGGCATGGTGCAGTCACAGCCTGCATAGCTGAGCCCAGCTTCGGATCGGTGTCAGTGAGTCACTTCAGTGCCCAGGCTCTTGATAGCTCTGCTCCTCAGCCTGTTGAATACCCCAGAGCTGTCCACCCTCAGCACTAAGGAAGCCAGGCAGCCGCCTGTTTTGTGCATCCTACTATCCTCTCAACCAGGAAGGGAGTTTGTGGGGAGGAGCTGCTTAGCCACAGAGGTGCAGATCGGGGACAGGCCGTCTGGGCTGGGAGTGCGTGATAGCAAGGCCAGGTTGGTGGGTGTGTGGGGCAGATGGTCAGGCCTCAGCACATGCCACCAGCCCAGCTGCATGGGGCCGTCCCCGCCCCCTCATGTGAAGGCCATGTGTGCACAGCTGGGCCTGGCCCATGTGCGGGGCTGCTCCAGGACCAGGTGGGAGGGGTTTGAGGGGGAAGCCTGGCCTTGCTGGGTGGGTGAGGGGGGGACAGAGAGCTCTGGGCCTCAGGCTCCTGGCAGAACCTTCTGGCTCACAGACTGTGCTCACTCTGGGGGCATCTGGTGTGTGTGCAGATTGCCTTTCTCCCCTGGAAGTGGGAAGCCCCTTAGCCTTGATGGAGGAATGGTGGCCTTGTAGGCAGAGGCCTACAAGTCAGTGAGGAGCTCTCAGGATCTGCTGAGGCGCCTCTGCATGAAGGAGGTGCCAAGCAGGTGGGGCCTGGGTGCCTCCTCGGCTGTCCCTGGAATCTCCCAGGGGATCCTCACCACAGGGGCTCAGGGTGGCCCGGGATGGCTGTGGGGGTAGTGCCGCTACCCCAGCTCCTCTCTCAGTCTCAGACCCCTCTGTCCTGCTCCCTCGTGCCCACAGTCACCAGGGCGGTTGCTCAGGAACCGCACTGAGCGGGCCTACAGTCTCGCATCTGTAGAGCTACCCCCCATGTTACAGATGAGGGCACTCACAGAGAGATTAAGCAAGTGACCAGGATTTGTACCCGGGCCTATCTGACCTGGGGGCGTGGCTCCTACTTATTAAAACTCAGGTTCTCAGGCTCTAGCCTGTTGCTGTGTAGAACTTGACAAGGACCTTGAACAGCTCTGCATAGAGTCTTTGTCTCAGGAAGTCTGTGCTCGCTGACACAGTAATTTTAACAGTAATTTCAAGTGGAATCAAGTGCTTAGCTCTGTTTCATGGGCAGTGTTGGAGCTCTGTGGGTCCAGGGGTCTCAGTGGGTTTCCAGGAGGGTGCCTTGGGCTGGGTGTGAAGGGTGGGTAGGAGCTGGCACAGAGGCCAGAGGGGAGAGGGCTTCCAGGCCTCTCCTACATTGGCTGGTAGGTTCTTGGCTTGGTTTCTCTGTAGCACCTTTTTGCATTTTCCCACAGCAATCCCATTCTGAGGTAGCAGGTATTCTGATGTCCATTTTATTGGTGAGGAAACTGAGGCCCCCTAAGGTTATGAACATCCCTGAGGTCATGTGGATGGCTAAGGGTAAAGCCAGGTCCTCAGGCTCCCAGGCCAGTGCCTTTTCTTATTTCCCTGCTTCCTGGAACCTGGAGAGGGTCCAACTTGGGGTGGATGGGATGGATATTCTGGGGGCATATGGGACCTCATGACAATCCCTAAATTTGCTCTTCTGAAGCTGAAAAATCTTCATGGGGTGAGCACAAGCAGGTCCTTTTACTTTCCCAGAAGTTGGGCAGTCTCTCAGGAGTCGGAGCCAAGTGATCCTGCTGCCTCCTTGGGCCTGTGTCCTCTGACCAGGGTGAGCAGGCAGCTGCTGTGGGTTCTGCTGTGGCAGTGGGGTGGCTGGGCTCGGGGTCTCCCTGCGCATGCTCAGAGAAGTAATGCACAAAAGCTGGTGCGTGGCATCAGTCTAGAACTCTCCATCTGCAGCTTGGAAGGTGGCCGGTCCACCTCCCCATCCTAGGCGCTAGGGGCCCATGCACATCCCCACACAGTTGCTTTTGGCTAACTGGAAAAAGCCCAGCTAAGGTGGGAATTCAAAACTCCAAACATCTCCCACCAGCTGAGAGTTGTAGAAAGTTCTTACACACCCACTATCAAATGCTCCTGTCAAGTACAAGTGATGCTTCCTACCTCTTGGAGCTGTTTTAGGATGAAGGTAGGCATGGTATGCAAAATACTCAGCCCTCTGCCTGCCTGAACAGACCACAATAAACAGCAAGGAGGGGCCTGGCCCAGGCGGTCATGGAGGGTGGTCAGGGATTGTTGGCCCCATTCTCTGGATGAGGAAATTGAGGCTCAGAGGTGAAAAGCATTTGCCCAAAGTCGCACTGCTGGTAAGTGGCTGGGATTCAGACCAGCCCTTTCCTTTCCACCCAGAATTAGAACCTACCATTGGATTCTAACTTTGCAGTAGTGGCCCGGGCTGGGGTGCCTCTGAGCTGGGCTGTCGGGGACCAGATGCTCCGTCCTGCAGCTTGGGCACTAGCAGGATCTGGAATTAGCCAGGTGGGCTGAGGAGTACGCCCCCCTTGGGGGCGGGGGCGGGGAGGTGGAGTGATATGATTGAAAGTTGCCCTTGGTGTCCAATATATGGCCACCTCTGGTGGTGGGAGCGGAAGAGCCCAGTGGCTGCGTGCCTTCCTTGGGCACCAAACTTCTGGTCCCAAACAGGTCTCAGCAGTGTGACCTGGGGCCCAGTGTGTCACCTCTCTGTTTCCGTATGTACAGATGGGATAATAATCTTTTTTTTTTTGGGGGGGGGGAAGGTTTTAAATGGGATAAAACTACTTGAAATAGCTTATATACCCAGCACTCAATAGACAGTCTTCCTATGAGATCTGGACTTTGACAGAAGCAGTGTGACAGTGACAAATCTGGGGCAGAACTGGCCCAGAACCTGGCACAGGCGCCCCTAGGTCGGCCTTGACCTCCTCTGTGTCTCTGTATTCCCGCAGTCATCCTGGGTCCCCAGAAGCAGCACCCTCCCGAGAGCCCTGCTCCCGAGAGCCCTGCTCCCGACTGCAGGGCAGCCAGCTGTTCAGGGGCCAAGGGCTCCCAGAGCTGAATGACTCCCAGCGTGGCCTCTAGGTGAAAACAACCCTAGGGCCCGTGTCACAGAGCTGCGTCCCATGTCCAGGGCCTCCACCAGGCGGGCACTCCCTTCCTGGGATCCTCTGTCCTAGGATTATCAGGAGCCTTTTGGTCCCACAGACCTTGTTTATTTGTTCATGCTGATAAAGCAGGATCCTCTGGCCTCTGGTTGGGAACAGGCAAAGTGCATTGTTCTGCTGGCTTTTCTTGGATGGATTTGGAGCTGTGGCCAGACTGGGAGTGGGAGGTAGGAAAGGGAAATGCACTGGAGGTTGGCATTCTCTCTGTCACCTCCCTGCCCCTCCCTGGGTTTCCTAGCCTGGTGAGGGACAACTCCTCGGCCGCTGGAGCATTTTAAAAAGTGACAGCAAACCTTGCTTCTGGTGCGAGTGTGTCTCAGGACGCCCTCGGGGTAGGCGCTCAGCAGTCACTGTCTCGGCTGTAGATTTTCTGCTTCTCGCCCTCTCTGGACCTGCTCCTCGGAGACCTGCATCACCAACTGTACCATTTTGCTGACTTGTATCAGGCCTTGCTCCGGGCAGTGCCTATGTCATCTCATTTAATCCCTACTATGCTGTGAAGTCAGCCCTGTTAGCAATATGACGAGACTGCCGGAGCTCAAAAAGATGACATCACTTGCCCAAGGTCTCCTAGCTAGGAAAGGCTAGAGCCAGCAGTCGAACCAGGTGACCAAAAGCTTTGTGTGCTTAAGCTCCAGGCCAGATAGCTAAATCTTCATCCTTAGGATGAGGAGAGGTTTTGAACCCAGTTCTAAACATTCTGGAGTCACGTGGTGAATGGGGAAGGAGGTCATTCATCTTATTCCACAAACCCTTTTGAATGCCTGTTATGGGCAGGACCTGTGCTGGGCTCTGCAGACAGAGACCTCTCCCTGCAGCACACCGGTCATGAAATGAGTCTCAATTAGCAGGAGTTAAGGTCCGATGGGTGGCTGCTGATGGAACACCACCAAGGGCAGACACCCCCCCTGCCCCGCCTTACCTTCAGCCTCCTGGTCTAGGGTTGGGGTGGGACAGACAGTCAGGGAAAGCTTATGGACAAAGTGAGGTTCCAAGTGAGATCAAAGTGGCTGCTACATTTAGGGTCCTCGTCTGAGGTGATCATGCTGTTCATGCTTTACTTCCAGGGCCTAGAATAGTGCTTCTCAACCTCAGCATCTTTGACATTTTGCTGTGGGGGCATCATAGGATCCTGCATGTGGTAGGATGCTCAGCAGCCTCTACTTACCATAGGCCGTACCTCCCCCTGCTCCCAGTAGTGACAATCAAGAATGGCTGAAGACATTGCTAACTGTCCCCAGAGCAACAAAATTGTCCCCGGAAGAGAGCCACTGACCTAGAATAGTACCTAGCATATGCAGGGGGTGGGGGGTTGCTCACTAGATGCTTGTTGAATGGATGTGCCTTGGGGGTCCCACTCTGTGGGATGACGGTTGATTAGTAAGAGATATTGGTGGCAGATAGATCTGTTGTGTATAGATCCTGGAGAGCCAGAGAGAGGAAGAAATCTGGAGCCTTGGTGGCTGGTGGAGCACATTTTGGCCATTTGGTTGAAGGATGCCTCATGGCAGCAATGAACAGCTCCTGGTGATAGGCCCCTCTCAGAGGGATCTGGTGGTGGCGTTTCCACGTTATGACACATAACTGTGCTGTGGGCTTTGTAGGCTTTTGCTCATGCAGCACAAACGTTGGTGGACAGGTTAAAAAATTAGAGCCTCCACCTCTTCACCTGGTACAAACCTTTGTGTAGTTAGTGAGTGCCAAGTTGGTGACGAACCACTGACAGACGTGTCAAGTCTGGTTGGGGCTGTAAACATCTTTAATGCATACGCTGTATGCCCGGCAGCAGCCCAGGTTCAGAAGGAGCATAAAGAAAAAGAGGGAAAAAAAGGGAAACCAACCATGTGCATGCCTTCCCCACTGAGCGCTGGCACTTTTCCTTCTCCTGTGCTCCCAGGGTCCCTAACTCTGTTATCAGGGTAGCAATCACATTATTCATTGTCAGAACCTCAAGCGCCTAGCAAAACAAGCTTCACTGAATGAATGCGTGAATGAATAGAATATCAGAGCTGCTAAAATTGTTCCCAGGGTGGGTTGGGGCCAGGATGGGGGTGCACCGTGCTTTGTTCAGACCAACTCGCGGGCATGAACTGAGTCTTGGTTTCTTCCTCTACCAAGTGGAAATTGGTATGGCTCCCTGGGTTTGTGAGTGCATGAGCTGAGATGTATGTGAGGAAACAGGGGGTGTTTAGAACAGACAATAAAATTCTGTCATGGGCTTAGAAAGGCCACCTCTGCTGCCCAGCAGCACCTCTCGGCTGGTGAGGATGTCACTGTGAGCAGCCCCAGGCCTGCCTGGCCAGGGTGCCCGCGGGGTCGTGCTCGGCACAGAGACCCCGGCAGCTCCTCCTGACGCCTTCTCACCCACCAGGTGCCGTGTTACTCGTATGGGCAGAAGCTATCCAAACTGGCCATCCTGAGGATTGCCTGCAACTACATCCTGTCCCTGGCGAGGCTGGCTGACCTCGACTACAGCGCCGACCGCAGCAACCTCAGCTTCTCCGAGTGTGTGCAGCGCTGCACCCGCACCCTGCAGGCCGAGGGACGTGCCAAGAAGCGCAAGGTATGCGCCAGCCCCTCAGGTAGCAGCCTCTGGGAGAGGACAGGGAGGTGGGGGACAGGAACTTGGGGTGTGCTACACTCACCCAGACTTCCAAAGGGCCAGCGAGGTCAGCCTTTTGGAGCTTTGCTGGGGTCATCCCAGCTTCAGAGCCCTTCACAGTCTTGGGATCATGGACGTGACTCCACTTCTGGTAATGGGGCTGCTGGGCACCTTCGACCGTTGCCCAGGGACTCTGGGCCTGGGTTTGCTTATCACTGGAATGAGGATGGCTTGTCTCTGAAGCTCTTTCCAGTCTTCTGGTGCTCTGGCGCTGAATTCCCCATGTGGGCCCTCATAGATGTCATATCAGGGTGGGATCCCCTGAGCAGATGAAAGCCCCGAGAACCCTTGGGCAAGACTTGGCCTGTGGGTTATCTGAGGCCATACATTAAGGTGGATGATATCCATTCATTCACTCACTCATTTATTCTTGGAGGGATTTGCTGACCCCCAACCTGAGCATGCTGGGCAGGGCTATCAGGATGATAAACATGTGGTTCCAGACCCCACGCACCTTACAGATGGTTAGAGAGACCCTCTCACCAGTATATAAGGGCAGGGCAGTGTGGTGGAGGTGTCCCCGAGGCCTGTGCTAGGGGCTGTAGAAGGCCAGGCAGAGGAGGGGCAGATAGATACCTTTCCTACCCAGGGCAGTTTAAAAGGGCATCTTAGTGTAAGGGGTGGTTGAGCTGGGACCAGCAGGACAACACGAGATCGCCAGAGGTAGAAGGAACAGCCTGTAGAAAGCCTGGTGTGTTTAGAGAAATATGTGCAGGAGGAAAGGTGTGGAGCATAACTACGGTTCCCAGGTGGCCTGTGCCTCAGCATTTCCAGCTGGGGACCAGTGCCAGGCAGTGTTAAGCAAGGCCTGTGGCAACCCTCTGGATCTCGGTTCCCACAAGGCTTGAGGGAGAGTGACAGAGGGCGGGACCCAGTCCATGTCCGTGAGGAGGGTGGTTGGCTCCCCTGGGCATTCAGACATGGGGAATGTGGGGAGCCAGCTACCTGGCACCCTCCTTGGGTTTCTTACTCCCTGGCCTGCCCCTCCCCCTATCCCTGACACTCACTCCACCTCCCTCGTTCCCAGCAGGCCCTTTAGCGTTCTTCAGGTTTCCCAGGGGCCCCTAGGCCCCTGCCAGAAAGGCTGTCCATGGCCTCTCCCGCCTGTACCAGGGAGGGCCCTGGCGTGTCCTCACAGCCAGCTGCTGCTGCTGCTGTGATAACTGCACATTGTGTTCCTGGGGGTGATTAACATGGGCCAGTTAGATGAGATCTTCATCAAGTGGGTGAGAGAGGAAGCGCCAGTGGCTGCTCACAGGGCGGCTTTCCACTGGAAAGTGACACGGGTAAATTAAGGGAGTGATTGATGGCCCCGTGAGGCGCTCTGTCACAAAGGGGGTTTGTAAACTCTCTGTGAACTTCCCCTGGCACTCGGGCGCTCTGGAGGTCCAGATGGGCAGAGTGGGCAGGCACCATTTTCTCCATGTCTGCTCCTCGGTGCCCCTCTTTCCGATTCTCTCCTCACTCACCATGGACAGCAGTCCATGGGCCTCGATTGGCACACACAGTGTCCTGGGCTGCAGAGGAGGCTGACACCCATGAGGCGAAGAAAGAAGGGAGAGTGAAGTGAAGATGTCCAGTGGAGATGAGCTTTGGTTTCCCCTGAAGTCACCAAATCTAAAACACTTTAGAGACCATCTGGACCAACCTCCTGTTGTCCAGATTGGGAGGCTGAGTGGAAGATTGTGGTGAAGAGCATCAGACAGCCCTGACTTCAAAGTCCTGGCCTGCTACCTACCAGCTGTGTCATCTTGGACCTATTTCTCAACCTCTTTGACCCTCCGTTTTCTTGTCAATAAACAGGGATGGTTCTAAGGTCCTTTCCACTCTGACTCTCCACGAGGAGGTCTTGCCACCTTGGAAGGGCACTGAGCAGCTTGTATTCTGCATCACTCTCCTGCCAAGCAGGCTGCCCTGTGACTGCCATCTCCCAAGTGCTAGGCTTGGGCAGTCACCACTGCCAAGGGGACCTAGTTGGAGGGACCGGACAAGGTCCTGGAGCTGCTGTGACCTCTGAGGGCTTCCCTGGGCCCAGCATTCTGCCCTGGCAAGTTGGGAGCTCACAGGACTACTCCACTTCTGCTGCTGTGCCTTCCTGCATCTCTGGCACCATGCAGGTGTGAGAGTTCCAAAGTGTCCTCAGGGATGGTCTTCAGTGACCTGCCCAGCAGACCTGAGTGGCTGGGGCAGGCCTCTGTTTTGTTAACTAGAACCAAGGGGTATGGTGTCTTGAGAGATTCATTCATTCATTCATTCATTCATTCATTCAATGTTTATTGAGCACCTAAAGCAAGTTACACAATGGGGAACTCTATGCTGAGCACATGGGCACTGGGATGGGATGTTAATGGTGGGGTGGGCTTGACTCTCCACAGTCCCTGTAGACAGAGGGTATGGATTTGGGGCCCAGGTCAAACCCTCATTACCCCTCCCTTACGGCCACTGAGCATAGCCTAAGGGTTAGAGAGACAGAAAGCAAAGAAAGGAAGAAACCAGAAAACAAAGAAGTCCTCGATAAATGGCAGCTGGGATGGTAATGGTCACCGATGTGACTGAGGATGGTTTGTGCTGTCCCACTTGAAGATGGCTCCCTCACAGTTAATGTGCCCTGAAAGGCCAGGTGACCCTTTTTCAGGTCGCCTCCTTAAGAGGGCTGCCTCAGGTCCCCTGAGATCCCTTACAGCTCTACCGAGTTGCTGTGTCTCTCCAGACCTGTGTGAAGCATGGGATTTAAAGTGGACCCTGCTTGCCCCCAAGGCCCCAGGTGCATCCTCTTACCCATCTCAGATCTTTCCTACCAGGGTGGGGCACTCGCATTCCTTGACCGGTGAGTCTTCCATCTTTGGACCTTGCGGGATGTGATTTTGGGGATCCAGAGCCCCGTTTGGAAGTCCCAGTAGCGCAGAGGCCGTGTCAGAGGTCGCCCAGCAGAGAGACAGGCAGGAGGAGTTGAGCAGCTCTGGAGAGCTCAGTTCTGACTCCTGCTGCAGCCGGAGATAATGCACGTTAAGCACCTGGCCCTGGGCCATGTTTCCGCAGCTCCTGTTTTTAAAGCAGCAACTCCTGAAAGCTAAGGAGAAGGAGGAGGAGGAGGAGAAGAAGAATGAGGAGGTAGAGGAAAAAGAGGAGGAGGGGAGAAGGAAGAGGAGGAGGATGACGAGGAGGAGGGGTGAGGGGAGGAGAGTAGGAGGGGGAGGAGGAAGAAGAGGAGAAGGGAGAAAAGGAGGAGGGGGAGGGGGAGAAGGAGGAAGAGCAGCAGAACTGTTTGGCACCTGCACTGGGCGGGCCTTGCCAGACCTGAGAAGTAGGGAAGGACGGATTTCCCACCAGCTAGGACAGCCCCCTCCAGGGATTTTAAGCCACTGAGTATTAATAACATCAATAACAGCAACTACTACTACTCCTAGCAGGGATGGCGTATTTAAGCCCTGGGGGTAAATGGCCAGTCAGTTCCTGCACTCAGGTGACTGCAGCATGCTGGTGTAGTCAGGGAAGGCTGGCTCTGCAAGGCCAGGGGCTGCACTTCACACTATGGGCGGCCTGGAGCCAGAGCAGGCATGATGCTGGTGCAGCTCCCCCTGACCTACGTCTTCCTTTTCCTGCTGATGTCTGGGCAGGGGAAGCTTTTCTTGGTGATGGCAAGTCTGAGGGTGGCCCGACTCCTCTTTGGAAGAATGTCTCGGGTGCTGATGTCTGTCTGTAGCTTCAGGGCTGGCAACAAGCGGAGGAGGCACGTTGGTTTTGGGTCAGGGGTTAGTGGGAGCTGAGGGTTCCAAAGGGCTCCTTACTGGCTGAGTGGCTGAGCCCAGGCCTCCAACAGGACCCAGTGGCACCTGCTCTTTCAGTAGACTGTTCCCAAGCCCAAGTGTGTGAGGCAGAGTCTGGAGAGCTCTTGCTCCGGCAGGATCCAGCTGCTAGGGTGCAGAGCCTCTTGTGCCCCCAGAGCACCCACTGTCCTGGCATTGTCCACACCTGCCGTGTCCTTAGTCACCCTCATGAGGGCCTCCTCGGTCTCCACTTCTGTAAAGTGAGTTGTTGATGGAAGTGATTTCTAAGGCCCTTTTCCATTAGACTTCTGAGCTGAGGTTACCTCAGCCCCTTTTTCTGTCTAAATAACAAAATGCGTTACCCTCAGTCAGCCCTCTGCCCGTCACGGCACTTCCCACAGATATGAAAGTCACAGAGACCCTTGAGACCCCAGCGCAGTGTGCCCTGAGGTTCCTGATAACACCTGAGGTTCTCAGAGCCTGGATTATGTGCCACGCGTGGTGCTCAGTGTTTCTGACACATCACCTCATCGGCTGCTCCCGCCACCCCTGCGAGGTAGGTGCCAGTGTTGTCCTGCTGCACAAATAGTGAAAGCGAGGCTGAGGGCCTGAGGAGCTTGCCCAGGGACACCCAGCCAGTAGAGAGGTGTATCCAGGCTCTTACCACTTCCTGTCCTGCCCGCCCCAGTGGGAGTGCACTGGGTGAGAGGAGGTTCTGTTTCCAAGTCTGCCGGCCAAGCAATTGAGTTAAATACCATTTGCTTTCAAAGCCCACAGAGGCCATTTGCTGGGGAGAAAAAGGAGGGTGGGTGGGAAATCGCCATCAAATTTCCTTCTTGTCATAAAAATGGATGCAATTCATTTTTTCTGGCATTCCAATTACATAGACGTTTGTCACCAGCTGTTTGTTCTAACACGGAGTGTTCTCTCAGCTGCTGCTTCTCCTCTTCATTTGACACCCTTGGTCCAGGAGTCTGGCAGGGATGGGGCTGGAGGGATCGCTGGCTGGGGAGCCCACAGGTGAGCTCAGAGCCAGCTTTCCTGCTGCCCTCTGACATCCCTGGGTAGTCCCCAGGCGGGGTACAGCTGCTTTCCTCTCCTTTTTCACATTCACTCACTCCCCACCCCGGCTCCTTTTTCAAATTGCCCCCCCACCCCGCACCCAACCCCACATGTGCTCACAGATCCCACTCCTCTCCCAGCATGTGTGTGAATGAAAACTGGGGTCTTGGGCATGGTGAACCAGAAGTAACCACTTGTGAGACCCAGGAGGCCCCCTCCATTGCTCCAGCTGACCACCCTTTGGAATGCAGAGACTGCTCAGAGCACCCTTTAGGAGTCCTTCCTCCAGCTAAGGTGCCCCTCTGGAAAGCCCCTCAGAGGCTGTGTGCCCTCCCTCCTGGAACCTGGAGAAAGGACATCTGTAGTTGGGGGTTAAGTTGAGAGAACACTGCAGTTCTTTTCACTTCCCTGTGGTGCTGTCATTTAACTTGAAGGCACACAAAAATACAACAGGGAGACCCTTGGGAAGACCATGAAGTAGGCGAAGTGCAGGGCTTTGGGCTGGAGACCTGCGTTGCAGTCCTGGTTTTGGCACTTCCTAGCTGCGTGACCTGGGGCATGTTACCTAACCTCTCTGATCCCCAGTTCTCTCACCCCTAATGTGGGAGCCCGCATACTTTCCCTGCCACCTTGCCGGAAGGATTAAACAAGACCCCTCCCTCTCTTATGAGAAAGGGCTGGCATTTTTCTCAGTGAGTGCCGGAAAGGAAATCTCATGAATTTACACGTGAGACAACTTCATAAGGACCCCCGGGAAGGAACCTCTCAGAAAAGGGCAGTCCCCAGGGCTGGGTGAATGACTGACCAGCCAAAATGCAGGTAAGGGCAAATAGTTCTCTTTAGCACTTCAGGGCAAAACCCTGCTCCTATACCCTCGAAGGGGGCAAGTGTGCAACCAAATCAGAAATCCGTTGGCTCCTAAAGTTCATGGGCTCGTACCAAAACGCATGCACGGCGTTGGCCTTACGCAGTCATATGCCGGCAAACAGATTACCGCCAACGATCACACTGGCCAAGTGGTGAGGAACCACTGTGTGCCAGGCACCTCACACACATTGTCTTTACGCCTTACTGACTCCTTCCCCCACAGCGCAGAAGGGACACTGAGGCTAAGGAAAAGGTACTTGCCCAGGGCCACGAGACTAGAAGTGGTGGAGCTGCTTCCAGTCTGTGTCTCTTGGTCCGAAGTCTGAGCTGGTCAGCTCCTGAGGCCTGTCCAGCCCTGGAGCTAACGCACTGCTCACTGCTCAGCAGGGTGGCCTGCGCCCAGGAGGCGCCCCGCAAATGCCCGGTGCGGGGCCTTGCTCGGAGAGACAGCCCTTCTGTGAGCAGCCAGACTGCAGCACGTGGAGGCTTCGTTAAGCTGTGGGGAGCCAAGAGCCCGCTGGGGGTGACCCTGGGGGTGGTAAGGGTCGGGTGGGCTAGGGGGTGCCACCAGCGAGGTCTGACACCGGGTTAAGTCGCAGGGCGGCCTCGGGCTGCAGCTGGGAGCACGCCTGGTTCCCATTCGGGCGCTGTGGTTTTGATTAGCTGTTCTGTGAGGCAGGCCTGGTGGTGAGTCCATGGGAGCTCCGCTGGAACAGAGGGTCCCCCGCCTGCCGCCGCCGCTGCGGGCCCCCCCTCCTGGCAGCCCCAGACTCCAGATGTTCCGAGCTCTCGCTGGGAAGGCCTGCTGGCGCCACTGAGGGCAGAGGGCAGGGAAAGCACGCGAGCTGGAAGCCCAGGCACTCAGTCACCGCAGGCCTTGGCAGCCCGCCCAGCCCTCTGCTGGCACATTCCCCAGCTCTCCCCTGGCCATCTGTTCCCAAAAAACCCTTTCAGAGCCTCATCATCACTCAGGATACAACAGTGCGAGCAGCTGGTTTGGAGGCAGCAGGGAAAACCGTGCAAAAGGTCCTTTGTGAGAGAGGAAACTCGCTTATGAATAACAGGGCTGGACGCCGTAAAAGTTGGCGGCTGGAATTCTTGTTTCTCAGGCGCCGCTGTTTTCTCTTGACTTTTTATCTCTGGTTTTTATTTTGTTCCCCCTTGTTTTCTTTTAATGTTGTTTCTTCCTCTTACACCAGTTGTGACTTTTCTTCTTCCTCTAAGGTGCCTGAAGGCCACCTAATTAGTTCCCCTGGATGCTGCCCTAACTTTTATTTGTCAAAGCTGTTAAAATTGGGGATGGTTGGCAGTGACTGTTTTCAGAACACCTTGGCTTGAGGGGACAGGCGAGAAGGAGGCACCTGGGAGGGCACGGTGTGGGCAGGGCCCAGGCCCACCAGTGGTCGGCAGAGAGTGAATGCAGTCATCCACTGGGCAGAAAGATGTGGAGTGTCCATGCAGAGGGAGGGTGGGGGGGCAGAGAGAGCAGGGAGACCTCCATCCGCTCATCAGAGAGTAACACAGGATGCTTTGGGAGAATCGTGGTATTAATACACACCCCAGGATCTGGGCCCCTCAGCTGATTGCTGTATGACATGAAGCCTTTTTAAAGAACTGGCTGCCGCTGCTGCCAGAAACTTCTGTGAGACGTTTGCCTGGAATCTGGGCACCTTTTGGGAGCAGTCACCGGGTGGCCTGTTGGGGGAGCATGAGGTGCTGGGGCAGGGCTGGCAGCTGGAAGGCCAGCACTGCCGAAGAAAGGAAGGGGGCAAGCCCTGGCCGCCTTCCTCACAGCCCCTGGCCCCCGAGGAGGAGCTGAGAGTCAGCCTGGGCTACCAGGTGGAAGTGAGGAGTTGCCTTCCACGTGTCAGATGGTGGTGATGTGATACGGTGTGGGGCACAGGCCAGGGTCAGGGGCCTGGGGGTTTCCCCTTTACTTTCTCCATTCCCTGTACCCTTGTTACACCGCCTGCATTCCCCCCACCACCACCCCCACTATTCTATGAGACCCAGAAGTTCCAGCTGCCCCTCACCCCGGCAGTGGAAAAAGCCTGTCATCCATGCTGCTGTAGGTGGCCAGTTTTTCACAAGCAAAAATTCTGAGCTTTGCAGGGTATTTGCGCATTTCATGTACACTTTTCTCAGGCCCCTGTTCTTCATTTCTCTTGCAGTCCTCTCTCTTCCAGTTTCAGTTGGAGAGATGGCAGCTCCAGCAGGACCAAATATTTATGTTTATCGCAATTTCAGGGCCATTACTCTGAAGGGCTCAGTGCAGGCTGGTGAGACCCACCCTCCCCACAGCGGCCTTTCCAGGCAGGTATCTGGGCTCTGCAGCAGGTCTCAGCTCTGCCCCAGGGGCTGTATGACTGGGCGGCCTTACTCAAGTGTGTTATCTGGGAGATGCCCACCCTGCCTCTCAGATCTGTGTGGGGATCAATGGCACAAAAGGATATGGAATTGTTTTGTGAATTCCACCCTTCCTCCCACGTCCCTGCTTGAGAGATTGGTCTTCATGGTGAGGAAGACCTAGGGAAGGAGGAGTGTCCACTGGCCCAGCCCCTGGCGATGATGTGGAGTTGGCCCAGGGACTAGAAATTGAGAAGGGGGAAGGCAGGGAGACAGGGCTGACTGGGCCTGCCCTGCCCATTGCCCAGCCTTAAGCCCCCGCGCCCAGCACTGTGGGAGGCCTGGAACAGAGGGGCACCGCAGGACCCAGTTTCCCACCTGTCCTGGAGCAGGCTGTCCCCTTTCTACCAGCCCCAGTGAACCGGAAAGCTGGTTCCAAAGGAAATACAAATCCTTACCTTCCTCGAGCTCCCAGTGCAAATATTTTAGAAGGCAGAATAGGAACCAGTCCCTCCTTCAAGGCCCTGTGCTCTCTGCCCAGAATTCACAGCCACCTGGGGCTTGGCCGGGCCCCCAGTTGCTCCCCCGCTCAGTGTGTCCCCAACTGAGCCCCTGCCAGTGGCTCTGCTGAAAGCCAGATCTCACCACCTGACTTCCCTGCTCAGGACCCTCTGGGGCTCCCCACAGGCCGAGGGTTGAGGCTGGCCTCCCTTATAGGACACCTGACCCTCCCCCGCAAGTGACCTGGCTCCAGACAGTCACTCCGTGTCCCAATTTACACTCCAACGACACAGAACTCCTCTCCCAAAGGGGCTATTTGTGACCTCTGTGCTCATGCCATCCCTGCTGTCTGGCGCGCCCTCCTCCCCTCCGTCTGCCTACCTCCTGCTCATTCTGGAAGGCTCAACTCCCCCTGAAAGCCCTCTCTGACCCCTGCTCCAGCCTCCTGTCCGGGCCCGTGGTGTGGCCCCCTCAGTGCCCTTGCCACGGGGGTGTGTGCAGTCTAATTCAGGAAAGCGACATATGATATGCTATGAAGTAATGATAGAAAATGTCCTGTTATGAGGTACTCCATTGTGTGATATATTAGAGTTCATTTTATATCATTGCATTACATTACGTTTGTGGGTGGTATCTTACATGGTATATTACGGGATATAGCCGATGCGGTACGTCCGTTAGACAATGTTTGGTGCTCACCTCGAGCTAGACCCTGAGCCTTGTCACGTGTGTGTCCCAGTTCCTGTCACATAGCAGCCCCCGAATAATTATACACTGTTCCTTCCACTAAAATCCACACTGCAGGGCTGAATGTTCCTGAGCTGAAGGCAAAAACTCCAGGGAAGGATAAACTAGGGGCGTCAGGACACAGCTAGAGAAAGGTCAGGGCTCCCCCAGACCTCTGGGGGGCTTGTGCTTTCCCCCTGAATCTGTGATGAAAGCTATTTCAGGCTACAGAAAACCCTCAAGCACCAGGGGCCCCTGTTTCTCACCGCTTGGACTGCAGGCTTCTTTTTGTCTTCACCTCATGGCTGCACAGTGGTTGCCTTAGCGCTGAACTCTTCATCCTCATGCTGCCTCCAAAGGTAGCACGGGGGCCTCACCTCGAAGATCACTGCTCTTCACCGGCTCAGTCAGTCCTGCCCAGACACCCTCTACCGGGTGTTCCTCCCACCGAGAAAGTCAGGAGGGTCTCTCCGCTGGGAAGGCTGCAGGGTGAACAGACACATGGCCCATCCCTGGAGGGTTGACCCTGATGTGCGACCAGGTGATTTTCTTCCCAGTGGGGCTAACCAGTGTCTCAACCTTCAACACGATGGCAGAAGCCCAGTCTCACGAGCTTGCCCACTTCTCACTGTAGCCCTGCCAAGTGGGTGCCAGCAGCCCTGGTAGCCCCATTTTCTGTTCATTGAGGCTCAGGCAGCCCCACAACTGGCTGCCTTGGCACAGCGCTTTACAGTTTGCAGAGTCTTTCATGCCTGTTATTCTCCGGAGCCTCCTGAGGGCCACAGCATTAACCATGGGGGTAGGGGAAGAGGCTGGGACCCAGAAACATGAAGTCACCCAGAGCCACAAAGCTGGCAGGGCTGGATGGGGCCCAGGCAGGCTCGTCTGGCCCATGAAATAAGTGCTCCTGAACCCAGACTGTCACTGTCCTCTGCTCTGGGCAAGGGGAAGGGCTGAGCTACAGGGGGTGTCTGGCAGTGCGGGGCCTGGAGGGAGGAGAAGTGGGTCTGCTTCCCAGCCCAGCTGCTCATGAGCTTTTTAACTTCAGTCACTTGCCTTCTCCAAGCCCCACTTTCCTCATAAAACATGAGTAAAAATGTTCATGGGTGAGGAGTGTTTGTGTAAACCATGGCCATGAAAGGGCTTGTCAGCTAGAAGCGCAGCACTGTCCAGGGGTTCCTGGAGGACACTGCTTCCTGGTTCATCAGGAAGGTGGGCGGAGGGGCCCGAGTATCCCCTCCCCACCCAGTGACTTAGAGAATGGGTACCGGCCTGGCTGCCCACTGGGGACTTGATTCCATTGCCAAGCAGAGGACACCAGGTCTGTCTCTTTGCCGCCCACTCTGACTGTGTGTTGTGTATGCACACCCCTGTGTGGGTGTGCTGGTGCATCAGTAGGCACCGTCTGCTGGGATCTGATGGAGGACCTCCCCTGTGGTGGGCCAAGTCCCTGCCCAGGTGGAGGGGGGGCACTGGGAGACGAATGAAGGTCTTGGGGAGTTTCAGAACTTGCCTCTCTCCCCCAGGGTTCAGGAGCCCTTAGGGATGGTCCTTTGGTAGTATGCAGGGCAGAGCTAGGCAGCTGGGCCCATGGGGGCAGCCCCATGAGCCCCCCTATAAGAGGTAGAACAGCCACGAAGCATTGCCGAGAATTACCCACCCCCTCCATGACAGTCACGTGCTCCTGCCACCCTGTCCCCACCACCATGCACACACAGGATGTGGGAGCACAGCCTGTGTGGTTATTTGCAAGTGGACCCCCTCTACATATACACACAGTGATTCTTCACTTGTTCAGTCTCTGGTTATCTGAGCAGAAAAGGATGAAGAAAGCATGAAGGTCCTGCACATTTATTTAAGAATAAATAGTTTTGAGTGTTTACTATGTACCAGGCGTTGCTCTAGGTGCTGGGTCCTTTGGAGAACAAAACAGATGAAGACCCCACCCTTTGGAACACAGAGCTAAATGACACAAAGGCCATGCATAAAAGCTCACAGGAGAGCCCAGTCTGGACCTTCTTTGGAGTCTACTATTCACAGTCTGTTCTTATAAGCTTGACCCCCTGGAGGTCTCAAATCAGAGCAGCTGGACAGAAACGACCTATTGAAGTGGGAGGCCAGCTCCTGGAGCAGGTGCAGTGACAGACCCAGAATCACAGCCAGTGGCCTAATCGTCTGGGAAGAAACAGGAAAACAGAAGGAGCAATGCCAGAGGCCGAGAAGAGCCAAGAGGCTCGGGGCCATGTAGTGTCGGGGCAAAGGGCCCCAGAAGTCTCAAGAACTGGGGTGGGATTGACCTAAGTTGTCAAGAGGAAGCTAAAGTACATCCAGTAACATCTGGCTGAGAATGCGAGGAAGTGCATCAGTTACGGGGAAAGGACCTGCCCAAGCTGTTTGGCACAGAAAGCAAGAGGCTCCCTTTCTTTAGGGAAACTTGCTTCTGCGTAGGGGCTGCTCCTCCTAGGATGTCAGCATGTGGAGTGCAGGGCTCCTTGTCTGTTTTGCTCACGGCAGGATCCCCAGTGAGCCTTCGAATATAGTCTGGCTTGGTCTAAACACTCAGAAAATATTTGCCAAATGAATGGAAGAATGGAAGCACAAGGAAATATGGTGTTTCCAGTTGTCTTCCACAGTGGTTAATGGGCATCTCCTCCGTGCCCAGTACCGAGTGGGCCCTGGAAATCTGAAATGGAGACACAGTTCCTGCCTTGAACTGATGAGCAAATGGGGGAAGACACATGTAAATATAGGCTCACACACATGTGTGCTCTGACATGTGACTGCCTAATGCTGAGTGCTTGGCTTTGTAGCCATTGTGTTCTTTAATCCTGCCTGCTACCTCATGCAGCAGATTATTGTTATTACCTTCTTATAGATGAAGAAACTGAGGCACAGAGACCCTAAGTAATTTCCTTAAAGTCACCCAGCTGGTAGGATGGGGAAATCAGGATTTGGATGGAGGCTGTCTGATGCCCTAGCTGGCGCATTTAACCACCGTGCTGCATTGCATGCCAGTGGGTGTGCATGAGGGAGTGCGTGTGTGTACACTTGCATGTTGGTGTACACGCATGAATGTGGGCATACATACATGAGTGTGGGTACACACATGTGTATGGGTGCACACGCACGACTGTGGGTGCACACGCATGTGTGGTTGGACATGAATGAGTGTGGGTGTACATATGTGAGTGTGGGCATATACGTGTGTGTAGGCGTACATGCATGGGTGTGGGTGTATACATGTGAGTGTGGGCATACACATATCAGTGTGGGTGCACATACATGAGTATGGGTGTATGCATATGAATGTGGGCATATATACATCAGTGTGGGTGTACATACATGAGTGTGGGTGTACATATGTGAGTGTGGGTGTACATCCATCAGTGTGGGTGTATATACGTGAGTGTGGGTGAAAGCCCTTCCCAGTCTTGGCCTCTCCCTTAGGCAGCTGTGAGCTACTTCGGTGTTGTCACTAATGGTCAGGGTAGTGAGCAAAGACCCTTGATCAGAGATGTCCCATTCCTCCCTGAATCCATCTATGAAGGGCTTAGGGATGCTGGGAAAGGCTGGGGGAGGGGTTTTCCTCATCTCAAAACCGCATTTTCACACTGTTTTTTAAGAAATCATTTGATGTTTGGGCTGTCCAGGGGCCTCATGGCCTCTCCCAGCCACCCCTTTGTTGTTGCCCGTGGTCCTGAAATATCCAGAGCTAGACTCCTTCCCGGGGGACACACGCCGTGGTCTGCGCACAGGCTGGCCAGCCAGCACTGTGGCATGAATTGGCTTGTCTGCCTGGCGCCCCATCACTCCTGCTGTCACTCTGTGGTGAGGACTGGGGAGGGGAGGGCCGAGAGAGGCAGAGCAATGGGGAGCAGTCCCTGGCCCTGCGGAGGCAGGCCTGACAGGGGTCCCTTGACACGGTGGGTTGGGTGTATGTGCGTGCGTGCAGTATGGGGGTTACGGGGCAGGGCCTGCTGGAAAGCTGTGTCAGAGCAGGGCCCTCCTCACCTGGCTGGTCCGTCTATCTGCCCAGCTGTCTGATCCCCTCCAGCCTGGGTTCCTCCTCTGGCTGTGGGGCAAGGTCATGAGTTCCTTGAGCTTCTGGGTCTGGAAGAGCAGCATTGAAGCCAAGTGGAATTGGCTGGACAACATCACAGGATGGGAAGCAGATGGGAAGCTGCAGCAGCTGGGCCTCAGGCACCACTGGGCCAGCTCGACCCTCCAGTGCCCTGTACTGTGGATGGGGTGGGGGCCAAGAAAGACAGATAGGCTGATGGACGTGGAGAGATAAACACAGGAGAGGCCAAGAGAGAGCTGGCACAGAGACATACAAGCAGAGCATGGGGAGAGAAACAGAGAGATTGGCAGCCAGAGAGAGTGGCCTGCAGCCCAAGGAGGAGTCAGCACGGCGGTGGCCTCAGGTCTCCCTGGCCATCCCTTGCAGGCCCAGTGGACTCCTTATGAGCTCATGCCCTGGCTCCGGGAGTGCCAGGAGGTCTGTAGCCATCCACCTTCCTTTAGGCTGCGATTGTCTTAGAACCAAGGAAAGCGGTGGCTGGGTGGATGGTTTAGGGACTTGCTGGTCCCGTTTGCCAGTGAATACGCTGAACTCTCCGAGGGTCAGGAGTTTGCCTTGCTCTGCTGCATCCTAGCAGTGTGAGTGTGACCTAGGGCAAGCGAGGAGACTGCTCAGGCCCCCATCTCCTAAGCTGCACAAGGAAAGCAGCAGTGGCCCCTCTCAAGGGACTGTGTGAGACAACATGTGCCAAGGAGTGCAGGGAGGTGCCTGGCCCGGCCCCCTGAAGATGGCGCCCCTGAGCGCTGAGCTGCTTTGCTGTTCCCAGGCTTGGGAGGACGAGATGTGGAGCCCCTTCCCTGGAGAGCTCTGTTGGAGATGTGTGGGGTGAGCAAGGGAATGATGGCAGTCACACCAACACTAATTCATGGCACAGAGGGATGTAGGAGGAGTTGGTATGAAGCGCTTCGGGAGTTCAGAGCAGAAACATGTTTCCCCAGCTTGCAGTGAAGGTGGGAGCCAGGGCGTTGAGAGACTGGACTGGAGTTGTCCTCACTGTCCTGGACTGGGGTGAGGGGCGGGGGCAGCAGGGACACAGCCAAAAAATTTCCTCCCCCTGAGTTTTTGTTCCAGTGGGTGGGAGTAACTCCATGTAAGGCTCTAGGACAGTGTGGGGGTGTGGACAGTGTGTGGACAGGAAACCTGAGACCCAGCTCCACGCTGGCGCCTTAGCACCAGAGGGGTCCCCAAGGGTTACCTGCTCTCATCCTCAACGTTGCTCCCGTGGTTGTTTCTCATTGGTCGGAAAGTTCTTCTGCATGTCGTTGGCTGACTCCGAGGTTTGAACATACCCACTGGCCTCAATAAATGAGGGGTTTGGCCTGCTGCACCCACCCACACCCCAGCCTAGGGATCTGGGGCTGTGCGGCCGGGCGGCTTCCGAGCGTAGGCAGCTGGGCGCAGGCAGCTGGGCGCAGGCAGCTGCTCGCACACCGCAGCTGGGGTCCCAGCCAGCTCAGCCGCTGTGCTGGTCAGCAGCCTGAGGAACAGAACAGAGAACGGGTGGGACCAACAGCAGCTAGGACAGCAGCGGTTTTCAGCTTTACCCTGGGTTCGTTGGGACTGTAAACGGCCCTGGGACAGGGACTATAACCCCAGTGTCTGTCAAAGAGCTGGCACCTAGCAGGAACTCAATAACTCTTTTTTGAGTAAATGAATTTTTCTTGCAATTCATGGTCTCCAGGGAGCTTCTTCTGGCTCACGAGGGGCTCTGGCCATAACTTCTCAACTCTTAGATGCCTGAGACCTCTGAGGGCCCTCCCAGCCTGGACACAGTGTGATCCTTGATTCACGCCACGTTCCTGCCCTCGGCAAATAGCAGCCAACTCCAGCTGCTCATAAATTTCCTGCCTGTCACCCATGGCGCCCAGGCCAGGCGGGGAGGGAGGCACTAGGGGTGGCCTGGTCATACCTGCTTCCAGTTCCCAGGGAAGTTTGGAGGCTGGAAGCCCAAGCCTGTGCTTGTGCCCAGAATAACCTCAGCAAAACCTGGCCCTAACGAGGAGATGTGGAAGCCGATCTGCCAAATGCAAAGATGTATTGGCTGTTAGAGAAAATAGAAGCAGCAGCTTATGGTGCAGTTTGTACAACATAACTCTACTTTCATAAAATACTGTATAGGTGTGTGTAAGCTGAGGGAAATAGTCACCCAGTTATTAGGGGTTTTCTCCAGGTGGGGAAGCTGAGGTGATTTAAATTTTTTTCTGTTCACTGTTATGTATTTTATAATTTTTCTATAATTAACCTGCACTACTTATGCAGAATTTTAAATTTTTAACAACTTTATCAAGATTATAGTTCATGCACTCATTGGTTTTTAGTATTTTCACACATAGGTGCAACCATAGTCACAGTCAATTTCTGAACATTTTCATCAGTCAAAGAAGAAACCCCATGCATGTGCTTTAGCTGTTGCTTCCTACCCCGGCCCCTCCTCCTCAGCCCTAGGCAACCACTAATCTATAGATTTCCTTTTCTAGACATTTCACGTGAATGGAATTGGATGATATGTGGTCTCTCATGTCTGGCTTCTCTCACTTAGCATGCTTTCCAGGTTTATCCATGTTTTATCATGTATGTTGGTACTTCATTTCTTTTTTATGGCTGAATAATATTCCACTGTGTAGATACACTGTACTTTGATTATCCATTCGTCAGATTGATAGACATATGTAATTTTGAAAATTGTGTTTATTTTTAAAAAAGAAAGCATTGAAATCCAGTTAGTCAAGATCACAGTTAGTTCAAAGTGACTATTTCTGGTTACTTGTTTTGAGACTTTTTAGCCTGTTTATTCTGTGTTTTCAAATCCCAGTTAGTCAGACTGAGGACCCAGCCCTTAGCCGGAACATGAGCCCTCAGGTTCCAGCACTCCCGTACTCTCTGGGCCCAAGAGGGCCCGGCTCCATTGTCTCACTGATTCTTTGTAAACGATCTAGAAGGTGGGTACTGACCGTTACTCTGTTCATTTTAAAAGTGAGGAAACCGAGGCCTGGAAAGACTAACCAGCCTGCCCAAGGCTCCACAGCCCACTGATTTGTGGCCAAGATGAACGTACCCCAGTGTTCAGCGTTCAGGATGGGACATGGAACTCCCTTTCTAGCCCATGTATTGGTGTATTTAAAAGTGAAAGGTAAAATAATGCTTAATAGTGTGGGTCTTGAGAAATACTTCTCCTGTGCTCTCCTTGTGTGTCTTTCATATTTTAGTTTTAAAATAACATTTGAAATCTGACTTTTCTTTTTAGGACAAAGCAATTTAAAAATCTTTAGAATTTAAATCCTATTGGATAACTTTTTCTGCAGATAGAAAGCTGTATCCGAATTGCTTAAGTGTAATAAAATGTCTAATTTGAAAATAGTGAAAAATGGTTAAAATGGACATCAGCAACTGAAAATGAATTGAAGGGGTAAAGTAATTTGGAAGGCAGATGATTTTTTAAAAGTGTGGACTTCTGGCTAAGATGTAAGCATAGCTGGACACGCTGTGCCTCCTCTCACAACCAAGATTAAGGACAACAAAAATATAGAACCAAAAAAAAAAAAAAAAACCCCAACCAGGACAGAGAGAAAATTGAATTGTGCGGTAGTCTGACAACAACGATTCACCCAGACCAGTAAGAGGGGCAGAGTCAGTTGGTGGCAGGGGTGGAGTCAGCCCGTGGCGGATTCAGCCTGTGGTGGAGTCAGTCCGTGACAGAGTCCAATTGCGGTGGGATAAGCCACTGGTGGTCCTGGGTGCGCAGTCACTTCAGGCGCACAAGCGGTGGCGTTGCCGAATGCAAGGTGGTCAAGTGGGGCACACAAGGCAGTGGACTGCGGACACACATTTGTGCACAGATAAACCAGGCGAAAACAGGCAGCAAGACAGACTGCGCGACGCAGGGCCCCATTGCCAGGAAGTGAAGCCTAAAATCACCCATTGAAAATACTTGTAGGGTCTGAGGTGACGAGAGAGAGTCCCAGCCTTACAGGAGAGTTTGTTGGGGAGACCCACGGGGTCCTGGAGCATGTGCAGGCCCACCCACCTGGGAATCAGCACCAGAGGGGTCCAGTTTGCTTGGGGGAAGTGGCAGAAGTGACTGAAATCTGGCAGAGAGTGGAGCAAGCGCCATTGTTCCTTCTCGGACCCTGCCCCCACATCCAGCATCACAACCCAACAACTGGGCTGCCCAGCCCTGGTGAACGCCTAAGACTCCACCCCTCACTACGTAACAGCCGTGACCAGACAAAAACAAAAAAAACAAAACCAAGGATGGCTCAAAAGGGAGAACAGAGCGGGGCCCCGGAGCTAATTCATCTGAGCAACCAGGAGGTGGTCAACCTATCAGATGCAGAGTTCATAGCACTGGTAGCCAACCTATCAGAAGCACAGTTCAAAGCTCTGGTGATTAGGAAGCTCACAGAATTGGTTGATTTTGATTGCAAATTAGAGGAACAAATGGAGGCTACAGTAAGTGAAATGAGGAAAAATGCTCAGGGAACCAATAGTGATGGGAGGAAAACTGGGACTCAGATCAAGGGAGTGGACCAGAAGGAAGAAAGAAACAACCAAACAGAAAAGAATGAAGAAACAAGGATTCAAAAAAATGAGGAGAGGCTTAGGAACCTCCAGGACATCTTGAAATGTCCCAACATCCGGATTATAGGGGTACCAGAAGGGGAAGAGGAAGAGCAACAAGTGGAAAACTTATTTGAACAAATAATCAAGGAGAACCTCCCCAATCTGGCAAAGGAAATAGACTTCCAGGAAGTCCAGGAAGCTCAAAGAGTCCCAAAGAACTTGGACCCAAGGAGGAACATACCAAGGCACATCATAATTACATTAGCCAAGATTAAAATGAAAGAGAGAATTCTAGAAGCAGCAAGAGATAAGGGCAGAGTCACCTACAAAGGAGTTCCCATCAGACTGTCAGCTGATTTCTCAAAAGAGACCTTACAGGCAAGAAGGGGCTGGAAAGAAGTATTCCAAGTCATGAACATCAAGGACCTACATCCAAGATTGCTCTATCCAGCGAAGCTTTCATTTAGAATGGAAGGGAAGATAAAGTGCTTCTCAGATAAGGTCAAGTTCAAGGAGTTCATCATCACCAAGCCCTTATTATATGAAATGTTAAAGGAACTTAAGAAAAAGAAGATAAAAATATGACAGTAAAAAGCCAGCAAACTCACAGATATTAACAACCACACCTAAAACAAAAGCAAGCTAAGCAAACAATAGACCAGGAGCAGGAACACAGAAATGGAGATCACATGGAGGGTTAGCAACAGGGTAGTGGAAAGAAGAGAGAGGGGGAAAAGGTACAAAGAATAAGTAGCATTAATGGTGGATAGAAAATAGACAGGGGGAGGGCAAGAATAGTGTGGGAAATGTAGAAGCTAAAGAACTTATGACACATGAACATGTACTACAGGGGGGAATGTGGGTGGTAGAGGATGTGAAGGGTGGAGGGGAATGATGGGGGAGAAATGGGACAACTGTAATAGCATAATCAATAAAATATAATTAAAAAATAAAAAATAAATAAAAATGTTGCAAGTGTGAAATTACCTTGCAGCACGCTGAAGTGATTGAGAGAGGAGCCCAGTCCACTTAAAGCCAGAGGCAAACTTCGTGTAAGCAGAGGATGTATAACTGGGAATAAAATACTGGAAATGAACAAAAGCAAAAAAGACTCAAAATTGTTCCAGAGTTCACAATAAATGCTGAAAGTTTCCCTAGAGCACAGACACATTGGCAAAAATGCTCAAGTGTTACATTTGAGATAGGAAATATATCCTGTGGCATATAAAAGCTCCAGTAAATAAAAACCCTGAAACTAGAAATATTTATTCACTCATTCAACAAATGCATATTGAGATACTGCTGCGTGTCCAGCATTGTGCTAGGCACCGGCACTACAGCAGCGAACAAAATGGACCAAGTCCAAGTTCTCGTGGAGCTGATGTTCAGACTACAAATGAGTGAACAGAGATAAAGATGTTGTCTGCATGTGATAAACTCAACCATTTTGCCACACTGACCAAATCATCTCTATCAGACTCAGCATGTCAGGCCAGCTGAAAGGGACTGGAGAGGCTGTCTTATCTAGTTGTTTTCAGAGTTTGTGTTAGCAGCAGAACGTGCGGTGAAAGGGCATCTTCTGTGGTGAAGGGCTGTGATGCAGGGGGCTCCTTAGGACAATGAGCCAAGAGCCTTACCCAGCTGTACCCAGAGCCTTGGCCTCCAGCAGGAATAACACCCACAAAAAGCCAGAGTGGGAGGGACACCCGGGGCCCTCCCAAGTTGTGCTTCCCACACGGAGGTGATGTTGCCAGGTGTCTGCGGTGCAGCTGTGATAGTGGGGAGTACTAGTCAGCCTCCCCCCCGTATTTTCAGTTATGCACACACACTGACCACCCCCTCCAGACCCCCACACACCTTCACACAGCTCTTTCTGAGGAGATGGCATAGGCAGGTTTGCCTCCCATTCCTCAGTCACAGTTGATTGGTTCAGGGGAAGAACTATGACTGAGGCTAGACCAATCGGGGTCTCCACTAGGCATCTGGGGTTCGGATGCTGAGAGACTGGGACAGCTGGTAGTCAGGCAGGAAAGGAGCAGATTCCTGAAAGTGGCCTTTTGCTGCTTTTGGTTGGCATGTAGCGGGAAGGGCCACAGATGGCCCCTGCTGAGGTTTGCAAGCCCTTTGCTGCCTTTCTTGCAACTTCCCCCTGGCCCTTGTGTAGCCTTGGATAAGCTTCACTGTACCAGAAGGTTGAGTGAGTTTCTACTCATGATGTTGCAATCACATCATCAATCACATGGGTTCAGAAAATACTGGGGAAAGAAAGCTACAGGAATTTCATCACTGCAGGACTTTACAGAGCCTTTAGTAGCTAGTGGACATAGTGACTTTGTAGGATGGGACCAAATCTGCGGTGTTTCCCAGACTTATGAGATGTGTCTCACCTGACTGGTATCTGCAGGGCACCTTTTGCGGAGTCCACACACACAACCCCCTTGCTGTACAATGGAGGAATTAAAGCACAGAGAGGGAGTGAGTTCCCCAAGGTCACATGGGTGGTTCATCGAAGAGAAGGTCCTGGTACCTAAGACCTCCTAGTGTTCTTCCCACCACGCCCTAATGGATTTAAGGTTCCTTGGACAGATGATGCGTGCGCCAGGTTTCCTAGGCCCAGGTGGGTGGTGGGAACACAGGTCCAGTGTGGACTTGAGAGGAAAGGTGGGGTCAAGAATTGAAGGTCAGCCCCTGGCAAGAGAAATCCCGACTCCCTGGCTCGTGGGTGGTAGCCGTGGCTTCAGTAGGGTTTGAGAGCTGACAGAGGTCTTGCAGCTGGGCCTTGGCTGCCTGAGGCACTCCAGCTGACCCAGCCTTTTACACCTTCCCCCAGACCACAGGCAAGCTGAACCAGAAAGGAGCTCAGCTGTCCTTGTCAGGGCCCGCCCAGGCATCCAGCGCCAGGATGATGTGGGCTGTAAATCACCCTGTGGACCACAGACCCAATGCCATCCCCACGGGTTTCCTTTCCTGCTTCTTAATCCTCCTCCTCAGACTCAGTAACAAAAAGCAGATTCCTGCTGGGGCCAGCCACGCACCACAGTGGGCTGGGAGAATGAGTCTGGTCTCACCACATCAAGGTGCTCCCTCCTTCCCCTTTTCCCTTTTTGCTTCTTAGCCTCTATTAGCTGGAGGGCACGCCCTCCTCCTGGCCCAGCTCCCTTGCCCGCTTTGGACCCCCCTTTCAGCCGTGCCCCAGCCTCGCACCTTGGCTGCCTGCTGAGCGGGCCGCTCCAGGTCTGTGGCTCATAGGCCCTCCAGCCTCGTGGTTTGGCTCCATCCCGGCTCCCCAGGCCTCCATTTCAGCAGGAGCAACCCTGCCGATCTGGATTCAAATCCTGATGCTGCCAACTTCCAGTGCTTCATTCTCTGAGCCGGAGCCCGGGATGGCTTACCTTGGAGGTGGAGGTGTGAGGCAGCTCCCTGGCATGTGGGAGGTGTCCGACAGATGTGTTGTTTCAAAAGTAAGTGCTTGGCTGTTTGTTCAGGGTTGTTACAAGCACCAGGAGCTGCTTTATTAGGGGCGTGTGAGCCGGGTTGAGGGACTCCTGCTACTCATTCGCATGTTCGGGGTGGACTTGCAGTCCTCGCAGAGCCTCCCCACCAGCTCTGACCTCCCCCAAAGCTCAAACGCCAGCAGCCCCCATGACCTTCCCCATCTGATGGTCCTTCCTAGTAGCAGGTCACACCCTGTGGTCAGTTTTCTCACTGGCAATACCACGTCCAGCTGCCAGAGTGAAGTTTCTGAAGGTCACACTGCAAGGAGCCTAAGGATAGTCTACTTGGGATTTTCCAGTCCTGCTTCCTAGAGCCCTGGGTTCTCAAGGTGCCGCAGGGAATGCAGCGTTGGAGGGAATGTACCAGGACACGGGGTCCCCCTCTCGGTGTGCCCCCCTCGCCCTGATGCTCCAAGTAGACCAGAACCACGTTTTCTGTGTTAGAGTCACAACTCAGACTTCATTTCCAACGCTTAAAAGAAAGTCTGAACGTCATCGACCTGCTCCAGTTGTGTCATTTTACAGATGGGGACACTGAGGTACAGACAGTTAAGTGGATTGTCTCAGGTCATCCAGCTGTCAGGTGGACGGGCTGCAACTAGCCAGCCTCTTGATACCTGGCGTGGTGCTCCTGTCCAACAGCGCAGGGGAGGGGGCTGCGACAGCCATTCCTGGGGAGTCCCATCCCTCAGAGGCGTGAAGGGGCATTTGGGCCTCAGGACCAGTCCCTGAGCTCCCTCTACCCCTGCAGCCCTGCCCATTCCCGGAAACTAGCACATCGGCAGTGGCTCTGAAATGCCGAAGGGGGATGGTAAGGGGAGAGTGTAGGCCCTGCCTGAGCAGGATGGGTCCCCCCTCCCAGGGCAGCTGTGGTGATCAGGTGAGAGGAAGTGCGAGGGTGCTGGCGCCTGGTACCCGTCGACCTCTGGAAACAAGAGCCACGATGAGTAGGGGCAGCTTCTGACCGATGGTTGTTTCTTTCAGGAGTGACTGGCCCTGGCCTAGACCAAGGACACTTCTGTGTGCCCTCCTTTCAGCAGAGCCTGAGGAGAAGGTGAGCTCACCAAGTCCAGCCTCATCTTCTTCTTCAAGATGCCACCAGAAACTCAGACCACTGTCTCTCAGGGCAGACAGAGGCACGCCTGCCTCCCTCACACCCCCCCCCCCCCCCCCCCCCCCCCCCCCCCCCCCCCCCCCCCCCCCCCCCCCCCCCCCCCCCCCCCCCCAGCCACTCCACAGGACTTTGCACTTTGCCCTCTGCCTGGTGGGAACGAGAGAGCTCAGCCTTCCTCTTGCCTGGGGCCCTAGGCCCAGCCTCCGGCTGCAGAAATTCGTTGCCAAAGACACCACAGAGACTCTGAACAAAATGGGTGAGAAAACCCCACAGTGTTGCCCTGAGACTTTTGCTCCTCCTGTTGCCTGAGTTCCATCTCAAGCCAAAGACGAGTCAGCAGTTCCACCAGAAGCTCACAGAAAAGATGGACATTGGTGACCATTGGAAGCACCTGACCTTCTGACCTGGGTCTTTCTTTCTACACTGGACCCTGAGCTGGCTGGGTTCAAGATAAGCCTACTGGGGGCTGTGAGAGGCAGGCCGGGAGAGCCTGCAGGGAGTGGGATCTGAGATCCCAGCCCCCTTTTCTCCCTTCCATTGGCTGCCCAGGCCTTGGACCCTGATTCTCAATTTTCCCCGGGCCCAGTCTTCTTCCTGGGCCCTGAGCATCATGGGAAGGGGGTAAGGCAACTTCCCTAAGGGTCTTTGCTCCCCACCAGCCCCTCCTTGCCCATGGCCCACCCTTCTGTCTGGGTAAACAGGATGGCGCCCTGCTTGGAGGCCAGTGTTCTCTAACTAGTTATGCAGGGGGCAGAAGGGAGGAAGGGGCCAGGGGAATGAGCCAGTATGTGGGGGAGTGGGGCATGTTCAAAGCCAAGGCCTGCTCCTTTCTTTGCTCAAAAGGCCAAAGCTGTTCACATCTGTGCTCAACCATCTGCTTCAAATTGAAGTAAAAGTCCCAACATGTAAAGAAAACGTTTGTGTTGAGTGTACTCTGTGGGTGACTAGAACTTTGGCTGGTCAGTTGTGGGGGGGACTGTAGGGGAGGAGAGAGATTGGTCTCTGCCTAGAGTTTGGGAGCCCTTCAGGAAGCGGGCAGTGTGTAAGTGTGTCCATGTGTGTAAGGGGTAGCGGGGGCCCTCACCACGGCCTCCACTGGAGGCCAGGTCAGGAACTCCGCACCTCACCTGATCCATACCACGACTTTATGCAGTAGGGGGCGGGAGCTGTATTTTCAATTTCATATTATAGATGAGGAAACTGAGGCCCCAGGGAGACATGGCCAGTCAGTGACAGCTGGTTCTCAAATCAGGGTGGCCTCACTCCAAATCTTGGGCTCCTCTGTCCAGCCCCTAGTCAGCCCCAGCTCAAAGTCCTTGAGTAGCCTTGACACGTAGGTGTGCTTAAGACAGGGACAATAAGGGCTCGTTGTGGATGAGGGTGGGGTGATCGGAAGTAGGAGAGGACTCCGTGGAAGGGCTGTGTCGGGGAGGCCGGGCAGCCCAAGCAGGGGGGACGTGGTGAGGAAAGAAGACTGTGTCCGTGCAGGATGCTCATCTGTCCCTTGTTCCTCCCAACGTCATCCTCTCCTGTCCGATCCTTAGGCTTCTGGGCTGGGGCTGGGGTGTCTGTGGGTGGAACTGGCCGCAAGAAGCCTCCTCTTCTTGTGCTCATGTTTCCCCTGCGTGGCCTTTGCCGAGGACCAAGCTCTGGACCAGAACCAGGGGGCCAAGATTGCTCAGCGTGCTCCTCAGAGCACATACACACACCTTCTTGTGCACACATGCACCTCCAGACACACACTTAAGTGCATTCCCAGGTAAGGGAATTCCATTTCAGATAGATTCCAATTTCATAAGCTTCTGGAAGCCAACCGGACAGTGTGGACTTGGAATGGGGGTTGAGAGGGGACAGTTAGGAAGGGTCAGTCATCCTGGGACTCCAGACACAGGTCACAGCCCCACTCAGTTGTCCCTCTGAGTCATGCTTGTGGCACTTCCTAGGGAAGCGGGAAGTGTAGACCAGTGGGCATCAAACATGTTGGCTCTGGAGGATCACTTCTGTTACTAAAGGGTGGGCGGGGAGTACCCCACCCCCCGTCAGGGCACCAGACCCATGTCCTTACCACCCAGAGACAGCCCATGCCTCCACTCCCCTCTCCTCTCCTGTTGACCGGCTTTGTCACACACCTCCCCTTCATTCAAAGCATCCACTGACCATCAGCTGCCCGTCGACATTAAGCTGGATGCTGGGAGCGCAGAAATGGATCCCACGCAGTCCCCATCTTCCCAGAACTCGGGGCTCTGCATAGACAGACAGATAAGAAGTTAACTATGATACAGTCAGGTGGGTAAAATAGTGTTGGGAGCTTCAAGAAAGAAAAAACTAACTCTCTCTGGGGAGGTATCAAGAAGGCCTTTCCTAGAAAAGGGCCAGGGGAGCTGGGTCTTGAAGGATGAATCAAAGTTTTCTGTGCAGAGGAATACTAAGCCCTCGCAGGACATTGGAATCACCTGAGGAGATTATTAAATGTTGATATTAAGTGTTGATGCCGAAGTCTCCTCTTCAGAAATTCTGACGTATTGGTCTGCAGTGTGGCTGGGCACGGGGATTTGTAAAAGCTCCCCAAGTGGTTCTAACATGCGGGCAAGGTTGAGAGCCACTGGTTTAAGCAGGCTTAGTTCCCTGACAAAAAAGTGATCTAGAACCACAGATATGGGATAGGGGCTGTGCCAAAACTGTGGAGGGGTGTTGCGTGCACACGTGCACATGTATGCATGTGATGGATTAAGCGTTCATGCCATTCTTTTCTCTTCTGGCTTCTTCCCCAGTACAGCAGCTTCTGTTCTTGTGCGCGCGCGCACACACACACACACACACCCCTTCTTGTGTCCACATGCACCTCGAGGCGCACACTTGTGTACATTCCCAGGTAAGGGAATTCCATTTCAGATAGATTCAGATTTCATCATCAGACTCTAAACAGTGTTCTGTAAACAACCATAAAAGAAGACCCTCACCAAAATAACATTTTGAAGAGCTACCCTTCTGGGGCCCTGTGAGGCATTCCCACGTCCCCGAGCCATCTGCGGATTTGTTTTAAGCACGCCCTCCTTGCTTTGTCATTTGTTCTGGGTCCTGGCCCTGGATGCCAGTGATGGCTCATCAGCCCCCAGCCACAGAGTAACACGGGGACCCTCTCCAGGGACCGTGAGGACCTGAGTGAGAGGCCCACGCGTGCACCTCCACTTCTGTGCACACTTTGTTCCCACAGCACAAATGCCTCCTCTCGGCAGGTTGAAACCACAAAGGACGGCCCCAGAGTCAGAGATCTCCCCAGCTCAAAGGCCGAGCCTTCTGAGCCTCTGCAAAAACTCTGCGCACGTGGGCTGGGCTGCGCTGCTTCCTGGTTCTGGTCTCAGACTGTCCCAGAAGAGAGGCTTAAGTTTTGGGCAGGGGGTTCCACACGTCCCTGGGTCCCTTTCTGGGCTCACAGCTTGGCTGGGGCCCCAGCTGGATTCCATCTGCCCACATTGTACTCCTTTCCATCCCCACGGACCACCCCTCTGTCCTGGGACCTCCTTCTACCCTCCCTCCACCTCACCATGTCTTCCTCCAAGGCCCTGTGCTGCCCTATTTCTTTTCCTGATTACCACCTCTCCCTTTCCCCTTTCTCACAAGCCAGTGAGACAGGAGTGGGCAGGTCCCAGGAGCTGAGAAATGGGCAGCCCAGCCATGTGCAGGGACTGTGCTGGGAGCTGGAGGAACGAACAGGCACCCCCCCCACACACACACCTGTGCCCGTGATAAGGGTGCAGACGTGGGCTGACCCGGCTGAGGCAGGTGCTGCACTGAGGTCAGCTGCGGTAAGCCTGCTGGGGGGCTGGGGCCAGGAATGCACTTGCCTTCCTCCTTCCACTCTGTTTCCTGAGCTACAAAATGGTCACTGCCAGCAGCCAGAGTGACAAACGGCCTGGTCTTTTGAGAGCAGGACTCGGCTATCTCCAAGTGTTCCCTTTAAGGGAATCTGTACTGCCATTCTCACTCGGACCTCTTGCTGCCACTCCACCTGCACAGCCGTCTTCTGCTCCAGGGCTCCAGGGGTCAGAGGGGCAGGGTCAGGGCCCTGCCTGGGCTGTGTCTGGCAGGGCGTGGCGGGGAGTGGCAACTGACCTCACCCTTTGCCCCACAGGGGTTGTGCATCTCCTCCTTGGTCCCCTGGAATGGGACACGGGCCTTTTCCAAGGCCTCAGAGAAACTCAGAGGGAGAAGGTCCAGAGCAGAGAGGAGCCTGCGCTTGGGGCCTTTTGCTCTTTCTGTGGCTGAGCCTTTGAGAACTGAGCTCCTGCAAAGAAGATGGCTTGATAGCACTTGTGCCTGGTGCTTGTAGGTGCTGAATAAACACTGAATCCGTGTGGATGGATGAAAACGTGCTGCTGTACTTCCTCACTCCCCACCTCAGCCATCACTAATCAGTGGTGGTTCTTTTTCTTGGGTGGGGTGGGGGGTGGTCCTGAAGCTACCTGAGCCCCTGGCAGCTCCAGGCAGTCACTATGAATCAATTAAAGAGTTCTGCTCTCTTTGCCTTCCTGGTCTCAGGGCTGTCCTGGAGTAAGTTACTCCAGTGGGGACACCCTCAGGTCAGCTGTCCTGGAGTAAGTTACTCCAGTGGGGACACCCTCAGGTCGGCCTCCTGAGATACCACCAGGGTGCTGTGACTGAGGCTATGTTAGGACATCCCCTTCATTATTGCTCATGGTGCTGTGGGGCTACCCTCTCCCTATTCGTGATGAGTTCCTGGCTGCCCCTCCTCCACTGTGGCTGATAGAGGGGCTTATTTCTGAAGTCCCTCCCCTGGGCACATCACCCCCAGGTCAAAGTGCAGGCTCCGTAGCTGTCCATTGGACTTGTCAATGGTCCCATCCTCTTCTCACTGTCTTCCACAGCTTCCCAGTCTCCATGACCCTCAGTCTGACCACCTGGGGGCACTGGCTGAACTCCACCCGACACCCTGAGATCTCCTCTTTCTCAGTCATGTCCCAGTTTCCACTGCTCTGGCTGCCCACGAAGCAAGATTTTTCTGAATCCTACTGTTTGCTGCAATGAAACAGTTCCTTTTTTTTTAAATGTCTGTTAGTATTTTTTTGTTATTCTTAGAAAATCTCCTTATTAACCGAACTTAGAAGTAGAGGCTCTCAGAGATGTATTGGATCTCACAATATATTGGTGGACATCATTTATTCAGAAAGATTAAAAAATTTGTAGATTTTGCTAGCTCTTCTGGGCCCCGAGTGATGAGCATTATTGGTGAGACCAGGAATATCCTTCTCTCCTGTTTTATAATGAGCAAGTTGAGAACACTGAGACTGATCCACAGTGCAACCCCGAACAGATTTGTGTTTTCTCTCTCCAGTCCTCCTTGCCCTATCACAGGAGTGCACCTTACTCAGCAGCAGGCAGACACAGCCATGGGTCAAGGCACCCTGTTTCATGGGGAACCTTGTTTGTCGTTCCCACCATCGACCCAAACCGCATAACCTTTCCATCTTTCACCCATAGCGTCAACAGCAACTACTGTGGCCACACATTTCTCACAAAGGGTACAAGGGGTGCACATGTCGTCCACTTCATTGAGTTTCTGGCAGCCAGTAGCTGGGAAAGAGATGCTCAGCTTCATCCCGAAGCAGCTGACCCCCTCCAACATGCCACAAAGAAGAGGAAAGGGGCCCCTTTTCATCTAATGTTCCTCAGCAGTGCAACCACCCAGGCCTTTTGGTGTCCCTGGAACTCTAGTTCTCTCAGTCGCAGAACCTAGGAGACAGAGACCCTACTTTCCCTTACAGCAGCGAGCCTGTGCCCCCGGCGGAAGTGCTCTTGTTCGTATGTAAATAAAAACAGCTCCCCCTCCGCCCGCCAGTCTTCAGCGGGAAGCTCAGCGGGAAGCCCAGGGTTGCCCCAGGTCTCAGGATTCTCAGGGGCGTGTATCCCTGTGGTTTTCCCTGGCTTTGATCCCTTGGGTCCTCTGAATTCATCATCTCTCTCCAGTGCCTCCTCTGGCTGATGCCTTCTCTCAACCCTGCTTCAGCCTAATGGGACACAGCCACCTGTCCTTGATTCCCCTAAAATATCACTCACACAGGCAGTTGTGTATATAGGAATTATTTTTCTCTTTATTAATAATTTTTTAAAAAATGTTTACACTCACACGCACACAAAAATAAACAAGACCTTGCCATTTTCCCCCCAATTTATTTAGCTGATTTCATTTATTTTTGACAGGTTCATCGTGTTTCAAGCAGTTAAAAATATTTTCCCCTCTGGCTTCACTTCCTGACACTACATTTCTGGGCTGTGACTCACATGAAGCTCTCCCACAGCTGGGGCTTGAGTCCAGTCTCTTTCCTTCAATCTAACCCACCCCCCTCAACTCCAGGTCACCATCAAACCCAGGCCTGAAAACAGGAGACATGAACTATGGTGCCCAATGGAAAGGTCCTGAGCAACGGCCAGGGCGCGCCCCAGCTCCAGCTGAACACTTGTCCAGGATCTCCCCTTTGCAGGGAGAGACTCAGGCCCTGGACCAGCCACATCTCCCCGACCCCCCAGAGCCCTGAACTTAGTCTGTTCCAAGCCCATACCCCAAGCAACTTTCAAAGCCGTCTGGCCCACAGACAGCATGCATTTGTCCTCTGGGGTTTCACTCCCACCTCCACCTCCAGAAGTTTCTAGGGCATTTCCCTTTGCACATACACTTTCATGCAACACACACACTTTTGAAACAAAACAAAACAAAACAAAACTAAGGAACTCAAAATGTTTCCATGTCTCAGGAAAGAAATCTTCATTTTTTTGGAGAATAAAATAGAATAAAAAAGCAAGTTTTGGGCACTTTGGAATAGCTGGGCTAACCTCTATTTTCTAAATAAAAATGAGGGCGATTTTTGACGAAGATTTTCATGCCTCTTCCATGTGTGTGAGGAAGGTTTGGAAGCCAGATATTGTGCCCTGACAAAACTCTAAAGACCAAACAGGACTAGCTTTCAAAGAACAAAGGGTTCAGTGAGCCCCTCCACTGGAGTCACAACATAATGTATTCATTCCTTTTGGAAAGGCTCTGAAAAGTCCTGCAGTGAAAAAAAAAGAAAAAAGAAAAGAAAGAAAAGAAACATTTAAGTTTGAGTCTCCCAAACTTATTTGAGTACTTAATGCTTAAAACATTTTTTCAATAAATTTTATTGATTATGCTATTACAGTTGTTCCATTTATTTTCTTCCCTTTACTCCCTTCTGCCCTGTACCCACCCTCCCACCAGCATTCCCCCCACCTCCCTTAGTTCACATCCATGGGTCGTACATATAAGATCTTTGGCTTCTCTGTTTCCCATACTATTCTTAGCCTCCCCGTGTCCTACTTTGTACCTACCATTTATGCTTCTTATTTCCCGTACCTTTGCCCCATTCTCCCCTTTCTCCCACTCCACTGATAACCCTCCACGTGATCTCCATTTCTGTGAATCTGTTCCTGTTCTAGTTGTTTGCTTAGTTCATGTTTTTTGTTTTGTTTTGTTTTGTTTTTTAGGTTCGGTTGTTGATAGTAGTGAGTTTGTTGTCAGTTTACTGCTCATGTTTTTGATCTTCTTTTTCTTAGATAAGTCCCTTTAACATTTCATATACTAAGGGCTTGGTAATGATGAACTCCTTTAAGTTGACCTCATCTGAGAAGCACTTTATCTGCCCTTTCATTCTAAATGAAACACTTTTGCTGGATAGAGCAATCTTGGATGTAGGTCCTTATCTTTCATGACTTGGAATACTTCTTTCCAGCCCCTTCTTGCCTGCAAGGTTTCTTTTGAGAAATCAGCTGATAATCTAATGGGAACTCCTTTGTAGGAGACAAAAGTGTCTCCTTTTGTCTTGCTGCTTTTAGGATTCTCTCCTTATGATGTGCCTTGGTGTGTTCCTCCTTGGATCCAACTTCTTTGGGACTCTCTGAGCTTCCTGGACTTCCTGGAAGTCTATTTCATTTGCCAGATTAGGGAAGTTCTCCTTCATTATTTTTTCAAATAAATTTTCCATTTCTTACTCTTCCTGTTCTCCTTCTGCCACCCCTATGATTTGGATGTTGGAATGTTTAAAGTTGTCCCGGAGGTTCCTAAGACTCTCCTCATTTTTTTAAATTCTTGTTTGTTCATTTTGTTCTGGTTGAATGTTTCTTTCTTCCTTCTGCTCCAAACCATTGATTTGAGTCCTGGTTCCCTTCCTGTCACTATTGGTTCCCTGTACATTTTCCTTTATTTTGTTTCGCATAGCCTTCACTTCTTCCTCTATTTTGCAACCATACTCAACCATTTCTGTGAGCATCCTGATTACCAGTGTTTTGAACTGTGCATCTGACAGGTTGGCTATCTCTTCCTCACTCAGTTCTATTTTGGGAGCTTTGATCTCTTCTTTCATTTGATCTGTTCATTCCATATTTTTTTGTTTCAGCGTGCATGTTGCATAGTAAGAGATAAACCTTAGGTATTCCCCAGGGTGGGGCAACCCACATTGCTGCACTGTATTCTCTGCATATGTGGGGGAAGCGTCTGAGAGGGAACAATGCTCCTTGCTCGACTCTTGGTGGCTTTCAGTCACTTCTTCCACCACCTACAAGCAAATTTAGGTCTTCTGGCACTGATTCCCAGGTGGGTGGGTTTGTGTACATTCTAGGACCCTGTGGGTCTCTCCAATGACTTCTCCTGTCAGGCTGGGAATTTCTCCTGCTGCCACAAACCCCACAAGTTTTTTCAGGCAGCAGTTTTGAGTCTTTATTTCTCCACACTGGAACCCTGGGTTGCTTGGTCTATCTCCCTCCCTAGTTGTTCCTCCTGGCTTATCTGCACATGAATGTGGGAACTCCTGGTCCACCAGTCGCCACCTCACCCACCCTGGTCTGCCAGCCAAAGCCTTGCTGTGAGTCCTCTCCAGCAAGCTGCCTGTCTCCTTCCCTCCTACCAGTCTGGATGAATGTTTCTTCTTTAACTCCTTGGTTGTCAGACTTCCATACAGTTCGATTTTCTGGGAGTTCTGGTTATTTTTTGTTTTTGAATTTGTTGCTGTCCTTCTTTTGGTTGTATGAGGAGGCAAAGTACGTCTACCTACACCTTCATCTGGGCCAGAAGTCCTGCTTTGTCTAAAACTTTTTTTTATTGTGGTAAGATATACCTAATATAACATTTATAATTTCACCCATTTTTAAGTATACAGTTTAGTGGAATTAAATACATTCATAATATTGTGTAACCCTCACCACCATATCCCAAACTTTTTCATCATCCCCAATAAAAACTCTGTACCCAGTAAACAATAACTCCCCCTCCCATCTCCATCCAGCCCCTGGCAGCCTCTACTCCACTTTCTGTCTCTATGAATTTGCCTGTTCTTCACACCACATGTAAATGGACTCATAAAATATTTGTCCTTCTCTGTTGAGTTTTTTTCACTAAGCATGTTTTCAAGGTCTATGCATGTTGTAGCATGTATCAGAATTTTGTTCGTTTTTATGACTGAATAATGTTTCATTACATAGATAAACATTTCGTTTATTCATCTGTTGATGGAAGGCACTTATTCTTTATTTCATGTCCCGATCTCTGTCATGGGACACCAAGGAGGGTCCCTGGAACACAGTCTGGGGACCACTGATGTATGGAGCCCCTAGAATGTTTGGGTTTGGGATAGGCCAGGATTTTCTTATGCACACAGTTGCCCCAGGCACTGCTGAAAGGGCTCTGGTCTGCTTGGTCTCCAAACTCAAGACAGAGGTTAAAGCCCTGAGGGGTGAAGCATGTGGAAAGCACCCAGGAGGGGTGGTCATTGGTCTGCCCCGGGGGTGGGGAGAGAAAGGGAGAGCCTGTCCTCTAACCCTCACAGGACACATGACCCTGCTATGCTGTGGGGACCTGCTGGGATGACTGACAGCTTAGGCAACCCTGACATCTGTTGGGGATGCCTTCCCTGGTTTTGATGACAGGACTGGACAGCAGCCAAGCTAGAGGGGAGCAGTTGCCTGAGAGGCCCTGGCCCCTTTTTGGCAGCCCCACAGGTGCACCCTGTCCTGCTCCTCCAGGGCACTGGATGGGCTGTTCCGAACCGCTGCCCCCTCCCTGCCCTTCCCTGTCAGCACTTCCCACAGACACCCCTTTCTAGCAGGCAGACCTGTGCCCCCAGGCGCAACCCCCCTTTCAGAGGGCCTCTGCCACAGCCCTCCTCTCCCATGGGGAGGGACCTGGAGCAGCAAGTGAGGAAATACCCAGAGTCCTGTGACTGGGTGGTGAGGAGGGGATGTGGGCCCTCTGGGAACCTGGAGGCCCGGGCCAGCTTGGCCTGACCTTCAACTCTGTGTGTGACCCCTCCTGCCAGTGGCTCTCTGACCTCCAAGACCCCTCACAGTGAGTTCCAACCCTGGCCCCCAACTGCTTGTCCTGCCTGCTTGCTGGGCTCAGGGCTCAGATTACAGGTCCCCACAGGAGCTTTGCCACCATGTGGAGCCTGAGCCTTGTCCTTGCTAGAACAGCTTATTTCTCCTCCTGAGGGATTCTCTTTGGAGCCAGATAATTATTTGAGGGTGCAAAAACCTTCTGAAGTTGTTAAACAAAACAAAAACAGCAAAGCATCTTCAGAGAAATTACAAATAGATGAGCATTCATTCTTCTAATCTGGGTACAGGTCTCCTCTCCAGGCCCCAGATGTGCCTTTCAACTAAAGGGCCTTAACCTTTGTCCAGACTCCATATACCTTGAGACTCCCAGGACACCCCTTTGCACCTCATGGCAGTGGTACCTTCCTCTCCATTCACCTTCCTGCCTCGGTTGTGCACTCCTGGAGGCTGGTGTGCGTGGCTGGCTGTTGCCCAGTACAGGGATAGCCCTTGGGACCTGAGGAGGCACAGTACTGCTGGCCTGGGCGAGGAGGGCGCCTGGGGTTTCTCTGCCCTGGTGAGGGGTTGCAGGGCCAGTGCCCTGCCCATCCCCCTCCAGCCTGGATTGGTGGTCCTGCAGGACCCAGTAGAGATTCAGGAGAGGGAGGAAAGTATTAAGTAGATGAGTGGTCGCAGTCTGTGAAATGAGTCAGGAGCGGGAGCCAGATGGAACGTTCCAGGGAACCCTGTGAGTGCTGAGTTCCTCTGGCCCAAAGCTGTGCCCAGGACTGAAGTGGCATTGCCTCACCCCCAGCACAAGGTACAGGTGCTTGTCCCTGCCAGGCCTGTCTGCGCCTCTCCCCCAGGTGTGAGCCCACCTTGAGACCTGTCTTCTCACAGAGCTCCCTCTCCCTCTTCCACCTCGCCAGGCCTCTTCTCAGGACCTCTCTTCCCTGCTCACAGAGCCCACTACGGCTCCCAGCCAGGCCTCTCTCTGCTCCTTTCTTTCCTCTCTCTGAGCCCATTTTGCCTCTCCTGGGTCCTGCTTCCCCTCCCCAGCCTGGTGTCCTCAGGGTATGGATTCAGGTGGCAGCAACATTTCCCAGGCATCCCCCGGCATGCAGGTCATCATGGGTGCCAGGGGCCTGGATGCAGGTCCTCAGCCTGGGTCCTCACTGGCTGTGTGACCCAGGGTAAATCATTCCCCTCTCTGAGCCTCGGTTTCTCCATTTGTAAAATATGTAGTTGGAGGAGGTGATGACTAGAGCCTCTTCCAGCTACATGATTCTCTCTCTAGCAAATATTACTCAACACCAGGCAGAGTGAAAAATCTGCTTAACTTCTACTCTTGATTCACCATTTTAAGGCTGCCCTGCCCCACTAGGCATCACCCTCAGTGGGTAGTAAGAGGCATTTCATTCCATCTGCTTTTCCACTCAGGACAGGCTTTGGCCAGCCTGCCCTGTCCCCAGGCCCTCGGGGCCCCTCCCAGGGCTGTGGCCTTCCTCTGGTCCAGCGCGTGGTCAGGGACTCATTTCCTCCTCTGGGCCTGAGCACTTTCCCAAGGAGCCAGTGCCTATTCCTGCTGCCTGGATGCTTCCTCAGAGGCAGGGCCTGGATCAGCTTGGCAAGTGCCTACTTGCTGTTGATGAGACTTAATTAAGGCAGGAACACGCTTTCCTCCTGGCCCTGGTGAGAGGCGCCTCCTCAGAGCTCAAGGACACAGGGCACTCTGTTGTTCTCGGGGGAGCCCAACTGCCCGCTGCAACTGCGCCTCTGGTCTGCCAGCTGCTGCCCTCTTGCTCCTCCGCACTCTCAGGGGTCTTGCACTTCCCTCCCTGTGGGCTTGTGCAAGGATCCACCCTCAATGCTCGAAGTCCTTCCCAGGGCTGGCGTCTTCCAGTCATTCTCCTTCAGGAGGTCTATGATGCCAAGTCCACGGTCATCACGGTTTTAATCAGACTTGACCTATCGGCACATTTGGCACAGCCCATCCCCCTCCCTGAACTAGAATTCAATATCTCTGGGTTGCTCTTATGGAGGGCTGTTCCCCCTCAGCCTCCTTTGCTTGCTGGCATGCCCTGGGGCTCGGCCCTCCGGTCTCTGTTCTATCTTCTCTGTTCTATCTCCTTCCTCGCTCCTGGTGCCATGTCATGCTCTTTGAAGGCTGTTGATTTACAAATGTGTACCTGTAGCTGAGAGATGGCTAGATCCCACTCAGAGAAAAGCCAAGTCCTTACAATGCCCTCCAAGGCCTGCACCCCTGCCCCTGTGACCTCTCTGACCTCGCTGCCTCCTACTGTCCTCTTCGCACCCAGACCCAGGCTGCCTCTAGGCCTTTGCATTGCCCGTTCCCTCCATCCGCACATGAATACCCCGTGGCGGTTCCCGCACTGTACTCAGTTCTTTGGTCTAGTGCCACATTTTCAGGGAGGCCTTCCCTGATGACTCTCCTTTAAGGTGCAGCCTGTACCCCACCCCACGTCCTCAGCATTCTCTCTTCCTTGCTTTATTTTTCTCCGTAGTACTCATCACCCACTGACATGCTATGTCTTTTAAATAACAGATAATGAGGGATATAATCAATAAAACAAATGTTTTATTGATTATATCCTTCGTCTGGAAGCTAAGCTGCATGGGATCAGAGGATTTTGTTTGTATTTTTTACTGTCTCTCTGATGCCTAGAACAGTGCCTGGCTTAGTAGCTGATCAACGAATATTTGTTGAACAAATGAGTGGGTTCTTCAACAGATGTCCTTGTACATATGTTGTCATGTTCTGGTGTTTTTACTTTTGTAGAGTAGGTTCTGGAGGTCAGGTCATTCTGTCAAATGTTCGTATAAAGTGTCTTTAACTTTAATAAACAACTCTAGATTATTTTCCAAGATTATGTTTCCAGCGGTTGTAGTAATTTGTGCCGGATATCATCACCCGTGGAGTCTTGCCAGTGTGATGGGGGGAGGGGAAGCATCGCATTGTTTTAATTTTCATTTTCCTGACTAATTAGAGAAGAACATGTTTCTTGTTTATTGACCACTTGAATTTTTCTATTTCTGTGAATTTGTTTTGGTCTTTTTTGTGGGGGTGGGACAGATGACTTTTTCTTACAAGTGTGTACAGGGCATCTACATTTCCTCAACAAAAATCCCAGATAATTCTCAGAGCTATGGAGGGTCCGAAGCTCTTGCTCCAGAGTGAGCACACTCTTGGTTTGCCACTGCCTGACATGCCATGGGGTCCCCCCCGGTGTGATTCAGAACTAAAGATATTTTAATTTTTTTTACCCAGTTGGTTCTCTGTATTTTCTGCGATAAACTGGTGTTCTTAAAAAAGAAAAGGTATTAAAAAACAATCATAAGAAAATCTTTGTGCTGTAATGCCAAACGGAAAGAGCATTTACAATTAGGATGTACTTTTGATGACAGCTATACAAAGAAGCTCTCTGTATCCAGAAACTGTAGCAGTGAATCAAGCAAAACATGGGGAGGGGATTGTGGGTAATTTTTTCTTACTATGGGAGGCAGGTAAGGAAGGTGACAGTGAAGCCCTAATGGAAAAGGGTGAGCTGTTGGAATAATGGCACTCGGGTTACAACCCTCACCTCTGTGCCTTGGCAGACATCACTAATCCATCATGCCAAAGCCCAGACTCAGCCTTTCTCTACCAAGTAGTCCAGTAGTAGTCAGTAGTCCAAGTAGTCCAGGGGGCTGCTAGTCATAGATCAGAGCTGGCTGTCAAGATCACCCATCCTCCATGGGCAGCAAGCCGCGCTGTCAGCACAGGCCCTCCAGAGGCCTCTCTCGTTGGGGCAGTGACATGCTTCCCAGCTGCATCGTGGCTGCATTGCAGCTGCAGTTGGCTTGGCTGCTCCTGCCGAGCAGTGTGCCCTGGCTGGGCACCTGGGGCCTTTCAACCTGCACTGGCTCTCATCACTTTCTGGAATCTCTTTTCCTCCTGGACCTTGGGGCTTGTTGGAACCAGGAACATGGTCCTCAGCCCAGGTGTGACTGTGTCCAGACCCTGGCACATCCCCTCAGGCACCACCCCCTGGCCACTCTTGGCCTGACTCTCCAGCCTCTGACATTTGCTCTCATGATTCCTGGCATGAGCCTCCCCACACCCGTGGTCTCAGCTGTGACGTGGTGCCAGGATGTTGTATCCACTGACGTATCCTGACTGTCTGACCAGGCCCCTTGCCCTGCCCCTCCCACCTGCCTTGTACTTGGCTTGTCTCAGAGCTGACAGATTCACCAGCGAGACTCACTGTGGGATGCTCAGGAATCCCTCACAGACCCACATTCTCTAGAAAAACTTGGGGAGGTGGGTTGATTAGAAAGAATACAAAGAGATATTTTTATAGATTTTTCTGTTTTTGGAAAAACTGTAGGTGATATAGGAAAATGACATAGAAATGCATGAAAATATTGTCATTAATTCAACAACCTGGAGATAACCACAGTTACTGTGCTGGTGAACACCCTTCCACACCCTGCCTCCATACCCATTGAGATACGTGTGTTATAAATGGTCTTAAATGTGGTCATGCTGTTATTCAACCTGAGTTGTTCACTCACCCATATGTCATGAGCATCTCAAATAATGCCAATGTTGGAAAACATGTTTTTCCCCTTCTAGAATGCAAATTATATTCCACAGGATTTTTTTCCTCCTAGTATTTCTTCATTTTTACTTCTTCTGAGGCAGGAACTTCATTCTGTCTCCTAGTAATAGATCAACAATTTTTGGCTGGGTGCACAGCCACTACAATAAGACAATATATCCCAGCTCCCCGTGGACTATGTGGTTATGTGACTGAGTTCTAGCCAATGGGGTGTGAGCAGAGAAGGTAAGTGTTCAACCTCCTATGTGTATATGCACTGTGGTGTTTTATGTAGCTCCACGGTCTTTGACATTCTTTTCATTAAAGGTGAAGCCTAATTCCCCTCTCCTTAAGTGTGCACTGTATTTAGTGACTTGCTTCTCATGAATAGAATGATGTCATTCTGTGTGACATCCAAGATTAGGGCAGAAGAAAGAGCTGGCTTCCTCCTCTCTCTCTTTCTCTCTATCTCTCTCTCTCAACCTGTCATCCAGTCTGGGAAGGCCAGCTGCCATGCATGAGGACAATGAAGAAGTCCTACGGAGAAGCCCATGTGGCATTCTGCCAACAGCCATGGGGGTGCTGTTTTGGAAGCAAATCCTTAAGGCCCAGTCTAGCCTTCAGATGACTGTGGTCCCAACTGACATCTTGACGGCAGCCTCTGAATTCCTGACTCACAGAAACTGAGATAATTAATGTTTATTATTTTAAGCAACTAAGTTTGGGGGTAGTTTGTTATGCAGCAATAGACAACTAATACATGCCCTTAACAGGATGAAGGGGACCTCCCTTCCCCTTTGCCCTCTGTCTGGATCGAAGGTGGATGTACAGTGCGCCATTGTGGATCTTGCAGATGAGGACAAAATGCTAGAGACGGAGGAGCATCCACCTAGGTGGGGTCTGGGCCCTTGAAGGCTTCATGGAGCAGAATCAGCTAACAACTCAATCTTCTACAATATATGAGAGGAAAATAAACATCTGTATAAATTAAGGCAGAACACCCCAGCCAATGTTAGCCTCCCTGGTGTGTGTAAATGGGTTACAGGTGTGTGAAGCTACTGGTCACCTCCAACCCTGGGCCAGTGGCCTCTGCACACAAGCAGCCTTATGCTTTTGCCCCAGTGAGCTATATAATTATTATCATTTTCTCCGTGTGCCATAATGAGAATAAACACTTGGGAAGCTTTGGATCTCTGTCACAACAGCCAAGTTTTATCCTAACAAAAATACCCTGCAAAATGAAATTTTGCTTAGTACAATTTAACACATGCTACTCTCCTTAATACAGTACCTGGGTAGTTATGCCCAGAAGGAGTTTGCCAGAACTTGGCAGGATGAGGCTAGTGCATGTTGCAGGTGGTCAGGATTTTCCCACATCCAAGAGGCCCCGCCTTGCTGATCGTCACTCACTCGGCTGCCCAGAAGGCTGACTGCAGACAACAGGGGCGAGCTCTTTACTCCAGCATCAGAGAAGCAGAGCTGCTTTCAATCTAGATGCCCTCGACTCCTGTTCTTCTCCTTGTGAGCTGCATCCAAACCTGAACTTCCCTTCCTTCTCTGCCCACCTCAGAGGTGGCAACTGAGGTGGGAACAGAGGTGGCAACTGAGCAGAGATGGACTCACCTCGTCTTCTCCTATGCTGTTTAACGATGTCATTTCTCCCTGATGATGGCCATGGTCAAACACCAGACACAACCATGCCTCACTTGGACAGAAGGCTATTCAGAGGAACAGGATTGGGGCTTTCCTGTTTTCACCCGCTCGCAACAGCAGAATCTCAACTTTAATAGCTCGGTAAGGTTCACCTGACCCAGGTAATCGGCTGAAGGGGTCCTCCGATGAAGCGGCACTGATGATATGCGCAGAACTCCTTCTCCTTGGTGATGCGCAGAAGCACTCACCGTTCCACTCAGCTCTCATGTTCTGTAAACCTGGTTAACATCACTCTTAGTTTTTTTTTAACATGGTTTTATGTTTATTTTTTATTTTTAAACTACAGCTGGCATTCAGTATATTTGTTTCAGGTGTACAGCCTAATGTTTAGGCATTTATATAACTTACAAAGTGATGCCTCAATAAGTCTAGTGCCCACCTGACAGCATATATAGTTATTACGACATTATTGACTGTATTCCCTATGCTGTACTTTACATCCTGATGACTGTTTTGTAACTGCCAATTTGTACTTCTTAATCCCTTCCCTTTTCACCCAGCCCCCTGCCCCCATCCCCTTGGGCAACCATCAGTTTGTTCTCTGTGCCTATGAGTCTAGGTCTGTTTTCTTTGTTTATTTTGTCCTTTAGATTCCACATACAAGAGGAATCATATGGTATTTATCTTTCTCTGCATGACTTATTTCACTGAGCATAATGTCATCTAGTCCATCCATTTTGTTGCAAATGGTAAGATTTCATTCTTTTTATGGCCGAGTAATATTCTGTTGAATACACGCACCTCATCTTCTTTATTCATTTGTCTCAGTGGCCACTTAGGTTGCTACCATACCTTGGCTATTGTAAATGATGCTGCAATAAACATAGAGATGCATATATCTTTTCAAATTAGCATTTTAGATTTCTTCAGGTAAATATCCAAAAGTAGAATTTTAAGGCTGTTAAGGTGGGTTATAAGGCAGTTCCGTTTTCAGTTTTTTGAGGGAACTCCATACTGTTTTCCACAGTGGTTGCACCACTCTGCAGTCTCACCCAGAGTGCATGGGGCTCCCTTTCCTCCACAACCTCACCAACACTTGCTGTTTGTTGATTTATTGATGGTAGCTGTTTGACAGGAGTGACGTAATATCTCATTGCAGTTTTAATTTGCATTTCTCTGATGATTAGTGACACTGAGCATTTTTTCATATGTCTATTGGCCATCTGTATGTCTTTTTTTGGAGAAATGTCTATTCAGGTCCTCTTCCCGTTTTTAAATTGAATTGTCTTTTTGGTGTTAACTTGTATGAATTCTTTATATATTTTGGATATATCAGATGTACCATTGGTGAATATCTTCTCCCATTGGTAGGTTGTCTTTTTGCTTTGTTGATGATTTCCTTTGCTGTGCAAAATCTTTTCAGTTTGATGTAGTTACATTTGTTTAGTTTAGTTTTAATTTTTTCTACCTTTCTCCCAAATAAACATAGCTAAAAGAAATATAACTATAAAATATATTATATTTTAAATATAAAATATAAAAGCAATGTCAGAGGGTTTACTGCTGTGTTTTCTTCTAGAAGTTTTATGATCTTGGGTCTTACATTTAAGCCTTTGATCCATTTTGAGTTTATCCTTGTATATGGTGTAACAAAATGATCTTGTTTCATTTTTTGTATGCATCTGTCCAGTTTTCCGAACACCATTTATTGAAGAGACTGTTTTTATTCCCATTGCATATTCTTGCCTCCTTTGTCACAGATTAATTGACTGTATAGGTATGGGTTTATTTTTTTCCAGTGTCTTTATTCTGTTGCATTGATCTGTGTCTCTGTTTTTATGCCAGTACCATGCTGTTTTTATTGCTATAGCTTTGTAGTATAGTTTGACATTACGTAGCATAATAACTCCTACTTTGTTCTTCTTTCGCAAGATTGCTGTGGCTATTGAGGGTCTTTTGTGGTTCTGTATAAATTTTAGGATTATTTGTTCTACTTCTGTGAAAAATGCCACTGGTATAATGATAAGGATTGCATTGAATCTATAGATTGCTTTGGGTGGTATGGACATCTTCACTATGTTAATTCTTTTTATCTAGGAGCATGGTATATGTTTCATTTATTTGTATCTTCTTCAATTTCTTTTTTTTTCTTTATGTCTTATAATTTTCTGAGTACAGGTCTTTTACCTCCTTGGTTAAATTTATTACTAGGTATTTTCTCATGCCATTGTAAATGCAATTATTTTCTTAATTTCTCTTTCTGATAGTTTGTTATTGGTATATGAAAATGCAACCAATTTCTGAATATTGATTTTATATCCTGCTACCTTACTGAATTCATCTATGAGTTCCAATAATTTTTTGGCTGGAATCTTTGGGTTTCTCTCTATATAGTATTGTGTCATCTGTAAATAATGATGGCTTTACTTCTTTCTTTCCAATTTCGATGCCTTTTATTTTTTTTTCTTGTCTGATTGCTGTGGCTGAGACTTCCTAAGCATCCATATATTTAAATACCAAAGTCACTCTTACAGTTACGAGATGTTCTCAATATGAGGGCCTCCAGGAACTGAGATGGGTGTGTCACTGTTTGGAATGCACCACAGAACCACTTGAATTATTGCTACTACCATTTCTCTCTCCTTCTGTCTCTTTGGTTTGTGGTTTTCAGTGACCCATAGTTTTTTATCTAAAACCCTTGGGGCTAGAAGTTTTTTAAGTATTTTTTAAGGCACCTTAGAAGAGTAATATAGTGCTGTGTTGTTTATTATGTAACTCCCCACCAGTAAGGGGGGGCAGTCCCCTGTAATCAAACACATTAATATTAATAGTATTTATTAATGCAATGTATGAACAGTCCCAGTCAAAGGGATAAACATAAATTAAGTGTCAGTTCAAGTCACCAAATGAGTTCTATTTCCGTCAGATTTAGCCCCCAAAATGACACTTGTGCGTGGACACACGTAGTTGGTCTCTGGAGCTTTGGGATTTGCAGAGCAGCGATTGTACAAAGTGCAGGTTGAATATGGCTACCGTGACTTCCCTGTGTGAGGCCCAGGCCCTGTTTGACCTGAGCTGTTTCCACCGAGGGCGAGGGCGCTGTGCTGGTAGTGTGGGTGACCCTTGGATGGTCCTGACCAGTCCCTTGAGCGTGGGATTCCCCTGGTCTAGGTTTCTGGCCCTGAAACACGTCTCTCCTCACTGGCTGGTGCAGACAGCCTTGCCTTCCTCCCTCAGAGAGAACCTTGCCCACAGCCCTGGCGTCGCAGGCGCAGTCTCCTTGGACTCCAAGATGCAAGGGCTGGAGCTGGAGCTGAAGCTAGAGCCAGGGGGGCCTGAGATGGAGCCCCAGCAGCCCCTTTATACAGATGACGGAACTGAGAACCAAAGAGGGTGAGCTGCATAGACTCACACAGCTCCTCAGGGGACCAAGACTGGGTGATTGCAGACGGGGGCGGAGGTGCTGAGGGCATGTTTGAAAGCTCAAACTAGAAAAGCCTCAGGGGTACCGGGAGTGCTCCGCGCCTCCCGCCCCCCTAACCCACCCCCCACCCCGCCCCAATAAAGTGATAGAGATTTCCCGCCCACCCTTTCTTTCTCAGAGCACAGGGGGAGGACAGGGGCAGGCGGTCCTCGAATTCCACCTCCGACCCGTGCCCCTGAACTCTGACCTGGGCGCACGGGGGGTCGCCCCCACCCCCAGCGCCCCTCCCCCAGCGCCCCCGCGGGCGCCCGGCCCTGTGTGGGCCGTTCTGACTGCACTGGAGCCGAGCTCGGGCAAACCACGCCGCACTGGACGCCATTCAAGCTTTTACAGGCCCTCAAATTGGGGCTGGAGCCGGAGAGGAAACACTAAAATCCTGTGTACACAACTTCTGTCTGTGCGAGGGCGCCTGCCAGAGAGTCGGGAGCGGCGAGGGACACGTTTGTAATGTTAAGGGTTCCACTCCTTTCGCCTGGCTCTGTTTTAAACAGGCAGCATTGATGTGTCTCCCAAAACCAAGAGTCCAGGGTGTGGGGAACAGACACCCCCTCCCAGACACACAAAGCTGGGGCAGCGCCCAGTGCTCCATAAACCACACACTCCCCAGGCCTAGGCTCTGCCTCCCTGTGGAAAGCTGCTGCTGAGGATCTCCTGTGACTTAGGGGTCAGTAGAGGCCGGCCTTTGGAGTGGACCAAGACTGGTGGGACCCCACTCACTCTTTGCAGCTCTGTGACTGTGGGCATCTGTAAAATGGGTGTAATAATGGAAAGCCACTTCAGAGGTTTTCTGTGAACATTAAAGAGATGACATAGGGAGGGAACCAGCTCTGAATCTGGCACATCATAGGTGCTCACAAAATGACAGCTGTTCTCGTTATTCCAACTCTTTGATCTTGGGCCACTCCAGTCTGTGGATGTGTTTGTCCTGCTCATTCTGGTCCCTCATCAAGATCCCTGAAGGTCTGGCCCTTGTGCAGAGCAGGATCTCTGACTTGGGGGAAATGAATTTTCACTGATGACAAATCTAGGGTGTTGGGTGACATCCCTGTGTGAAGGAGGCAGAAGAGGGGCTCCCGCCAGCTTGCTTTAAGGAGTTGGGAGACAAGGTGGGCATTGGCCCCATGTTCCTGACACCTGCTGCCAGCCCAGGAAAAAGCCAGGGCAGTGAGATGCTGCCTTGGCTCCCTCACTCCTGGGTGCTTGTGGGGCCCTGCCAACTCTGCCTCCACCTCCGCTTAATGGTCCTGTCACCAGGGCCTCCCAGGAGCCCTGCTCAATCTCAGGGAAGGACAGACACCTTACAGGGGTCTGAGCTCCTTCTGGCTGGGCTGCCTCAAACCAGCAGCCTGCCGAGGGCATCTGTTCTCCAGGCCTGTCTGTGCTCTACCTGACCTTGAGCTGTGTCAGCTTGTACCTGTGTGGGGGACGCAACCAAACTTCTGCTGGGTAGTTAGCACCCCCGTCCTGCTTCCCCCAAGCAGCTAAAACCCCCAGTGCCCACACCTGAGAGACCTGACAGTGTGGTAGGAATCACAAGGCCTTTGGAAATGGGGGTCTGGGTTTGAGGCCTCACACTGCAGTTCCATGAGGTCTTGGGCAAGTCACCTAACTGCTCCTGAGCCCGTTTCCCCACGGGGGTGATGCCGTCTGTCTCATTTTCTCCAGATTGAATGACATGAGAGGCATGAGAGGCCTTGGAACACTGTCAGAGCTGAAGTGTTGGTTTGCTGTGGGAGTCACACACTGGGGGTGACCTGGATCTTCGAGATCATCTGAGAGCTGGGCCTGTGGGGATGACCTAGTGACCCAGCCCCAGCTGTGAGCAGGCAGGAATTAATGATGGGAAGGCCAGTGTTTCCTAGTCTGGCCCCTGCAGGACTCAGAGCTGAGTGCTCATCCCTCTCACAGAGGGAGGTTGTTTTCTGCCCTGACCATTTGTCAACTTTGACCCCTGGGGGAGGGGTCCATGTATAGGTAGAAGATGCTTTGAGTCTGGGATGCCACAGATGCCATATGAAACACCCCACATGCTGGACAGAGCTGCAGTGGTATCCTGTAAGCGAAGACTGGTTTGTGACTACATGGGAGACACCCCAGAGACTTCCAAACAGGTCACAGAGCTGAGGGGTTTGAGGATGTGTATGTGGGGGCCCTGGGGGATAGGGAACCCGGAGATATGTCACTGTATGCCTACAGGCTGGCGAGACCTGAGAGTCTGGGTATCTGGACCCATCCACTGAAAGAGGGATAGATGCCACATCCTGCTCCATATAACCCTTCAGTCCTAGGCAGGAGCAGTCTGCACAGTGTGGCAGTGCCCTCTGCTGGCCATGCTGGGCCAGCACAGGCTGCTCCTTGGCACAGAGTGAGAAGGACTCTTAACACTCCTGTGAGGATCGCTCCTCCACAGCCCTGGACTCAGCCAGGCAAGAGAGCCCGGTCCAGACTGGGAAGGACCCTGGTAGATGGAAAGCTCAATCCTACTTTACAGTTGAGAAAGCTGAGGGCCAGAGAAATGAAATTGCTCAGAGTCCCGCAGCTACTGAATGGCTGAGCCAGACCCATCTTGCAGGGCTCTTCCTTCTCCTCCAGACAGAAGCACTCCATGCAAACATAACAGAACTCAGGCACGCTGGAAATAGTACTCTTCTTTATTTCACTAAAGTCAAATTAGATCCGATCCCATCTCTGCCAGCACTGTGGAAAAATTTATTTATTTATTTTGCTTTTGGAGGTGGGAGTGAGTCTCTTCTTCCCTGGGTCTGTGCAAGAGCCCTGGAGTCTAACGTGATGCCGGAAAATGGCCGGGGGTGGGGGGGTGCTGTTTAAATCCTCACCGGGTCAAGGCCATTGTGAGCGCTCCACATCCAAGCATCAGGGGGCTCTGCCACAGCCTTGCCAAGACTGGCAGCTCTGGGCCTTGGGCCAGGCCCACTCCCTCCCCTGATGCCCACAGCCCAGTGCTGTACCTGAGGTCTTGTCCCCTCCTTGGCGAGCACTGCTACTCCTTCCTGGCCACTGAGTTCTCCCCAAACCACCTCCTTCTCCTCTCCCCAACCCCCAGTCTAATCTTAAATTGCCCAAGATCCTGAAAATAAAAGGAAGAAAGTAGGTTGAACAAGGGGAGGAAAATCAAGATCAAACAGTAAATGACTATCTCTGGATAGGTTCCTTCTCTTGTAAACTCTGCACTAGGCAGCAGTATGCATGGAGGGGTAGGGGGTGGGGGTGTGGCCTGTGAAATGCTGTATCCTTGGAGTGACTTCCATGCTGCAGCTAAAGCCAAAAAGACACAGACAGTGAGCAGGTTGGTTGAGTCTAATCAGAGAAACCTGGGGGAAGAGGGTGGTCATGGGGAATGGGCATGCTAACTCTCCAACTAAACCAATAAGTTGACAAAGAAGTCACAGAAAGTTGGATAAGGGGCTAAATGTTCCCAAAGCATGGGTTGCAAAGCCAATCCTCTCTGAAAGGAATGGAGTCGGGGTCCCGTTGTCATCCCAAGTATAACGAAGAAGAACTGGAGGATCTAGCTGAAGCCCTCTGGATTCTGCAGGTCTCGGATCTGCCAGCCTGTCTTGAAGCTCTAACCAAACCGTCCACACCGTGGCCATCAACTGCCAGCCTCGTGTCCCCAGCTCCCTGAGGGTGGCGCCCTCCACCTACTAGACAGGGTGCATCTGCTTCTTCAGGGGCCCTTCTCTAACCTGGGAAAGTTGGGGTTTAAACATGCAGGTGACAAAACAAATTAAGCTCTAAGGATCAAACTTTTATGTTAAAAGTGTAGGAGTAACGTGTATATTTGTAGTTTTAAAATATTGTAGTAGTCAAGAGAATCTAACATATTAAAAACTAACAGCTGAGCCTGACGCTTCTAGTTTGAAATGTATAGTAGAATTTAATATTATGACTCTAAGTTGGATGAAGAAAAAGAAATTTGACTCCATTTTTTGGTGAATATTAATGGGACTTTAAAGAAAACTGGTGCTTTAACACATTTTATTTCTTAGGCTAATAAGAATTTATTAGTTGGAGATATTGTTACATTATTATATGCTTGTTAGAGTCATATGTTTGCTTTGTTAGGCAACTGAAGTACTTACAAAGGAAATACAATATATTAAATTTATAAATGCTGTTCAAAGTGTTTAGGGGAATTTAATGAATTAAGTTTTTAAAGGAAGCTTATGGCCTTCATGGTGAGTAACAGGACATTAGTCAAAGAAAACTGAAGGTCACTGTTCTCATCTTGCCATATTTATAAACAGAATAACAAGATTTGTGAACTGGTCATAACAGCTTAAGGAAAACTAGATTATTTCTATTTTAATGAATGGAACATTAATTTAAAACCTAAGTAACTGTAAGTAGTCCTTTCTGTACTGCCCTCAGACATAAAAAACGTTCCCAGTGACAGCCATTAACCCTAATAGCTGACATTCGTGGAGTGCTTGACACCGATGATCTCATTCAGTCTTCTGTTACAGAGGACTCTGGGAGGTCAGGAACTCGCCCAGGTCCACACCTCTAGGAAGCAGCAGAGGTTGGACTCAGGTTGGCTCATTGACTCCAGAAGCTTAACCATTAAGCACAGTGTTGGGAGATCCGTGGGGCTTGGGTTTCTTGGGTCTGCACTTAGACCCCTGAAGAACGGACCACAGCTTCCCTGATTTATACCAGTGAAGGCTGTTTTGTCACACACCTTCCTGCCTGGTAACTTTGGTTCTCAACAGCGATGGGGGGGGGGGGGGACTCCTGAGTGCCTGGATCTGAGCCCCAAAGTACCATTTGTAGAACTGCCACATATCTGTGACCTACAAACACAGAAATTCTGGGACCTGCGGAGGCCTAGGGACAAGTTACAGGTGTGCACATTTCCTTCCTTGTTGTATACCTTCGTTATTTTCCCTCCTGTCTTTCCCTAATCATTTACATAAGAAATATTAATGGTGTATAATGTGACAATATAGTTTCCAGGTAGCAGAAAATTCAGGTGGGATTCGTTACTTAACTAGAAGAGGAATTAACGTTGCCCAGAGACAGAGGCAGTGACCAGTGGGATTTGTGTCAAATGTTTTTGGAGAAGGCGAGTGTGTTCTCATTTGTAAGAGCAGTGGATGTGTCTCGCTAAGCAGAAACGCGGGGTGTAGTGACTGCTGTCATTGGGGAGTTTAGGTGTGTGTGGCATGGATGCTGAGGAGGTAGAGCGGTGGGCGGGCTGTGCGGGGTCATGTCTGTGTCTCCCACTTGCCGTCTACACCGTCCTCTGAAGTGGGGGTGGCAAGTCCGAAAACTATTCCTAGAATGTTGTGCTGTTTACCTCTTAGGTTCTGCCAATGAGAGGCAATGGTGGGAGACTGGAAGGAGGATATGGGGGAAGCTTTTTTGGGGGGATGAGGCGTGTGGTAGCAACTCTCTCCATTACAATGGTAGCAGTGGTGGCAGCAGTGACCACAGCAGCCAACAGCTGGAGAGTGTGGGCTCTTCGTAACTCAGTTTCCTTTCTGTTTCCTGAGGTACAAGATTGTAGGCATCCTGGCCTTCCGCTTTTGTTCCTGCCGCAATTCTGACTCCATTATCACTAATGCTCTGTGTTCAGCTCTGCTTAAGATGTTTACAGTGGTTCCCGTTTTGTTAATTGGACACTGGCTGACACAGATCTCATTCTCTCATTTGCTTTTTGTGCTCAGCTCTTTAATTTTAAGACGGATCCCTCCTGTAGCATCTACACTAGGTCTGCCACTTCTAACTACTGCCCAGCGCAGTAAGGGGTGTGCAGTGACCACACTGCACCCAGAGTGCCACATGACGTGCTAAATATTCTTATGCATGTCTCCCTTGGAAACCTGTGTGAGAATTTCTCTGCAATAAAAATGTATACTCAGGAGTAAAATTATTTGCCATAGACCATAGGTATGCCCATACCACGTTTGACTGAGTACTGTAAGGTTGAGCTCCTGAATAGCTGCACCTCCACCAAATGTAATTTCACGCATGCCATTTTGTAACTGGATTTCTCCCAGTTTACATAAGACAAAAATGTATACAGTTCCAGCTGCAGTAAATTGTAAAAAAATTTAAGGCAAAAACTACAATCAGCTCCTAGTGAAACAACTCAGTGTTTAGGGTAACAGGTTCCAGAATGAGACTGCAAGCCCAGCTGTGCTGTGCACTAGCTACGTGACTCTGGGACAGCTGCTTAACCTCCCCATGCCTCAGTTTACCCATTTAAAATGGAATAATAATAGTACCTACCTCATTAGGTTGTTAGAGAATTAAGTGAGATAATGCACAAAAATGTTCAGATTATTTCCTGGCATTTAGCAAGAATACAAGGAACACTGACTATTATAATTTTTTGACGTTTAGGTAATTGCCCCTCACCCCATTTTCCAATGATGCTGCAATGAAGCTCACAATTCTTTTATTTTTAAATATATTTTATTGATTAAGCTATCACAGCTGTCCCAATTTTTGCTCCCCTTTATTCCCCTCTGCCTTTCACCCCTCCTCCCACCAGCATTCCCCTACCCTAGTTCATGTCCATGGGTCCTACATATAAGTTCTTTGGTTTCTCCATTTCCCATACTATTCTTAGCCTCCCCCTGTCTATTTTGCGCCTACCATTTATGTTTCTTAGTCCCTGTACCTTTTCCCTTGTTCTTCACCCCCTGCACCACTGCTGATAACCCTCCAAGTGATCTCCATTTCTGATTATGTTCCTATTCTAGTTGTTTGCTTAGTTTGTTTTGGTTTTGGTTTTTTAGGTTCAGTTGTTGATAGTTGTGAGTTTGTTGTCATTTTACTGTTCATATTTTTGACCTTCTTTTTCTTAGCTAACTCCCTTTAACTTTTCATATAATAAGGGCTTGGTGATGATGAACTCCTTGAACTTGACCTTATCTGGGAAGCACTTTATCTGCCCTTCCATTCTAAATGACAGCTTCACTGGATAAAGTAATCTTGGATATAGGTCCTTACCTTTCATGACTTGGAATACCTCTTTCCAGCCCCTTCTTGCCTGCAAGGTTTCTTTTGAGAAATCAGCTGGTAGTCTTATGGGAACTTTGTAGGTAACTCTTCTTTTGTCTTGCTGTTTTTAAGATTCTCTCCTTATCTTTAATCTTGGGGAATGTAATTATGATGTACCTTGGTGTGTGCTTTGTTGAGTCCAACTTCTTTGGGACTTTCTGAGCTTCCTGGACTTCCTGGAAGTCTATTTCCTCCACCAGATTGGGGAAGTTCTCCATTATGTTTTCAAATAAGTTTTCCATTTCTTGCTCTTCCTCTTCTTCTGGCACCCCTGTGATTCAGATATTGGAATGTTTAAAGTTGTCCTGGAGGTTCCTAAACCTTTCCTCATTTTTTGAATTCTTCATTCTCTTCTGGTTGAATGCTTCTTTCTTCCTTCTGTTCCAAATTGTTGATATGAGTCCCAGTTTCTGTCCCTTCACTGTTGGTTCTCTGTACATTTTCCTTTATTTCACTTCTTATAGCCTTCACTTTTTCCTCTATTTTGCGACCATTTCTGTGAGCATCCTGATTGCCAGTGTTTTGAACTCTGCATCTGATAGGTTGGGTATCTCTTCCTCGCTCAGTTCTATTTTTGGAGCTTTGATCTCTTCTTTCATTTGATCTGTTCATTCCATATATTTTTTGTCTCAGCACACCTGTTACATAGTAAGAGGCAGGGCCTTAGGTGTTCACCAGGGCAGGGCAACCCATGTAGCTGCTTTGTGGCACTGTATGTGGGGGAGGGGTCCAAGAGAGAACAATGCCACTTACTCTGCCCACTTTCAGTCACTTTCCCTGCTACCCACAAGCAAACTGGGCCCTGCTGGGCTGATTCCTAGGTGGTGGGTTTGTGTACGTCCTAGGACCCTTTGCGTCTCTCCTGTGAGGCTGGGAGTTTCTCCTGCTGCTGCCTCAACCCCCACAGATGTTTTCAGTCAGAGGCTTTGAGGCTTTATTCCCCAGGCTAGAACCCTGGGTTAAGCAGTCTGTCTGGCTCCTCAGTTGTTCCTCCCAGTTTATCTGCACACAAATTTCCACCAGCTGCCACCTTGCCCACCCTGGTCCACCAGCCGCCACCTTGGCACAAGTTCTTTTTACCCCAGCTGCCTGTCTCCACCCCTCCTACTGATCTGGATGAATGTTTCCTCTTTTACTCCTTGGTTGTTGGACTTCCATACAGTTCAATTTTCTGGCAGTTCTGGTTATTTTTGGTTTTTAAATTTGTAGTCCTTTTTTGGTTGTGCGAGGAGGCAAAGTGTATTTGCCTACACCTCCATTTTGGCTGGAAGTCCTGATTTTTTGTTGTTGTTGTTGTTATTATTATTATTGTAAAAATATATGACATTAAATTTAGCATTCAATTTTGGGATTCTTAATAGATTGACTGGTTACTGCCCTAGGGTTCTGGCAGCAAATGCCAGCCTATGTCCTAAAAGCTTTTGGTTTGGGACAGGTGGATCTCTATGGAACTAATAGGATCTCTCCAGACTGCCTCATTGCTGTGTGGTCAAGGCCAGTAGCTGGGAGACCCCTTCCTGTGATTTCCTGATTTCTGCAGATCCAGGGTCCTTCCCTGAGGATGATGAGACTGAGAAATCCAACCACAGGTCAGGATGGGGAGGGTATGTGCAAGGTTGCATGCCATGAGGTATAGCATCAAATCCTAGGGCTTTGCCATTTTCTGTGATCTTGTGCAATGATGTCACCTCTTGGAACCTCTGTTGCCTCACCTGTGAAATGAATCCTGGCCTCTAGACTTTTCAGCAGTGTGGCTTGGTTAAGTCATCTTTCCTCTTGGGGTCTGAGTTTTCTTATCTATGATGTGGGGGATATCATGCACCTTTATAGGTTTATTGTAAGGATTAGTGATACTTGCAAATTGCTTGGCCCAGTGCCTGGTAGAGATTTTTATGGCTGATAAGGCACAGGTTCCATACTGAGTATTCTGTGTGCCTGATCCTATAAATGCCCTGTGGATTCTGACTGGTTGGCATCTAACCTGCACACTGAACATAAGATCCCAATAGCCCTTTATGCTTATGCTCCAGGGTCTCTGAGTTTGTAAATCCTCTTTCAGAATGCCTTGTGGGAACACTAGGCTGCCTTCTGCCCCTGGTCCTGAGGCTGATACCAAACCCAGGTTAGGCTGCCAGCCACTCAAGTCAATAATTTAGAGATAATCAAGGGCTGGTGGAAGGAAAATAGGTTTAATCAGGAGCTAGCAAGCCTGAGAAGAGGGCAGACTAATGTCACAAAGATCATCTTAACAATTTGATGCAGGCAGACATTTTTATGAGGAGAGAGGAGGAAGAATGAAACACAGAACAAAGGAATCAAAAGGAAGAGGTTCAGAGTTCTTTGCTGGGGGACTACATGCAAGTCAGCACTGTCTGTTCAGGTGACCGGACGAATGTCAGCAAGTCTCCTGGAGCCAGAATGTTTGAAGGTTTGAGCCTGATACGTTTGAAGTTAGTTCCTAGAATTCTTAAGAAAACAGGCTGTTTATCTGCAGTCACATATTAGTTAATGGGTCATTATTTACAGAAACAATGTTAGAAGAATGGTGGTGTGGATTACAAGGCCACGGACCCACAATCCCCATAGAAATTTCTTTCTCCTTCTCTGTCCCTACTTCCATCTTATCTTTATCTTTCACATTCTAAAGGCGACTGTTTTCCTCTCCAGCACACATGGACAAAGACACTGCACCTGCATACATTCTCGAGGGTGCTGGGAGGGGCTGTCTACACTGTGTCACCTTTGTAACTCCCTTTGGCTCAAAAAATGAAATCAGGGGTATTTGAGCTCCAACATGTAAAGACCTTAGAGGTTATTTCTCTCGTCATCACAAGAGAAAAGCTGAGCAAATGGGCAGATCCAGAGGGCAGAAAATCAGTAATTACATAGGAGACTGAACACACATTCTACTCAAGTTTACACAGAACCTTCATCAAGTGCCTCTGTCCTTCCAAATTTATATGTTGAAGTCCTAACCCCAGTGTAGTTGTATTTGGAGATGGGGTCTCTAAGGAAATAATTAAGGTTAAATGAGGTCATAGCAGTGAGGCCCTGATCTAATATAATTTTTGTCCTTATAATAAGAGACAGCATGTGAGCACACAGCAAGAAAGCAGCTGCCTGCAGGCGCAGGGGACCACCCATACCAGATGCTTATCCTGCTGGCACTTTGATCTTGGACTTCCAGTCTCCAGAACTGTGATAAAATAAATTTCTTTTTTTAAAGTCATTAAATCTATGACATTTTGCTATAATAGCCAACATAGACTAGAACACCAAGACACATTCTGAGCAATAAAACACACCAGTAAATGAAAAGAAAATGGAGACCATAAAAATGCAGCTTAAGACTGCGGTGGAACTGTGCTTGCTACAGCGGCACATGCACTACAATAGGGATGATACGGAGGTTAGCAGGGCCATGGTGCCAGGATACCGTGCAAATTCATGAAGTGTTCCATGGTTCTAATGACATATTTCACAGATGTCGATCACATATTTTGAAAATTTATATGGAATAAAAAAAGACCCCAAATAGCCCCAGCAATCTTAAGAAAGAAGAACATAGCAAGAGGGATCACAATACCTGATATCAAACTCTACTACAAGGCCCCTGTAATCAAAACAGCCCAGTACTGACATAAGAACAGACACATGGACCAGTGGAACAGAACAGAGAGCCCAGAAATAAGCCCATGTCTCTCCGGTCAATTAATATTTGACAAAGTGGGCAGCAGCATAAAATGGAGTAAAAATAGCCTCTTCAACAAGTGGTGTTGGGAGAACTAGACTGGTCCATGCCAAAAAAATGAAACTAGACCGCCAACTTCCACCATACACCAGAATAAACTCAAAATGGATAAAAGACTTAAACATAAGCCGTGACACCATAAAAGTCCTAGAGGAAGACATAGGCAGGAAAATCTCAGACATCCCATGTAGCAATGTTTTTGCCAATATATCTCCTAGAGCAAGGAAAATAAAGGTAAAAATAAACAAGTGGTACTACATCAAATTAAAAAGCTTCTGCACAGCTAAAGAATCCATCATCAAAATGAAAAGGGAATCGACTGTATGTATGGGAGAACGTGTCGGACAAGGTTTAATCTCCAAAATATATAAAGAACTCATACGACTCAACATAAGGAACACAAACAATCCAGTTAAAATATGGGCAAAGGACCTGAATAAATACTCCTCCAAGGAGGACATACAAATGGCCCATAGACATATGAAAAGATGCTTAACATCACTAGCCATTAGAGAGATGCAAATTAAAACCACAATGAGATATCACCTCACACTGGTCTGAATGGCCATCATAAGCAAATCAGCAAGTGCTAGTGAGGATGTGTAGAAAAGGGAACCCTAGTACACTGTTGGTGGGAAAGCAGACTGGTACAGCCACTGTGGAAAACAGTATGAAATTTCCTTAAAAATGAAAAAGGGAACTGCCTTTTGACCCAGCATTTCCACTGCTGGGAATATACCCTAAGAATCCCAAATCACCAATCTAAAAAAACCTGTGTGCCCCTATGTTCATAGCAGCATTCTTTACAATAGTCAGGTGCTAGAAACAGCCTAAGTGCCCATCAGTAAATGAGTGGATCAAAAACTAGTACATTCACACAATGGAATACTATGCAGCAGAAGGAAAGAACTCTTTTGTGACAGCATGGATGGAACTGCAGACAATTATGCTAAGTGAAATAAGCCCATTGGTGAAAGACAAATACCATATGATCTCACCTATAAGAGGAATCTAATGAACAAAATAACCTAATGAGCAAAACAGATCCAGAGGCATGGAAACATGAAACAGACTGACAGTGGCCAGAGGGGAGAGGGGAGGGGAATAATGGTGGAAAGAAGGGGAAGGGGCTAGTCAAAGAACATGTATGGATGATCCATGGACATGGACAACAGCGTAGGGATTGACTGTGGGAGGGGAGGCAGGCTGGGAGGAGGAGGGCAGGGGTGGGGGTGGGAATTGGGACAACTGAAATAGAATAACAATAAAAAAATTCAAAAGACTACAATGGAATTGGGAAGAGCCCCCTGGAGGCCCCTGGAGCTTAAGCTCCACTGACTTCAGGCAAATCTGCTTCTGCTGATGACCCTGCTTCAGGCAAGACTGATCAGCCTGCCTGTGTGTGGCTATCCTTTGCAACCCCCACCCCTCTCTAATGAGGAAGCTCACCCAGCCTCCAGGGCCCAGCCAAAGCTGTGACCTGGTGAGAGGAGATTTCTGTAGCAAGGAAAGCAGGGAAGTGGAAACATGGCTCATGGGTTGTCCTGGGGAGGCATCAGAGTCCTTTCTCTGGCCTTGGAGGCCCCATGCAGGCAGGTGCATGGAGCCCTTTTGTGGGTTACGGAGATCGTGTAACCTCCACTGACCTTTTGGACTTTTTGAGCCTGTAGGGGAGTGTCCCCTGAGCCTCAGAGCAACAACATCAGACTAGATTGGAGGCCATTCCCAGTTAGTTGTCTTCCACCGGCAGCTGTGTGGTGACAGCTGCAAGGTTAGCTGTATGCAATCTTTGAGGTTCCAGGAGACTTTTTAGCAGTGCGCTCTGATCCAGGCAGCGGAAAGAAAAGCTGGACCCATCCTTGGGGTGAGGTGGGTGTGAGGCTGGGAGATTGGCTTCAGCTGGATGCAAAGGAGACTTGAGTATCACTGCTCTTTGGCCTGCAGCACTTAAGTCACCACGAATGGCTGCTCTGTGCTCTTGGAGGCTACTGAGCCAAAAGAAGGATGAAAAAAACATGAACCATATTTTTAACATCTTTATTGAGACATAATTCACATACCATATACTTCATCTATTTAGAGTGCACAATTCAATGGTAGTATATTCACAGAGTTGTGCATTCAGTCATCATAACGATTAATTATAGAAAATTTTCAATGCTTCAAAAACAAAACAAAACTCAGTACCCTTTAACTGTCACCTCCAATCTTCCCATCACCCCCAGCCCTGGGAAGCATTCATCTATTTTTTGTCTCTCTAGGTTTGTCTGTTCTAGACATTTCACATAAATTGAATCATGTAATTTATATGAAACATAAGGTCCTTTTTGACTGGCTTCCTATACTTAACATAATGTTTCCAGGGTTCATCCGTGTTGTATCAGTATTCCATCCCTTTTTAGAGCCACACAATAGTCCATTGGATGGATACACCACATTTTATTTATCTGTCTATCAGTTGATAGAATTTGGGTTGTTTCCATGTTCTGGCTATTATGAATATTGCTTCTATAAACATTTGTATAGAAGTTTCTTGTGGAAATGTTTTCACTTCTTTTGGATATATAGTTGGAATGGAATTGCTGATTATATGGTAACCCTCTGTGTAACCATTTGAGGAACTACCAGATTGTTTTCAAAACAAGATGCACCATTTTATATTCCCACCAGCACTGTACATGGGTTCCGGTTTCTCCACATCCTCACCAACACTCCTTGTTACCTTTTATTATTATTATAGCCATTCTAGCAGGTGTGAAGTGGTATTTCATTATGGTTCTGATTTGCATTTCAATGATAGCTAACGATACTGAGCAACTCTTCATGTGCTTATTGGCCATTTGCATATCTTCTTGAGAAGTATCCATTCAGAGTCTTTGCCCATTTTTAAGTTGGGCTATTTGTGTTTTAATTTTTTAGTTGCAATAGGTGTTCATATATTTTAGATATAAGTCCATTATCAAATATGTGATTTGCAAAAATTGTCTCCCATCCTGTGGGTTGTGTTCTCTTTCTTGATGGTGTTCTTTGAAGCACAAAACTTTTCAATTATGATATCTAGGTTCTTCATTTGTTATTGTTGTTGCTTATGCTTTTGGTGTCGTATGTAAGAAGACAATGCCAAATCCAAGGTCGTGAAGATTTACTTTATGTGTTCTTTTAAGAGTTTTCACATAGTTTTAGCTCTTATATTTATGCCATTGATTCATTTCAAGTTAGTTTTTGTATATAGTATGACATAGGGATCCAATTTTATTCTTTTTCAGTGGAAATCTTGTTGTCCTGACACCATTTATTGCAGAGACTATTCTTGGCCTGTTAAATGGACTTGGAATGCTCATTGGAAGTCAGTTGGCCATTGATGCATGACTTTATTTCTGGACTTTAAAGTCCATTCCATTTGTCTATATATCTATCCTTGTGTGAGGACCACACTGTCTTGATTACTGTCACTTTGTAGTAAGTTTTGAGTTGGAAAGTGTGAATCTCACAACTTTGTTTTACTTTTTCGAGATTGCTTGGTTATTTGGGTTTTCTTGCACTTCCATATGAATTTTAGGATAAGCTTATCCACCTAATGCAAAACAGGCAGTTGAAATTTTAATAGGGTTGCATTGAATCTGTAGATCAATTTGGGTGAGTACTGTCATCTTAATGATATTTTAAAATCTATGAATATGAAATTTCTTTCCATTTATTTAGTTTTTAAATTTTTTTTCAAAAATGTTTTGTAGTTTTCAGAGTGTGAATTTTGCCCTTCTTAAAAGAGTACTTTTGTATTCATAAATATTTTATTATTTTTGATGCTATTATAAATGGAATTGTTTTCTTAATTTTATTTTTTATTTGCTCATAGCTACTGCTCATAGAAATGCAATTGGCATTTGTATATTGATCTTGTATCCTGCAAACTTGCTGAACTCATTTATGAGTTTAATCATTTAAAGTAGATTCATTAGAATTTTCTATGTATAAGACCACATCAAATTTGAAAGATAAGGTAGCAGAAAACCAATCAGAGTAGCAAAAAGGAAAAATAATTTTAAAAAATGAGAATAGTTTAAGTGACCTCTGGGACAACATAAAGTGTAACAGTATCCACATCATAGGGGTACCAGAAGGAGAAGAGAGAGCAAGGGATCTAGAACCTATTTGAAGAAATAATGACTGAAAACTTACCTAACCTGGTGAAGGAAAAACCAGGCAACCAGGCAGTGCACATCCAGGCAGTGCAGAGAGTCCCAAACAAGATGAACCCAAAGAGGTCCACACTAAGATAATCAAATTTGCCACAAAATAATCAAAGTTGCAATGTTTAAATTCAAAGAAAGAATCTTAAAAGCAGCAAAAGAAAGACAGTTACCTACAAGGGAGCTATCAAAAGACTGTTATCTGATTTCTCAACAGAAACATTTCAGGCCAGAAGGAATTGGCATAAAATATTTAAAGTGATGGAAAGCAAGGGCCCACAACCAAGACTACTTTAACCAGCAAGGCTATCATTTAAAATTGAAGGAGAAATAAAGAGCTTCCCAGACAAGAAAAAACTAAAGGAGTTTGTTACCACCAAACCAGTATTCCAAGAAATGTTAAAGGGTCTTTAAGAAGAAGGCAAAACAAAAACAAACACAAAAACAAGAACACAGAAAACCATAGTTTAAAGAATAAAATGGTAATAAATACATACCTAGCAATAATCACTTTAAATGTAAATGGCTTAAATGCTCCAATAAAAAAAAAACATAGGGTAGCTAAATGAATAGAAAAATAAGACCCATATATATGCTATCTACAAGAGACCCACCTCAGCCCTGGCCAGTGTGGCTCAGTTGGTTGGAGTATTGTCCTATAAACAGGTTCAATTCCCAGTCAGGGCACACATCTAGGTTGTAGGTCTGGTCCCTGGTTGGGGTGTGTACAGGAGAGAACCAATCTATTTTTCCCTCTTACCACAAGGTTTTTCTTCTTCTCTTCTCCCTCCTTTCCACTTTCTTTAAAATCAATAAGCATGTTCTTGGGTGAAGATAAAAAAAAAAGAAAAGAGACCCACCTTAGAACAAAAATACACACAGACTAAAAGTAAAGGGGTGGAAAAAGATAATTATGCACATAAAAATGAAAAAAGAAAGTTGGGATAGCAGTACATAACAGACTCTAAAACAAAGGCTACAGAAAAAGACAAAGAAGAACACTACATCATGATAAAAGGAGCAATACAACAAGAGGATATAACCCTCACAAACATTTGTGCACCCAACACAGTAGCACCTAAATATACAAAGCAAATCTTGATGGACATAAAGAGAGAGACCAGCAGTAATACAGTCATAGTATGGGATTTTAACACTTCATTGACATCAATGGATAAATCTTCTAGACAGAAAACCAACAAGGAAATGGTGACCTTAAATGACACACTAGATCAGATGGATTTAATTGATACCTGCAGAACATTCACCCCAAAGCAGCAGAATATACATTCTCTTCAAGTGCACATGGAATATTTTCCAAGATAGACCACATGTTAGGCCACAAGACAAGTCTCAATAAATTTAAGAAGATTGAAATAATATCAAGCATATTCTTCAAACACAATGGTAGAAATGAGAACCTAATTACAAGAAAAAACCTGAAAAACATGAAAACTCATGGAGGCTAATTAACATGTTACTAAACAATGAATGGGTTACTAATGAGATCAAGGAAGAAATCTAAAGATACCTTGAAACAAATGCAAATGAGAACACAATGACCCCAAAATCTATGACACACAGTGAAAGCAGTTCTAAGAGGGAAATTTACAGCATTGCAGGCCTATCTCAAGAAACCAGAAAAATCTCAAATAAACAATCTAACTTTACACTTAAAGGAACTGGAAAAAAAAAACAACAAGCAAAGTCCAATGTGAGTAGAAGAAAGGAAATAATAAAGATCAAAGCAGAAATAATTGAAATAGAGTAAAAAAGTAGTAGAAAAGATCAATAAAACCAAGAACTTGTTCTTTGAAAAGATAAACAAGACTGACAAACCTTTAATCAGACTAATCAAGAAAAAAAGAGAGAGGACCCAAATAAATGAAATCAGAAATGAAAGAGAAGTAACAACCCCAAAGAAATACAAAGGTAGTAAGAAAATATTATGAATAACTATATGCCATCAAAATGGACAATCTGGACAAAAGAGTTAAATTCCTAGGAACATACATTCTTCCAAAACTGAAGCAGGAAGAATCAGAAAATCTGAATCGACAGATTAAGACTAATAAAATTGAAGCAGTAACCAAAATCTCCCCAAAAACAAAAATCCTGGATCAAATGGCTTCACAGGTGAATTTTATCAAACATTAAAAGAACACTTATCCTACAAAATAGACAGGGGGAGGTTAAGAATAGTATAGGAAATGGAGAATAGTATAGGAAATGTATTTAGTATAGGAGAAATAGTATAGGAAATGTATTTTATTATTAATAAAATACACTTTAAAAAGAAAGAACACCTATCCTTCTCAAACTATACTAAAAATTTTAAGAGGAGAGAAGACTGTCAAACTCATTTTATAGGGCCAGCATTATCTTAATTCCAAAACCAGATAAAGACACTACAAAGAAAATTATAGGCCAATATCCCTGATGAACATAGATGCTAAAATCCTCAATAAAATATTAGCACACCAGATACAGCAATACATTAAAAAGATCATATACCATGATCAAGTGGGATTTATTCCAGGGATGCAAGGTTGGTACAATATCCAAAATAAATGTGATACACCACATAAACAAAATGAAGGATAAAAACCACATGATCATCTGAATAGATGCAGAAAAAAATCATTTGATAACATCCAACATCCATTTGTGACAAACCCACAGCCAACATTACACTCAATGGGCAAAAACTAAAAGTGTTTTCTTTAAGATTGCGAACAAGACAAAGGAATGTCTGCTCTCACCACTCTTATTCAATATATTACTGGAAGTCCTAGTCAGAGTGATAGGACAAGAAGAATAAATAAAAGGCATCAAAATTGGAAAGGAAGTAAAATTGTCATTATTTGCAGATGACATGATACTGGATATAGAGAACCCTAAAGATTCCACCAAAAACCTGCTAGAACTGATAAATGAATTCAGTAAAGTAGTAGGATACAAAATAAATATCCAGAAATCAGTTGCATTTTTATACACCAATAATTAACTCTCAGAAAGGGAAACTAAGAAAACAATCCCATTTATAATTGCACCAATTTAACCAAGGATGTAACAGACCTGTACTTGGAAAATTATAAGATACTGAAGAAAGAAAATGAAGAAGATACAAATAAGTGGAAGCATATACCATATTCATGGATAGGAAGAATTGACATCATTAAAATGTATGTACTACCCAAAGCAATCTATAGATTCAGTACAATTCATATCAAGATACCAATGGTGTATTTCACAGAACTAGAACAAGTATTCCAAAAATTGATATGGAAACACAAAAGAAACTGAATAGATAGAGCAATCTTGAGAAAGAAGAACAAAGTTGAAGGAATCATGCCACCTGGTATGGAACTATAAGTCCATAGTAATCAAAACAGCATGGTTCTGGTATAAAAACAGACATGTAGCTCAATGGAATAAAATAGAGAGTCCAGAAATTAACCCATGCCCTTATGGTCAAAAGAGGCAAACACATACAGTGGAGTAAAGATAATCTATTCAACAAATAGCATTGGGAAAATTGGGAAAATTGGACAGATATGTGCAAAAAAAAAAAAAAAAGAAAAAGAAGAGAAGAGAAACTAGACCACCTTCTTACATCACACACAAGAATAAACTAAAAATGGATTAAAAAGGTAAATGTTAGAATCAAAGCCATAAAAATCCCAGAGGAAAACATAGGCAATAAAGTCTCAGACATTTCTCATAACAATATTTTTTTTCTGATATGTCTCCTCAGGCAAGAGAAACAAAAATAAATGAATAAGCAAATGGGACTACATCAAGCTAAAAAGTTTTGCTCAGCAAAGGAAACCATCAACAAAATGAAAAGACAACCCACTGAATGGTAGAACATATTTTCCAGTGATACATCTGATAAGGGGTTGACATCCAAAATTTATAAAGAACTTATAAAACTCAACACACACACACATAAACAATCCCATTAAGGAAAAGGCAAAGGACCTGAATAGATGCTTCTATTCAGGACATACACATGGCCAATAGACATATGGAAAGGTGCTCCACATCACTAATCATCAGAGAAATACAATAAAAACCACAAAGAGATATCACCTCACACCTGTCAGCATGGCTATCATCAATAAATCAACAAAAAACAAGTGCTGATGAGGAGGTGGAGTAAAGGGAACCCTAGTGCACTATTGGTGGGAATGCAGACTGGGGCAGCCACTGTGGAAAACAGTATGGGGTTTCCTCAAAAATTAACAATGGAACTGCCTTATGATCTAGTGATTCCACTTCTGGGAATATATCTGAAGAAACCCAAAATACTAATTTGAAAGAATATAAGCACCTTATGTTTGTTGCAGCATTGTTTACAATTGCCGAGATATGGAAGCAGCCCAAGTATCCCTCAGTAAATGAGTAGATGAAACAACTATGGGATATTTACACAATGGAATACTACTCAGCTGTAAAAAAAGAAGAAAATTTTATCCTTTGCTACACAGCATGATGTACCTGGAGAACATTATGTGAAGTGAAATAAGCCAGTCGGAGAAAGACAGGTACCATATGATTTCATTTATATGCAGAATTTAATGAAAAATAAATAAACTAACAAAATAGAAACAGATGCATAAGCAATGAGAACAAGCTGACAGCTGTCAGAGAGGAGGGGTTTTGGGGGCTGGGTGAAAAAGGTGAAGGGGTTAAGCAGTGAAAGAAAAAGGCCATGTCATGCAAATAGAGACTTGTACTTGTTTCTTTCCAATCTGGATGGCTTTTCTTTCATTTTCTTGCCTAGTTTCCCTGGGTAGAGTCTTCTGTACAAACTTGAACAGAAATTATGAGAGGCATCTTATCTTGTTCTCAATATTTTGGGGGAAACATTTAAATTTTCACCATTAAGTGAAAAACCATTAGCTGTGGCCTTTTCATAGATTCTCTTTGCCCTTTATTAGGTTGAGGAAGTTTTCTTCTATTCCTATTTTGTTGAGTGCTTTTTTTTTTTTTTTTTTTTACCATTAAAGGGTGTTGAATTTTGTCACATATACGTATTTTAAATTTATTGTGATGATCATAGTGCAGTCTATTGACAGAGTACACTACAAAAATTGGTTTTTGGATGTTAAAGCAACCTTACCTTCTTGGCATAAACCCCTGATCATGGTGTGTAATTTCTCTTTTCCCCTCTTCCTTCTTTGTATTGCTGGACTGAATTTGTTAGCTAGTATTTTGCTGATGATCCTTGCATCTATATGCATGAGATACTCTTTTATGGGTTTTTTTTGTATATCTTTTGTGGTTTTGGTATCAGGATAACACTGGCCTCATAGAATGAGTTAGGAAGTGTTCCATTTTGGAAGATTTGTAAAGAATTGTTATTAATTCTTTAAACGTTTGGTAGAATTCACCAGTGAATCCATCTGGTACTGAAATATTCTTTGTGGTAAGTCTATTAATTGCTAATTTAATTTCTTGTTATAGGTCTATTCAGATTTTTAAATTTTCTTGAGATATTTTCAATAGTTTGTATACTTCTGGGTGCCTTTGAGTTTTATCTGTTATCTGACTTATTGATGTAGAATTGTTTATAGTAGTCCCTTATAATTATTTTTTATTTCTATAAGGTCAGTAGCAATGTTCCCTCTTTTATAGTTGACTTTAGTAATTTGACTATTTTTTCTTGACCAATGTAGCTAAAGCGTTGTTAGTTTTGTTGATCTTTTCAAAGAAACTTTATTTATTTTAAACTTGAATTTATTGGGGTGACATTGGCACATACAATTCTATAGGTTGCAGGTGCAGAGTGGTACTGTGTTCACCACCCAAGTCAAGTCTTCTTCTGTCCCCATTTATTCCTGCCCCCTCCTCTCTGGTAATCACCATGCTGCTGTCCCTGAGGATTTGGCTTTGTTTGTTTTGTGTTTTTTTTTACTAATCCCTTCACTTTTTTCATCCAGCCTGGCAACCCTTCTCCCTTCTGACAGCTGTTGGTCTGTTCTCTATGAGTCTGTTTCTATTTTGTTAGTTTATTTTGTTCATTAGATTCCATGTATAAGTGATATCATATAGTACTTGTCTTTGTATGATTTGACTGACTTTCTCTGATTTCACTTAGCATAATGCTCGTCAGGTCCATCCATACTTGCACAAAGGGTAGGATCTATTTCTTTTTTACAGCCAAGTAGTATTTCATTGTATAAATGTATCACTGCTTTTTTATCTACTCATCTGCTGATGGGCACTTGGGCTGCTTCCAAATCTTGGCTATTGTAAATAATGCTGCAATGAACATAGTGTTTCAGGTTTCGAAAAAGCAAGTTTCGTTGATTCTATTATTTTTCTATTCCTTGTGTTATTAATTTTTACTCTAATCCTTATAATTTCCTTCTTTCTGCTTGCTTTTTGGTTTAGGTTGCTAATTTGAGATCTGTTTTAATGTGGGCATTTACAGCTATAAATCTCCTTCTATATACAGCTTTAGTTGCATCTCATAAGTTTTGGTATGATGTGTCTTCATTTTAATTAATTTTAAAGTATTTTCTAATTTCCCTTGTAATTTTTTCTTTGACTCTTTGGCTACTCAATAGTGTTATTTAATTTCCTCATCACTGTGAACTTACCCAATTTCTTTCTTTCACTAATTTCTAATTTCATTCCACTGTGACTGGAGAACCTTTTTTTGTACCATTCAATTCTTTGAAGTTTATCAAGGTTTGTTTTATGACCCAGTATGTGTTTATCCTGGAGAATCCTCCATGTGGGCTTGAGAAGAATGTGCGTCCTGCTGTTGCTGGGTGGAGCATTCCATAGACGCCTGTTACGCCAAGCCGTGTAGAATGTTGTGCAAGCCCTATTTCCTTGTTGACCTTCTGCCCAGTCTTCTATCCAAGACTGGAAGTGGGTATTAAAGTCTCCAGGTACTATTATTGAATGGCTGATTTCTCTCTTCACTTAGTCAGCCTGCCATGTGAAGGCAATTGAGGCCCCAGTATTCTTCACCTACCCTGCCTGGGGTGCAGCCTCCATTCTATGGGCAGGGGTTGGGTGGGAGACAGGAATCCCCAACGTCCCTTTTAGGGGATGAAAAACACTGGTAACCTGTCGCAGCTAGTGAGATGCAATAACCCTTGATCAGTTGCTGAGGAGTGAAGAAACCTGTCTTGGCTGCACTCACCTAGATGGAGCTTTCACCAAACAGATGATTGAGGGCAGGTGGGAGAGAGAGCCTATTGGCTCAAATACCACATAGTCTTTACTGTCCTTATCAAACTTTAGTAGATTTTCTTTTCTTTTTTAAAAAATATATTTTATTGATTAGGCTGTTACAGTTGTCCCATTTCTCCCCCATCATTCCCTTCCACCCTGCACACCCCCTCCCACTCACATTCCCCCCTTTAGTTCATGTCCATGTGTCATAAGTTCTTTAGCTTCTACTTTTCTCACACTATTCTTGCCCTCCCCCTATTTTCTACCTACCGTCTATGCTACTTATTCTCTGTACCTTTTCCCCCCTCTCTCCTCCTCCCACTCCCCTGTTGCTGACCCTTCATGTGATCTCCATTTTTGTGTTTCTGTTCCTGTTCTAGATGTTTGCTTAGTTTGCTTTTGTTTTGGGTGTGGTTGTTAATATCTGTGAGTTTGCTGTCTTTTTACTGTCATATTTTTATCTTCTTTTTCTTAGATAAGTCCCTTTAACATTCCATATAATAAGGGCTTGGTGATGATAAACTAACTCCTTTAACTTGACCTTATCTGAGAAGCACTTTATCTTCCCTTCCATTCTAAATGAAAGCTTTGCTGGGTAGAGCAATCTTGGATGTAGGTCCTTGACTTTCAAGACTTCGAATACTTCTTTCCAGCCCCTTCTTGCCTGTGAGGTCTCTTTTGAGAAATCCGCTGACAGTCTGATGAGAACTCCTTTGTAGGTGACTGTCCCCTTATCCCTTGCTGCTTCTAGAATTCTCTCCTTCACTTTAATCTTGGGTAATATAATTATGATGTCCCTTGGTGTGTTCCTCCTTGGGTCCAACTTCTTTGGGACTCTCTGAGCTTCCTGGACTTCCTGGAAGTCTATTTCCTTCACCGGATCAGGGAAGTTCTCCTTTATTATTTGTTCAAATAAGTTTTCCACTTGTTGCTCTTCCTCTTCCCCTTCTGGTACCCCTATAATTTGGATGTTGGAATGTTTAAAGATGTCTTGGAGGTTCCTAAGCCTGTCCTCATTTTTTTGAATTCTTGTTTCTTCCTTCTTTTCTGTTTGTTTGTTTCTTTCTTCCTTCTGGTCCACTCCATTGATTTGAGTCCCAGTTTTCCTCCTATCTCTATTGGTTCCCTGTGCATTTTCCTTCATTTCACTTAGTGTAGCCTTCATTTGTTCATCTAATTTGCAACCAAAATTAACCAATTCTGTGAGCATCCTGATCACCAGTGCTTTGAATTGTGCATCTGATAGGTTGGCTATCTCTTGGTCACTTAGATTAATTGGCTCTGGAGCTTTGATCTGTTCTCCCATTTGAGCCATTTTGGGGTGCATTTTTTTTTTTTTGGTCTGGTGGCAGCTGTTATGTAGTGAGGTGCAGAGCCTTACGTGTTCCCTAGGGCAGGGCAGCCCAGTTGCTGGGTTGTGATGCTGTATGTGGGGGCAGGGTCTGAGAGGGAACAATGGCACTTGCTCCACTCTCCCTGGGATTCCAGTCCCTTCCACTGCTTCCCCTTCCCCTGGATTATCTGCACATGAATGTGGGACCACCTGGTCAGCCAGCCGCCTTGCTTGGCCTCACTGGGTCTGCCCGTCGCCACCCTGTGCCTGGGGCCCACTAGCTGCTGCCTGTATGCCTGGGATCTGCCAGCTGCTGCCTGCATGCTGGGGTCTATCAACCTCCATTTTTTCCTGCTGCTACTCTGCCCCTCATACCAGTCTGGATGAATGGTTGTTAGACTTCCGTACAGTTCAATTTTCTATCAGTTCTGGTTGTTTTCTTGTTTCTAAATCTTTGTTGTCCTTAATTTTGGTCGTGTGAGGAGGCACAGTGTGTCCACCTACACCTTCATCTTGGCCAGAAGTCCCCCAATTTTCTTGAATAAATGTTTCTTCATCTGCTGTATGCCTTTGGGACAGCAATTTCCAACCTTTTTGATCTCATGGAACACATAAACTAATTACTTAAATTCTACGGCACACCAAAAAAATTTTTTTCTTGATCTGTCAAAAAAAAATAGGCATAATTTTGATTAATTCACACCAAATGGCTATTGTTGTGTTGGCTGTTGTCATTTTTTATTTGACAATCCAAGGGAAAACAGGTCAGTGCCCCTGACTAAATAGTCAGGTACTGAATGTTTTAAAAATTCTTGTAGCTCACTGGTTGAAAAATGGCTGCCTTAGGACAATTTTGAGACAGACACTTGAAAATTTTTAACAGTTTTCACCAGTTTTGCTTGTTTTTACTGGGGAGGGGCTGTGGATCTCCTCAGGCTTTCATCTTGAAAGTGGAACCAAAGAATTTTTTTAACATAAAAAATGTCCTTATAAAATTATTAGGAAAAAAATAAACACTCCAGAAAAAACTGCAAAGTGAAATAGGCAATTTACTTTAGAAGGCAATAAAAATGGGGGGCAGGGGGATGCAGACAACTGTAACTGAACAACAATAAAATAATTTTGAAAAAAAAAGAAGGAAAGAAGCCATAAAATGGTCAATTAAAATAGAAAAATATTGAGTCTCTCAAAAATATTTGAGTCAAATACATTTAACTCAAAAGGATGTATCATTTTTCTGTGATCAAATTGTTGTCAATACCCAGTGTTGTCCAGGCCACGTGTAAATGGACATTTTCCTGCAGGCTTTAGGGGCGTATTAATTACAATGACCATTTTGGAGGATAATTTGATAAATACACCAAGATTTATTTTAAAAAGTATTCCTTTAACCTAACAATTGTATTATAAGAAGTTTATCTTAAGAAGATTATCTAGCCCTGACTGGTATGGCTCAGTTGGTTGGGCATTGTACCACAAAGCGAAAGATCACTGGTTCGATTCCTAGTGAGGGCACATGCCTGGGCTGCAGGTTCAGTCCCTGGTCGGGGTGTGTAAGAGAGGCAGCTGATTGATGTTTCTCTTTCACATCTATTTCTCTGTCTCTCTTTTTTCCTTTCTTCCCCTCTCTCTAAAAATAGGTAAATATAATCTTTAAAAAAAGAGAAAATTATCTAAAAATTAAAAAATATATTAAAAATTAATATAATCCAATTGTCTTTTCTTAGGAAAATGGTTTAATAAATTATAGTGATTTCAAACATAGCCATAAAAATGATTCGGTAGATCTCTATGAATAACATGTATGGGTATATTAAAGCTGGGAGGTATATCAGAGAAGTATGGCCCATATGATTCCATTTGTAAAATCTAATCTATATGTAATCATTCTGTCTAAGTTATAGGTATGCACTTGCATAGAAAAATACCCTCAGAGAATATATGAAACTTTTAATAATGTGTACCTCTGGATGGGAACGTGGGTGATTTTCATTTTGTTATTTTTGTCTTTCTGTGAGAATGTATGTTTAAATGTATCTCCAGTGACATGTATTCTTTTAACTATAAAGAAAAAACAAGAACTGTTTCCAATGGCAGGCCAAGGAGTTGGGAGCTACAGCTGGGCAGAGACCAGCAGGTCAAGGAAGGTCAAGGGGCCCTGTGGGGTCTGTGAGAGCTCCATGCTTTCGGAGCATCACTCTTCTCAGCCATCCATTTAACAAGTGGCAACACTGGATGTAAGAGGCAGTGCAGAGGGAGAATCCTCCTGACCTGCCAGAACTGAGTCGTGGTGCCTGTGAGCTGGTCCTATCAGAATGTGCGGTGCGGAAACTCTGTGTTGGCTCCACGTGAGGCCCAGCATTTTCTGCCTTTGGAGTCTGAGGTCTAGGCTAGGGGCCAGCAGGAGGCAAAGAAGGTGGATATGGTAAGCTGGGGCTCTGGAGAGTTGATGGGGGGGCCCCACTGCAGACCTGGGTATGAGAATAAAGAGTCAGTAACAAAGAGGGTAGTTTCACCCAAGGGTGTGGCTGATCTCCCAGGAAGATTAGAGCAAGCAGGAGAGAAAGAAGAAAAAAGGGATCAAGGGCAGAGGCATGGGAAGAGGAAGGGAGCTGGAGACTCGAGGTCAGACAGAGTGCCAAGAAGAAGGGAAATGCCCAGCAGTGAAGGAGGACCTTGGCCTGGGGAACTGAGGTGCGGGCACATCCCTCATGGACACTAGGTGGCACTGCGGCCCACTCTACCAGCTACTCCTTTTAGCACTGGCCATTTTCTTTTTGTTAAAGGGATATTAATGTGTGCTGGGGCCCTGCAAATGCCCTGTTTTACAGATGAGAAACCCAGAGGGGGCTGAGACTGGCCTTGGCGCGTATATGGGTCTCATGGCAGAGGTAGGCCTACCTCCTTCCCTCCTGGTTCCTGTCCCAGTTTCTCTCTCCAGTCACCCTCCTCCCCCAAGACGATTCTAGAAAAATGGCTGGAAGGACCTCAAAGGAAGCCTGGAGGGTCATGAGGCCCACCAGACTGAAATCTCCAGCACCCCCACTTTTCTGTCTTGCTCACCTTCCTTGTTTTACACACCCTGTTTCCAGTTCCCCACTCATCATGGCCCCCGTTCTCTTCCCACCTGCAGCCACAGTGATGGTTTTCAGTACAAGCTGGATCAGATCACTTCCCCATGAACACCCCTGGTGGCTCCAAAATGCTCTTTGCCCTGACGTTTCCCTTAGCATGGCCTGTGGTGCCATGTCCCTCTAAAAGCCGCACCCTGAGCCATCTTGCCTTTCGGATTTTGTCTGATAAAATTTGTCATGCTGTGCCACCCAGCAAATCTGTTCCTCTGTCAGAATGCTCCCCCCTGCTCCATCCCTCATCCCTCTAGCCACCACTTTGGTTTCAAGGTGACTTCCCCAAGTGCCTCTCTTCTTCTCTGTGGCGCACTTCCCCTTTGCTCTAGCTCCTGTTGTCATGGTCGCTTCTCTTCTCCTCTGGAGGGAGCCCAGGGTGGCAGGGCAGCCTGTCCATCAGGGTCCAGCCCTGGCTCTCTGAGGCTATCGGGACTAAGGATGGCAGAGCAGGAGAGGAGTTGGTGCCAGGCGTCCCCGGGCAGTATCTTTAGGACAGCCCTGCTGGGCACTGAGATATAGCTGCGGGTTTCTGTCTGGCACTGTGGGCAGAGCAGCAGCCTTTGAACAAATGTGCTCAGAACAGAATGTTGGCCAGAGCCAGAGAAGTGAGTGTCCTGCACAAAGGCTCCCACTGTCAGTCTCACTTCCACATTCTAAGAGAGGGTACATTTTAATGTGTTTGAAAATAAAGCAATAACTGCCCTGGCTGGTGTGGCTCAGTGGATTGAGTGCTGGCCTGCGAGCCAAAGGGTCGTTGGTTCGATTCCCAGTCAGGGCATATGCCTGGGTTGTGTGCCAGGTCAGGCTCCCAGTAGGGGGCACTTGAGAGGCAACCACACATTGATGTTTCTTTCCCTCTCTCCTCTCTCTAAAAGTAAATAAAAATAAAAAAGATACAATCTCCATATTTAAAAAAAAAAAGAAAATAAAGCAATCATTGTGTCTGAGTTTAGTTCCAAGTTTTGCAACATGTGGGGGTGCATGTGGAGCAGGTGGTTCTCAGCCTGGCCTTTGTTCTGACCTCGTCAGAGCTCCCCCGGAGTTGAGACCACACAGTGACAGCAACATGGAGGGGCCCACAAAGTCGACAGTGGACAAGCACCCCAGCATGCCAGACCTGTTTTGGCTGTTGGCTCACAGAACCGACACTTCAAAATATTTCCCTCCCCTTTCTCTCTTACTGCAAAGTTGTATCAGTGCATGTTAACAGAGGTTTGCCACACAAATGAGGTTACTTCTGTGCTCATTCACAGACTTCCAAAAGGTTAAATAAATAGAAAAGATCTAAATAAGCTCTCCTTCTATTTCGTATTTCAATGTTAAATAATATTTAAAATCTTATCTTTTTTCAGGAGTATTGAAAACTGGACAATAAAAATTGGAGTCCTTTGTTTTGTCAGGAAGTTCTGACATCTGACAAACAGGCATGAGGTGGTAGTCCTCACCTCTGGCCAGAATCTCCTTGATGGCCAGCCCAATTCTGCTGGCTTCCTAAAGAGGAAGAATTTTTTTTCTAGCAGGAGGAAAGCTAAATCAGTGTCCCCGTTCACAGGACATGAGCAGGGGTGGGGATGGCAGAGAGGAAGGAGAGGGGAAGAAAATCAAGGCTAGCTCTTTATGAAGATTGTCCTGGGGAAAATTCCAGAAACTTTGAAGTAGCTGCAGGTTGAGATGGAAGTGGTCAGGAGAACCCCTCCTGAAAGTGACTCCAAATGTCTCTGGATCAATTCTTTAAACAACACAAAAAAGGTCACTAGAGATTAGTACTGTGGGAGTTACATTGTCAAAAGTAAAAATCAGAATACTTGACTTGCTGATTGGACGGTGTTATTGGAACTGAAACTGGCCAGCCCTTCCGGATGAGGTGCCAGCTAATGAGCATGGACCTTAAGAGGAATGCATCCCTGTGAAACAAGAGGTCGCACCAGGTGGTTCCTCATTCCCCATCAGCCTACCGTGTGACTAGTGGCGGCCATGTTGGGAGAGTAGGAGAGGTTAGCAAGAGAACAGAGGGTTCTGACCTCTCCTCAGCTCACCTCCTGGGCTCACAGTGCACCTGTGTTTTTACGCTTTGGTCAGGTTTGCAGAGAAAAGTGACATAGGTGAGCCATGCGCAAAAGATGGGGAAGAAAAGGCCACTGCTGTGACATCCCACTCAGTGTTTCACTATGGGATGAGACCCTTGGTTTAGACTAGAATCTAGTTCGTTTGGTGTCGTGTATGTGCGTGTGTTTTGAATCTCACTCATTCTTCATACTGAACATTACACTGGAAGAGAAAGCAGCTCCAGAATAAAACCTGTTGGTTCTTTAGTTCACTATTATTTTAAAGACAGGGCTACATAATTCAAAATGATCAGATCTTTAGAACTGCTATCTTTAAAAAGTAATTTTTACTAAAATATGCACAGAAAAAAAAAAAAAAAAAGGCAGCCCTGGCTGGTGTGGCTAAGTGGATTGAATGTTGATTTGAGAACCAAAGGGTCGTTGGTTCGATTCCCAGTCTAGGGCACATGCCTGGGGTGCAGGCCAGGACCGCAGTAGAGGGCACACAAGAGGCAACCACACTTTGATGTCCTCACTCCCTTCCCCTCTCTAAAAATGAATCAGTAAAATCTTTAAAAAAAAAGCAGACAAATATGTAGATACCATAGTGGTGTATTATCTTGGTTTCCAAATTCCATATAATAAACTCACTATGTCTGCCCTGAGTATAAAACATAAACTCTTTGATGCAGAAACTACTCTGTTATAATCTGAATCCTCAACCCATACCTTGATGTACTGTGGCAAGTGCTTTGTGTTCCGAGCAGCCAATTTCAATGTGTGTGTGTGTGTTGGGGGAGGGGGCACTCCCCTGAACCTCCGACAAGCAATGCCAGATAGCAGCAGGGTGTCAGAGAATTCAACTCAATTCTGACACTATCTACCTGGAAAGAGCATCAGATTCCACAGGCTGAGGTCTCAGTCCTACAAGACGGCTTCCCACCCCAGTATAAGATGCCAATTCCAAGCCCAGGCTTGTACTTCTGACCAGCTGGCTACAATCAGAGGTTCCAACAACTCCCTCCAACTCAAGCTGCCAATCACAAATCCAGGTTGTCACCTGTCCTTCTGATGGACTGGCTATTTATCAAAGGTTCCTAAGACCACCCCACCTTAGGTTCAATTAATTTCCTAATTGAAGAGTGGCTCACAGAACTCAGAGAAACGTGTTACTAGATCACTGGTTTATTGTAAAAGGATTTAACTCAGGAACAGCCAAATGGAAAATAAGTGTAAAGCAAGGACTGAGGGAAGGGCGAGGCCCTTCTGCGTCCTGCCCACATGCACTGTTCTCCCACAGCCCCACATGCTCACCCACCCGCAAGCTCTCTCGACCCCATCCTTTCGGGATTTTGTGGGGGCTTCATTACATAGGCAGACACAATCCTTGGCCATTGGCAGCTGATTCAATCTCCAGCCCCTCTCCCCATCCCAGGGGTCAGGGGATGGGGCTGAAGGTTCCAACTCTCTAGTCACTCAGTTGGCTCCCCTGGCAACCAGCCCCCATTGTTAGGTGAGTTCCAAAAGTCATCATTAACACAGTGACAGGCATTCCATCACTCTTACCACTTGGGAAATTCCAAGGATCTGGGAGCTCTGTGCCAGACAAGGAAGGAAGACCAAATATACATTTCTTATTATAAATCACAACAACACAGCAGGCCTTTGAAAAGAAAAGGTACGCACCTATTTTGGATACTTCAGCAATATGTTACTTTTCTGAACTGTATGGATAATGTATACAGCCATTAAACAGGCCTATTCAGCTTTTGACATATTCTTTTAAAATATCATTTAAATCACTAGGACAATTACCTATAAAAGAGAGTTCATTTATTGCTTTAGTTACCTGTATTCTGCTCCTCTTAGCATAAAAGACACTCTTCACCTAACGTCTAGACCCAAGCTCTCCATTGTATTCACTCTTATCAACTGTCAGCTGCCCATCTTTTAATTCAATTCAGTCTTTAAATTCAGATATCACATACAGTAAGAACGTAATCCTATACCAGGCAATGCCTTGTTAAAAGTTCTACAGATGGAGTAAAAGTGTAACATTCTGTCACTCATAATTTAGTTACAGATGCACTCTGAAGTCCTCAGTGCTTCGGGCCTGGTGGTCAGTTTCTTCCCACCACAAACAAGCTTGCCTGGTGGGTGACTACTTTTGCATCTGATTCTCGCTCTTAACTGCCCTTAATTGGCCCTCACTGCACACACTTGGTCCTTAAGTCATCTGTCACATTCATATTACTGTCTGGCATCGCAGTTTAGAGTGCTCTTTCAAAGCAAGGATCTAACCAACATTTTAAATGAACTCCTCATTTCTAATATAAATTTTTCTTGGTACTTTCTTCGCTAAGTCACACATCATAAGCCAGGCTAACAGAAGATACAGTGGAAACATATTTTTCTTTTAGAAGTTACACATTTTTAGTGCACAGTTATAAGTCACCTACTGAATAGTCAGTTTCTCTAGTGTTTTCATTTTCTGGAAATTCACTGTTGCATTTCCATCTGCACAAAGACTGTAATGGCTACGCCTGCCAAGTCTTGGGTGGCAGGCAGCCTGTCACCAACATGACACTTGTCTTCCCACTGTGTCCAGACAGAAGGAAATCTGTAAATGTGTCTTCCTTCCTGTATGCTTTATGGATGTAGCTCATTGGAAAATCTGTTTTTGAAAAAGTTAGAACTTCATTTTGTAGCGTGCTGTTTACGACTGTGGGACCACACCCTGCCAATGTAGATGCCTTTCTTCTTGCTGAATGTGTTGAAATTTAATAATGGAAATTAAATCAAATCTAATCATTCTGACAATGAAGGTCAAACTACTGAGACTGCAGTTTCCTTTTGGGGAACATTAATTTCTAGTCAATAAAATTTGAGTGGGCATGTTTAATGAATAGTTCTTCCCAATTTACATCAGTCTTATACTGAGTATTGGCTGTAGGGAAATGCATTTAAATGCCATGTTTTGAGCACAAATCCGTGCTAAGAAGACCCTGGGAAATGGGAAAGGGGAGAATAAAGCCTCGGAAGGTTGGGCCAGGGTGTCTCGACCTCCAGGGAAAAGGCATGGAGACCTGACTTCAGTTGCGCTGTGTGTACGGGATCTGCTTCCCTGTTGTCCGTGTTCTGGTCTGAAAGCTGAGTGTGCAGTCATCTGGGAGCCTTCATGGGGGGCCAGTGTCTGCGACGAAGGGACTGGTCTCACAGGCAGCAAACATAGGGTCCTTTGAAGGAACTTTGGTTATCACGTGCGTGAATGAAAGGAAGGACCCAGCATCACACTGTTCTTGCTTGCGACTCAAGCGTACTAAAAGCCCACTTCATTTTGAGGGGAATTCTGCTAAACCACAGGTACTGTTCCTTTTCTTCTTTCTCAATGGACTTAACTGAGAACAGTTCTCTGTTCTCTGTTCTGCCCCAAAGAACAGACGGAAAATAACCCACACTTGGGTGCTGTAAACCTGCCAAGTTGGAGACTAAGTTACCAGTTCTTAATTTTCTACAACACCGGACTGAAAATTTCTCTTGAGACAAGGCGGCAAATTCAACAATCCCTTTGATATCAAGTCCCAAAGTGCTGGAGTTAGAATGTAACTAAAAGTGGTCCTTGGTTTTAGAAATCTTTAATAACCTGGACAGACCGGGTGTGACCACTGCTTTTTCTTTACAGTTAAGCTCCCATCTACCACACAGACTGGACTGATGGCTGACGGCCAAGAGGTTCCATACTCAGTCCAGTCAAAAAGCTGGTTTGATGACTCATTTCAACTAATGGGTCCAACGCATGATGAGAGCCCTCCAATTCTGTGGAAATAGACATTGTCAAAGCCTTATTAATGTACTTTTGGGACATAAAAGGAAAATCGGCGTGACACCAAAGGTGTGGAGAAGCGGGCAAGGTAACAGCTAGAGTACACACAGTGATCTAGGCCTCCACTTAGCTTTTGTTAAAAGCTAACAATACGAGACACGTCATCGGGAGGTGCCCATTCCGGTCCCAGAGCCTTTCCCTAAGGCCAGCCTAGGTTTCTGGGAAGAGTATGCTTTCCACAGAAGAAAAATTAAAAAATACATGAAGTTCACTGATATTGTCTGTGGTTCAAAGTTCCAGGAAGAGGTACGTTAACACGTGGAAGTCCTCCTAGGTCACCTCAAAACCCACGATGATGACCGTGTGAGAGGGACGTGTGCTACGGAAGGCTGAGAGTGATGGCAAAACCTGCGTTACTGGAGTCCAACCTTGTGACACCCCGAAGCACCCAGGGGTCTGTGTCCCGGGAAGCGAGTGTGGAGGAACTCCGAAGCCAAGAAACAACTTCGATGAACAACTTCCAAAGTGCCATTGTTTGCAGAGTGGCCTCTGATCAACCCCAATTGGCTGGGAGACTCCATAAAAGGTCTGAAAGAATATGCCTTTTTATTCCTTTAGGGAACTTACTGCCTGCTAGTAACTAAAAGTCGAGTCATGGGTAAAGCGATATTAAGGATGCAAAAAAGAACACAGATGGGGAGGGGCGGGGACAGACCAGGTGTGACATCTTTTGGCACCGAGCTACACGCTGCTCAGCGGCCTTGGGAGGATACGAGTCCACAGGAACCGCGGGGAGGCGCTCGCAGCACTGGCAAGCTGTCTGAGGAAGTTACAGGCCTTGGCTCAAAAAAACAATCAGGCTTCGAATGGCCCCTGAAGGATGAGGAACTGGACCTGTGTGGGAGCGGCCTGGCGGGACCTGAGTCACAGGACAGCTGTGGCTCATCTTCCTGAGTCTCCATCTTCAAGTCTTAAGTCATCTAACTGGGGAGAATTTAAAAGCCTTTTCTCTTAAATAAATAGTATCTTACAAAGTAGAAAGCAAAATCCAGAGAAAACTATAAGATACAAAGCCAGAGAAATACTATTTGGTTAGGCTGGCTAATCTGAGTGTGACCCCAGAGCCCTGGATGTCCCAGGGACTCTGCTGGGACGCTGCGACCTGGCTCCCTAGCCTGCACGTACGGGAGACCCCAGGCCGGCTGGGAGTCAAAGCTGCCCTGAGGCTGCAGAAGCAGTTATGAGAAATGAGAACTGAGGGAGAGGCAGCAGCAGGAGCAAGGGAGAGCGAGATGTCTGGCAGCAAAGACTAGAGAAATTAAGAGACAAAAGCTGGAATGAGAAGCCTGTTGTCTGGGAAGAAGCCACCAACACCCAGTGTCTCCCCCTTCCACCTCCCCCCACCCCAGCAGGAGAGCTTGCGGCCCCCTCTGGGGTGAAGCCCCTCACAGAACGGGCAGCCTTCATCCTCGGTCCCTCATGCTGGCACCCAGTGAGGCCTGTCTGGCAGCACCCAAAAAGACATTTCAGGTAGACTTATAGACTTTTTTTTTTTAAAGCACTCAAATTAACTATACTGTGAAAGCTCCTCAAAAAACTTTTATTCCTTTTTTTGGACCAGCACACTGCCTGGCACGTACTGCCAGGCAACATTAAAAAAATTTTTTTTTAATGGGCAATTTATATCACTGGGAGAATTGCATTTCACTGTTTCAGAAAATGTGGTTATTCTTGGAAAGGCTTTATTCTTTCAGAACTCTGGATAACAGGGGTTTTGTCCTATTTTTATAAGCCACCTTGGACAGACAGTGGAACGCCTTAGATTGCCATTTAAGTGCATTAGAAGGGCAGTTAAGAACTCACAAGAGATTCAAGAGTTGTCATAATTGCAGGGAAGACAGTGGCTTCTGCAGCCCAGGGCAGATCTGCAGAACTGAGAGGCCACAGGAAACATCCTCCCTGTCTCTCCCCAACCAGGAACCTTCAGGACAGCTCCGCGGGTTGATTCCTGCAGGTTGCTTGCAGCACGGCCCAACGAGTATCAGGGGTATGTCATTCTGAAAGTGCCCCCGACATCTGCCCTGCCACACGGAGTAACAAGGGCCAGAATCAGGCATTCATGGCTCTCTTTGAAGGCTGACCTTCCTTTTCCTTCCGCTTCATTACCTGGTATTCTATGTGCACTAGACATGGGCAGAGTTTTTACAAATTAAATAACTTTCTTAAAATACAATAGAACGTCATCACATACAATTCTCTTTGAAAGGTCTTTCCAATTCAGTTCCCAAAATTAATTTATAAAATATTGTGCAAAAACACTGACCTCAAATAAATAGGGGGGAAAAGTGGGAAGACCTAAACTGTTTTTGTTTGTTTGTTTGTTTGTTTTAAATTAGAAGTTAAAAACACCAGCTGCACTTCAAAGTATTTGCAGGCTGAAATGCCTCAAGAAGGCTATGAAAAACAGCCCCCCGGGTCAGAAGTGCATTTTCAAGTGAGGTTTTCTGTGTTCAAAACTCGCAATGGACGCCTCCGCTGAGGTCCTTCACCACGCCCTCTTTGACCAGCCGTAGGAGCAGCCGGGTCTCCGTGGTCACGTTGTGCATGGTCTGGAAGTTCATGGCAGCCATGCAGAGATTGTCAAAATAATGCAAAGGTGTTCTGGGTTGACTGAGGTCATATCCAAAGCCTGCCAAACTGACTTCATCACACAGATGCGTGGCTAAGACAACAGCAATGACACCAATCGTGGGCACGTTCTGAAAAAGAAAAAAGACAAAAAAACCTCAGCACGATTCACTGCTTCCCAAGTAGTACAGATGCCATGCCAAGTCATAGAGCCTGCGGTGGGGGCTGCACATTCAAACATCACACAATTTTATCCATCACAGAGTTCTGAAGTGGGACTCCCTGTCCAAGGCAAGATTCTGGACGGTAAAACCAGGGCTGTGGGGTAAACACTTTCAGCGCCCCACCCAGAGGCGGCGTGCCACACCAGTTCTTTCAGTCCTTTCTGCGCCAAGCTAAGGGGTTTATTTTCCTAAAACTTCTACCTACTGGTCCTACGTGTGATGACCAGCATTGCAAAACAAGACTATTTCCTCTTTCACATGACAAAAGTCTAAAGTCTGATCTGGCATAAAAGGCTAAAGGTCCTTCGACAGTCCTTCTCGGGACACGTCCCTGCCTCCCTGGCTGCACCTGTGGACCGGCTGTGCCCGAGAACATAGCGGTATCGGTGCCGCAGGTGAAGACTCTGCTTACTTGGTAACTGAAGCCATGGCCCACCTAAGGCCCTCATTTGCTTTTCTGGCAAACAACACTTCAGGCCATTTTCATATGTACGGCTGCTCAGTCAGTCTCTGCTCATCCTCTCCTTGGGCAAATACATTTTTAGGCCCCAAATGTCTAAACCACTTGGGATTCTGACTGTACCAGCACCCCGTCCTCACAGCTGATATCTTGCCACTTGCAAATCTGGATCCCTGCTTTTGGGATCTCCAGCCCAGCCTTGCACAGACAGCACACGGGGCGGAGAGGAAGAGAAAGCCCCACAGCTGTCTCAGCCCTCAGTGAAGGCTATTGTTGATCTACTAATTGATATATTCTGTTGTACATTTCTTCAGGTGCAAATGGACCTCATCTGCTCATCTTGGCTAAGTCTGCGGCTTGGGGAACCAACTTTCATCTTCTGTAAACAGGATGAGTGAATGCTTCAGGGTTCCCAGATTGAAGAGTAATTAGGCAGCCTTTGCTGAGGCCACCGGTCCTTGAAAGCAGCTTCCTGCTCCTCTTTGTGTTGCATCTACATCTCAAAGCCAACCTCACTTGTTAAACAGGAGCTCAGCAGACGTTCTGCGTGTTTGAAAATAGAAACTGAGAGAAAGCAACCCAAAGGAAGCCTTGCTCCTGCTCGGCCTTAGGACCCCTGGGCAGTGTCCTGCCATCTCCGCCTGTGATCAGCTTGGCCCCCAGCCGGTCGGGAGCACTGAGTCAGAGCGAGTGGGAGAAGCATTCTGAAACCAACTGTTTGTTCACAGGGGCAATGCATGGAGAGAAACTTGGAAACTGTCAAAAACTACCCAAACCGCGTTATCTCCAGAACATGCTCCCTAAGATCCCTATCCAACAGACTGCCCTCTCTGAGGAAGGCCATATGCCTGAGGGAAGTTCTGGACAATGTAATTTTTTTAGATCAGAAGTCATCTTTAAGTTACTGTTTTCATCCAAAAGAAAAATACCATCTTGTCCACTTTAAAAATAAAGAAATATTGAATTCAAATACATAAATGGATTCTAATGTGGAAAGTAAAAGTCTCCTATAGTCCCAGCCTCCAGAGAAGGGCATTCTTCACAGTTTGATGTTTATTTCCAGCTTTTTCCTGTGCATCTCTATATACACATCTTTATTTTCAAACAAAAACAGGGTTGTATAAATGTTCTGTAACCTAATTTTCTTACTTAATATATTATGGAGGTGTTTTCATTTCCATTAGTTTTTCTTCATCCTTAACAGTCACACAATGTGGCACTGACTGAATCATAATATGTTCATACAATCCCCTAATGATGAGTGTTTAGGCTGTTTTTAATCCTTTGCTGTTAATGCTATGGTATCTTAGAATATCCATCTTTTCAGATTTCTCTAACTTCCTTATACTAAAAATTTTACAGTAAAATTACTGGCTCAAAAGTTATTCATATTTAAAATTGATCTATATTGCTAAACTACCCCACCATCATGTAACTCTGCCCCAAAGCATAGGACTAAGTTCTGCCCCAAATCTAGGAATGAAATCCGATGCCTGTATCTGCTTTCTTCCCAAAAAGCCCGTTCTGTTAAATACTCAGACTTCTCAGCTCCGCCCCATTCATACTTTTTGCTCTCCTATGGCCCATCCTCCCAATACTGTTAGTAATAACAACAATAAAAAAACAACAGAAAGTCCCAAGGGCATTATCGAGCTTTTAAATCTTTGGTAAGAAAACAGACCAAAAAATGTCATTTGCTCTTTTTCGCTTTTGATTATTGGGGAAGTGGAAGCATTTGCCATGTATTCCTTGGCTGTATTAATTCCTTCTTTTGTGAAATGTCTGCTCATGTACTTTCCCTATTTTTTGTCTGGCCATCTTTTTTACTTAATAAGATCTCTTTCTGCTTTGAGAGTATTTACTCTGTAATATACATGCTATATTCCCCCCATTTATTTTGTTCTAACTCTAATTTCTGACACCTTTTGCCATTCAGCAATTTCATATTTTATGCAATCAAATCTGTCCATTTTTTAAAGGTTACCTTTTAATAAAATCTCCTTATAAACAAATGAGCATTTGCCTGTGTTTAAAAAAAAAAAAAAGACAATGAAATTTAATAAAGAAACAGGCTAGTTTAAAAGATACAGAAATCTGACTTCCGGCCAAGATGGAGACGTAGATGGACACGCTGTGCCTCCTCGCACAACCAAAAATAAGGACAATAAAGATTTAGAAACAAGAAAACAACCAGAACTGACAGAAAATTGAACTGTACGGAAGTCCGACAACCATTCATCCAGACCGGTAAGAGGGGAGGAGTTGCAGCAGGAAAAAGCAGAGGTTGGTAGACCCGCATGCGCAGGAGCCCCAGGCACACAGGCGGTGGCTAGCGGACCCCGGGCGCAGATGGCAACAGGAAGACCCAGTGAGGCCGAGAAGGTGTCTGGCTGACCAGGTGGTCCCACATTCACACGTATGTAATCCAGGCGAAAACGGGGAGAGAGACAGACCTCGCAACCCAGGGCCCCAGTGCCAGGAAATAAAACCTAAAAACACCTATTGAAAACACTTGTGGGGGTTGAAGGGCCTGGAGAGACTCCCAGCCTCACAAGAGAGTTCGTTGGAGAGATCCACAGGGTCCTAGAACATACACAAGCCCACCCACACAGAAATCAGCACCAGAAGGGCCCAATTTGCTTGTGGAAAGCGGCAGAAGGGACTGAAATACAAGAGAGAGAGGAGCAAGCACCACTGTTCCCTCTTGGACCCCACCCCCACATACAGCATCACAACCCAGCAACTGGGCTGTTCCACCCTGGTGAACACCTAAGGCTCCGCCCCTCACTATATAATAGCCGCCACCAGACCAAAAACAAACAAACAAACAAAACCCCCAAAATGGCTCAAACGGGAGAACAGATCAAAGCCCCAGAGCCAATTCATCTAAGCGACCAAGAGATAGCCAACCTATCAGATGCACAGTTCAAAGCACTGGTGATCAGGATGCTCACAGAATTGGTTAATTTTGGTTGCAAATTAGATGAACAAATGAAGGCTACACTAAGTGAAATGAAGGAAAATGCACAAGGAACCAATAGTGATGGGAGGAAAACTGGGACTCAAATCAATGGAGTGGACCAGAAGGAAGAAAGAAACAAACAAACAAACAGAAAAGAATGAAGAAACAAGAATGAAGAAACAAGATGTCCTGAAGAACCTCCAGGACATCTTTAAACATCCCAACATCCAAATCATAGGGGTACCAGAAGGGGAAGAAGAAGAGCAACAAGTGGAAAACTTATTTGAACAAATAATAAAGGAGGACTTCCCCAATCCGGCAAAGGAAACAGATGTCCAGGAAGTCCAGGAAGCTCAGACAGTCCCAAAGAAGGTGGACCCAAGGAGGAACACACCAAGGCACATCATTAGCCAAGATTCAAATGAAGGAGAGAATTCTAGAAGCAGCAAGGGATAAAGGGCACAGTCACCTACAAAGGAGTTCCCATCAGACTGTCAGCTGATTTCTCAAAAAAGACCTTCCAGGCAAGAAGGGACTATTCTAAGTCATGAAAGTCAAGGACCTACATCCAAGATTGCTCTATCCAGCAAAGCTGTCATTTAGAATGGAAGGGAAGATAAAGTGCTTCTCAGATAAGGTCAAGTTCAAGGAGTTCATGATCACCAAGCTCTTATTATATGAAATGTTAAAGGACTTACCTAAGGAAAAGAAGATAAAAAATATGACAGTAAAAAGGCAGCAAACTCACAGATATTAACAACCACACCTAAAACAAAAGCAAACTAAGCAAACAGCTAGACCAGGAGCAGGAACACAGAAATGGAGATCACATGGAGGGTTAGCAACAGGGTAGAGGGAGGAGGAGAGAGGGGGGTAGGTGCAGAGAATAAGTAGCATAGATGGTGGGTAGAAAATAGGGGGAGAGCAAGAATAGTGTGGGAAATGTAGAAGCTAAAGAACTTATGACACATGGACATGAACTAAAGGGGAGAATGTGGGTAGGAGGGGGTGTGCAGGGTGGAGGGGAATGAAGGGGGGTGAATGGGACAACTATAACAGCATAATCAATAAAATATATTAAAAAATAAAAGATACAGAAATCTAGAGACAATTGAAAGATACCCAAGTATATTTACAGTAAAACATCTTTTTTTTAAGCCTCACCCAAGAACATTTTTTTTCATTGCTTTTAGAGAGGAAGTGGGAGAGAAAGTAAGGGGGAAACATCAATATGAGAGAGAAACATCAATTGCCTCTTGCATGTATCCCAACCGGACACCGAACCAGCAGGTGCTCTGACTGGGAATCAAAACCACGACCTTTTTGTTTATGGGCTGAGCCACCTTTGATACTTAGTTTAAGAATCTTGCCAAAGTCTGCTTAAGCCTTTTTAAAAAACTTTTGTTAAAAGTAATGCTCCCAGATTAACATGTTCTGGGGCCCCGTATGCACTCCGTGTGGGAGAGAGCAGCTAAAGTACCATATTAAACGATTCCAGTCACAGTCCCTGACAGTCACTAGCGAGGTGCAGTGCCTCTTTCCTCCGAGGGGGAAAACCCACCACTTCTGGACTAGAAAACTGGTTCCGGACACGCTCCTGCAATGGGCAGGAACTATTTGTGGGCCTGCTGTGGAGGGAGAGGCAGGAAAGCACCAAAGAGGGCAGAGCATCTGAGGAAAATGGCAGCCTGCTGGGGAAGAGCCTCAACACTGAAATGCCGAGCCGCGCTGGGCAGTCAAGCCCGAGGCTGGAGCCAGAGTTGAATTTAGCTGTCACTGACCATAGTAAAGAACTATGTTTTGTTTTCAAGGAGCCTCCTTAGGTGTTTGTTTTCCCTAATAACCGCAGTTATTCCTTTAAAATGTACACAGTTGTTTTCAAGAATCTTTATAATTGGAATCTGATTTATATGGCAAATAAAGGAACCTGCTAGTCTGCCCATCACTGACTACACCTCAGAGTCTGGCTCAGTGTTTGCAAATTGTGACCCTGGCCAGCTCCACCTCCTAGGAAGTGTCTCAGACCCTCAGTCTGAGCAGTGGCCCCACATTTCAAAATTCCTTGCTTTCCTTTACATATAAAGGTTTTGCTCAAAATTTTGTTTAAGAATGATTTCCGCTGCTTTAACAAGTTTTAAAGACACAGGTCCAGCTATTCAGATCATAAAGAAACAGGTAATAAAGGCCTCGCCGCCCCCCCCCCCCCCCGGTGGCAGCACAGGCTAATTGCAGGTAAAGAATTGACTGTAGTGAGCGACCTATAGTGTGCAAAGATTCTCAAATTATGCTGCAAAATAAAATCACTCAGGGAACTCCTGAAAATTCCAAGGTATAGCTCATAGCACAGACTAATTAAATCAGAGTGTCTAGGGTAGGGCCCATGCATCAACTAAAAAGTACTGCTCTGGGGGGTGACTTTATTTATATCACCTATAAAATGAAGAGAAATGTCAAATCTCACCTGAGTGGACCACCGAGTTAAAATGTAAAGAACTTTCCAAACCATCACAGTGCCTTTCAGTATCCTGCAAGTTAGTTATATGGAGTCCCAGAGTAAGAACACTTTAAATAACATCTCAGTGACCTAATGGTAATGTGTGGATTATACTAAAGAGATGAGTCACCAGGAGGAAGGCCAAGTAAACAACGAGGAGCCCTGGAGTCAAGGTGCAGAGTGGAGAATACAGATGAAGCCTCTAACCATGGACCAGTTTCTCCACTGGAAAGTGCCTCCAGGTACACAGCTGAGCCCAGGTGAAATTTGTGCAGATGCCACCCCTCAAACACAGAGAACAGTTAAATTTCAGTAGCAACAAAAATACCTTATCTCGGCCCCAGAACCTTGACTGAGGCTCTGAATATTGAAGGATGTCAAACGCAGTCTCTTTGATAATAACTGGATTCAAAATCCTGAAATTTTTTGGCTGTAATGGGATTTTTTCTGCCACCTGCTTCCAAAAGAAGAGTCGTACCCAAAATGGCTAAGGAAAGAAAACAAGCAATCATTAGGGGTATTTAGTTGTCATCTGATCAGTGGAGGGAGAAAAGGGCTCCCCTGATGAGCAGGCCAAGCCCCAGCAGGTCGTAGCCCCTTGCGGGCATGCCTTCTGTAGCAAAGTCACAGATCTTTGCAAATTCAGTACCTTGACTCAAAAAAGCAACTCCACAGGACCTGATTCATGAAGGTGGCACCGGACAAGGACGGAAACTGCAGAAGCGGCTCTTGTTTGTTTGGGGAAGAAATTCTTCAGGGAGAGACCTGAGGTGGTAGCTTTTTCAGGGCTGAAAGCCACCCTTTGGCCTAGGGAAGACTAGCAGAGCTAATCCGACAGTATGAAGTGCTGGGAGTGTCCGCTCCAATCAGGCCCTCACCCCGAGTCTTCTCTCTCCACTTACCCTGCGTCCCTGTCCTGTGAAGTCTCTTGGTAACTGACTGTAAGCCATTTCGTATGTGCTTCATCTTCCAACTAAAACAACTTCTACTCAACAGAAAGTCCAGAAGACCAGGATAACTTGTACAGAATCAAGTTCTGGAGATACAAAGTCTCCATGATGTGAAGCTTATGTGAAAAGTCTAATACGTTCTATTAATTTTATGGACAGCTAGTTGGTGCGTTTATAAATGCACACACACTCCACGACAGCTGGCCTCTGAAATTTATTTCTACACGATGGATGGGACAATAAAGTAACGTGATTGGTCGTTGTAAAGACAAACAACGGGAATATAACCAAGTGAGGGGCATCTCCTCCAGATCTGCCCCGCTGGAATGCTGGGAATTTACTCTTACAAGAACACCACCAATCAAAGCACTTTTGGAGAAGTTCTCTGAGAACATTCCTAGGAGATTTTATGTACATACTTTTGAATATCCTCAATAATGGTTTACGTTAATCTGTATAAACCCAATTTCTAGAAAGAGCCAAAAGCCACACAGGTTCAATTCTGGTGAATAAGGTAGATCATCATCGTTAGTAATAACACTTTTGGTCCCAAACTTGACATTCCCATTTGAGTGATGATCCTGATTTGCACCCGTGACTCGATCAAATCCCGAAAGCCATTTCCAGCGAGGAGTTCTGCAGGGTTTCTGCAGGGAGTGGTTATTAAACACAAAAGTGTGCTTTCCGCTGTGTTTCTTTAAAAGCAAGTCTGTAATTACAGTGAGAGACCCCTTCACTTTTCACAAAGGCACATCTGATGGTTGAATCTCTAGTGCTTACCAGGGTTTCGTTTTTTACCATTGCTTGAAGCCAGTTGAAGTCAACACTCTTAAATAAAACAGCAACAAACAAGTCATTGGAGTAATACTCAAAGTCAGACAGGGGGGCGCCTTCTGGGTAAGTCATCCTTATAGTGGTTTTATTTCCAACATGCTCCGAGTATCCCTCAACTGGTGCGCTGTTTAACCTATTTAAATAAAAAGGACAAGATAAATGACAGAGCAGGACATTAACTATCTTATCACACTACAAAAAAATCCCCCCCTCATGTTCTCCACACTTTTTTGGGGACTGGGAATGAGCACAAGGTTGGGGGCAGGGTGCCCTCCCAGCAGCCTCCTTTTCCCTACAGCTCAGCCCTTTCCAGGTGCTTGATGAAGGCAGCCTCCAGTCCCCCGTGCGGGACTCTGAACGTCACACAAATTCTCTCTAGTCCTGAGACTCTAAGCCAATCCAAACATATCATACTTGGGGTTTTCTCTGGGCACTGGTAATGTTTCCTTGAAAGCCTCCCATTGTGCTCAGATGTTGGTGGTTCCTGCTAGAATTTCAAAAAGGTAACCAGAGAGGAAAACCTAGGAATCCGGGCAAGGGAGACAAGAGCAGCAGTTACGTATGGACGGGGTTGAACCAGGGGCAGCAATGGGCCCAGGCGCAGCCTGGTCTTAAGCAGGGATTTGGGACACATGTGACTGTTAGATCAGTGATGGCTTTACCAGGGTAGTTGTTTTGGGGAAAAGTCCAAGCATTCTTCCCAAAGCAGAACACTCACCTTGTCACACAGGTTTGTAGTCTGGTCCTTCACCTGAATTGTGTCACCTGTATCTAACCTTTTTTTTCTATTCCACTGTCACTTCCTCTTCCAGATCTCAGACACCTAATCCCTGGATTATCAAAAGATATTAGACACGACACCTAAATGCAAAGCATGATCCTGGACCAGTTATTTTTTCTTTTTCTTTCTGCTTTTCCTCCTCTTTCTTTTCTTTTCTAAAATAAAGGACTTTATAAGGATAACTAGTGAAATCTGAATAAAAACTGTAGGTAAGGCCTATTGTATCAGTGTTATAATTCCTCATTTTGAATATTATCTCTGGTTGTATAATAGCATGTCCTTCTTCTCAGGAAATACACACTAAAGGATTCGGAGGTAAAGGAGCTACATATTTGCAACTAACTCTGAAAGGGTTCAGAAAAAAATAATAGCATACATAGAGAGAAAATGATAAAGTCAATGTGATAAAGTGTTATCAGTTGGGGGATCTGGGAGAAGGGTGAATGGATTCTTTGTACTATTTTTGCAACTTTCCTGATAGGTCTGGGATCAGTTTGTGTAGAAGTTACTCCCAAAACCTTCTGAACTGAGCTTCTCCCTCAAAATTACACTAAAGCCACCTTTTCTCTGTCCCCAGTGCTCAGGAGCCTCCCAGTGCCTATGTGTAAAAATCCACACTCCCCAATGTGGTGCCTGCCATCACCAGGCACCTTCTGAGCCCCCGTTCCTGCTCGCCCTGGGCCGCTTCTTCCTCCTGCCAAGTGAGGCTCCTCACCCAGGTCTCACTGCCTGCCCTCCTCCCTGAAGAGCCAACCCCACTCTTCTACTGCTCAGGGCTGCCCGCCTGTCCCACATCTCCCCTCTGGACCAGAGTGGTGCTCTATAGGCACCCCTGGTCTCTCACCTCCTCTCCTCCCATTTCCCAGTCGTGCACCATAGATGGGCATGGGGTCCTGTCTGCCTCCCCCAGTGCTGCCTGTGCACGGGAGACCAGCTGATCACAGAAGGTCAGGGTTGAGGTTCTAGAAGCTTCAAAACCCTGCATTTGGAATGCTGGGGTCTGGCTTGCAGCCTGGGGCCTATGGTATCCTCATCTATGACACTGGCCAACACTGAGAGCTTCACCAAGGAATGAGGACGTCTAAAGCCCATGACACTCACTGTCACACAGACACCCACCAGCAGATACACCTGCCTTTGCCGGAATCTTTACACTCCCAGTTCAGACCGTTCCTGCTTTCTGGTCTGGGGCCTATGGCCCCCTGCTTTGCCTTAAAACTTGGTTCTCACCTGTTTCTTCTATCTCTTGGAACTTACGAAAGTCTGGTTCTTTCCTACAAATACCTTATACCCCTTGCCCTCTCCTCCTTAGCCCCCACATTCCTACACATTTCCCCCAAAATGGAAGCTAACATTTGCTGAGCATTTACTATAGGCCTGTCGCTACTCTAAGCGCCTTTAATCTGTTCACTCATTTTGTCTCCACAGTAACCCTATCAGGTCTGCGCTAGCAGCGCCTCCACTTACACACGAGGAAGCGAAGGCACAGGCCAGTTAGGAAAGCTGCCCGAGATCTCAGCTACTGGAGAGATAGGCGTTATGTCGTCACATCATCACTTTTAGTTTAAACTATCTGAGATGGATCTTGCCACCCTCTCTCACTAACCAGAGATTTTCCTCAACTGCTCCATTTCTGCCGGTGGTTCCACTCCTGTCTCAGACCCTCAGACTAGAACACTGGGTGTCCTCTGACATCAATTATCAAACTGTCAGAAAGTCCTGTAACTTACTGTTCCAGCATGTCTCTCATATTTGTTCTTTAGCCTCTATTTCTCTATTTCCTTGTGTCTCATGTCAGGCCCACACACTGCAGGCCCTGATCGCAACCTCTAAACCCAGGGTCCCGTCCCTATTTCTTCCTGCCTTCAATCAAATCCACACCCTACTCCGACAAATTTAATGGGCACCTACCTTTCATCATGTTCCCAGTTCTGCACACCCTGAAGATAGGGACAATTTACTAAAATAAAGAGCCTTAAAAGCATTCAAATATCTTTAAGCCGACAATTCTAGGAATTCTTGGAATTATTTCCAAGGAAATAATCAGAGATGTACATAAAGACATATGTATGGGAATGTGCGAGGCATTTTTACAGCGACAAAGAACTGGAAACATTCTAAATGTCCTGCAATTGGAGAATAGGTAAATAACTTATAACACACTCATTTAGAGGAATATTAAACACTCAGTAAAGTTAGTGTCCCGAAGACATTTAATGACCTCAGAAACTATTGTACTATTAAGTTAAAAAAGAAAAATATTCCATATTTGCACTCATTAGTATGTATATAGAACGAAAGTGAAAAAATATATAGCAAATTAATAGTGCTTGTTATTTGCACTGAGTGATATTTTCTTCCTTATATTTTCCTATAGTTTTAATCTTCAAGAATAAACATATTTTACTTTTAGAATCAGAAAAATTTATTGCCAGCTAAACCAAGAAGAATCTTGGCTGATTGTATTATGACCCGTTGGATGCGTAAAAAGTCCCCTACCTTCTGTTCCCCAAGCAGCCCACGGTCCAGGGCCCCCCCCACGGAGCCTGCTCCCAGAGGCCAGGCATCCCACTGACTCAGTCTCCCCCACCCTCCTCTGCCCCTGCCTGGCACTGCCTTCCTCCTTTGCTGGCTGATCGGAATCTATCCATCCTTCCAAAGCGCACCTCTCCCGAAAGTGTTTTGCCAAACTGGGGTCATTACAGCAGTCTGGACCATCTAATAATCATTTCATGTTTTTGTTTCAATTTCTTATGCAGTTAACTCCCCTGATGGCAGGGATGCGCAGTGCTGCCGCATCCTCACTGTGCCTGGGGCTGCACGGACCAACAGCCGTGAACTCGACTCTAGAGGAGAAAGGCTGGCTGGAAACTAATGTACCTTATCACGACGTCGAACTGGTTGAGGGCACGGCCCAGCTCTAGTCCGTGGAGTATTCCGCCGCTTCCGACAACCACGCAGCGCCTGCAACTCCCTGCTTTCAAGTGCTCGGGAAAGTCGTGCTCAGGCAGTATTTCCAAGAGGTCCTGGACTTTACTGGAGAACTTCCGGAATCCGAAAGGAGGATCGTACTTGTACTCGGCCTCATGCACTTCAGGGGTTTTCTTCACGAAAGGCGGCAAGTCCACGGTGTACCTGTGCCCGAACAACTGCGCCATAGACTTCTTGGCAAACTTGGGTCGGCATTCCTTTTGCAAGACTTGCTGAGCGTATTTCTGAGCTCTCTGGAACGAGAGCACACCGATCGGATTTAACACGCTCACAGGCATTAGAAATCTATCCTCTGTAAGATGTCTGATGTAGCTCCCCTTTTGATTCTCTTTTACCACAGACCATCTGCTCTTAAGAGTTAATCTATGCTAGAAATTTGAAGGAAAAACCTGGGAGAATCACATGACAAGGAGACATTTTTTTCATTACAGAAGTAAAGCAGAAAGGACCTCCACCTCGTACCACCCTCAGACTAACCTCGTTCAAAAAAAATTGGGGCATAGGAGATATATTTTGAGGTGCTTAAGATTTCATGTTTCATAAAATCCTATCACATCCTACAACATGGATGCACCCTGAGGACGTTACACTAAGTGAAATAAGCCAGTCACACGTGGTGACTGCGGGGCGGGGGGGGGGGGAGGGGAGTGCGGTGTAAGAGGACTAAATGGTAATGGAAAGAAATACAATACAAAAGAAACAAAAACAAGCCAGTCACAAAAATACAAATACTGTAGGATCCCATTTATATAAGGTATCAACAGTATTCAAATTTACAGAAATAGAGAGTAGAATGGTGGTTAGCAGGGACTGGAAGAGAAAATGGGAAGTAACTGTTTCATGGATAGAGTTTCAGTTTTGTAAGATAAAGTTCTAGGCATCTGTTTCACAATAAATATACTCAAAGCTTAAAAATGGTTAAGATGGTAAATTTTATATTATGTGTTTCTTACAAGTAAACATTTTTTCGTATTTCAGGTTCTAATCTAGTGGGATGAGAAATAGGACTTATTTATCAGTGGGGGCAATGACCTTCATATAGTCTAAAACAAAGATCACGTGAAATGTAATCAGGGAATGATGTCATGTCAACGCAGAAGTTGCCTTGGTTTCATACACGATTTCTCCTGTAGATTAACATTTTGCATCAACAAGGAACTACTGAATGCCAAGTACACTAGCCCAGCTGAGGACAGCAAGTCACAGAAGAGCATGGTACAAATGCCCATCTGCCCCAGTCTTCCTGTCGGCTTAGTCTGGTCAAATGCTGCCTCAGAACCAACCCACTGGCAGAAAATCCCCCCCATCACCTCACTTTTTGTCCTTATCTCCGCACCCAGCAGCCCTGGCCCTCCCTTACACCTCCTGCCACCAAGCTACCCGCACACACACGTGAACACCAGCAAGTGTGTGCGTGTGCATGGTTCCAAATTTACTGGCATATTTTTAGGATTGAGCATGTCTTTTGAACTGTGTCAGTACAACTATGAGGATTATTATTGTTGTAACAGTTTTAAATGTTTGCCCCAACTATGTTTTTTCTCAGTCTTGTTATTTTTAATTGTCAGATTTTTGTACAACACATTTTTTGCATTTCTTATTTTTCAATTACACTTGGTGTACAATATTATATTAGTTTCAGCTATAAAACAGTGATTAGATATTTACAGAACTTATTAAGTGACCACCCCAATAAGTCTAGTACCCACCTAACAGCATACACAGTTATTACAATATTATTGGCTATAGGCCCTATGCTGTACTTTACATACCTGTGACCATTTTTAAAAAGATTTTATTTTTTATCTATTTTTATTTTTTAAAAAGATTTCATTTATTTATTTTTAGAGAGAAGGGAAGGGAAAGAGAGAGGGAGAGAAACATCAACGTGTGGTTGCCTCTCACACGCCCCCTACTGGGGACCTGGCCTGCAACCCAGGCATGTGCCCTGACTGAGAGTCAAACTGGTGACCCTTTGGTTTGCAGGCCCACACTCAATCCACTGAGCTACACCAGCCAGGGCTATTTATTTTTTAGAGAGAGAGTAAGGGAGGGAGAAAGAAAGGGATAGAAAAACTTCAATGTGTGGTTGCCTCTTGCATGCTCCCTACTGGGGACCTTGCCCACAACCCAGGCATGTGTCCTGACTGGGAATCTAACCTGTAACCCTTGGTTTGCAGGTTGGCGCTCAATCCACTGAGCAACACCAGCCAGGACCTCTGTGACTATTTTTATAACTGCCAACTTATACTTCTTAATCCCTTAACCTTTTTCACCAGCCCCCAACTCTCTTCCCATCTGGCAACTGTCAATTTGTTTTCCAACTTGTTTTCTGTACCCATGAGTTTGTTTCTGTTTTGTTTGTCTACTTATTTTGTTTTTTAGATTCCACATATAAGTAAAATCACATGGTATTTGTCTTTCTCTGTCTGACTTATTTCACTTAGCACAATACCCTCTAGGCCCACTCATGTTGTTACAGATGGCAAGATTTAAATCTTTCTATGGCTGAGGAATATTCTTCTTCAGCCAATCGTCCATCCATGTACATTTAGGCTGCTTCCATATCTTGGCTATTGTAATAATACTACAATAAACACAGGGAAGCATATATCTTTCTGAATTAGTGTTTTGAATTTCTCTGGATAAATACCCAGAAGTGAGGTTGTGGGTATTTATGAAGTCATATGGTAGTTCTGTTTTTAATTTTTTGAGGAACCTCCACACTGTTTTCCATAGTAGCTGCACCAATTTACATTCCCATCGGCAGTGAGTGAACAAGGGTCCCCTTTCCTCCACATCCTTGCCAGCACTTGTTTATTGATTGTACCTATTTGGACAGGTGTGAGATGACATCTCATTGTGGTTTTAATTTGCATTTCCCTTATGATTAGTGATGTTGAGCATATTGGTGTCCTCTTTGGAGAAATGTCCGTTCAGGGTCTCTGCCCATTTTTTAATTGGATTGTTTGTCTTTTTGGTGTTAAGTTGTATGAATTCCTTATTATCTTTTGGATATAAACCTCTTATTGGACATTTCATTGGCAAATATCTTCTCACTTGATAGGTTCTTTTTATTTTGTTGATGGTTTTCTTTGCTGTGCAAAAACATTTTAGTTCGATGTAGTCCAATGTGTTTTTCTTTTATTTCCCTTTCCCAAAGTGACATATCCAAAAAAAAAAATCACTAAGAGCAATGATGGAAAGTTTACTGCCTCTGCCTATATTTTCTTGTAGGATTTTTATGGTTTGGATTCTAACATTTAAGTCTTTAATCTAAAATGTGCCTAATTTTAACATCATTTTTAAAAAATTTCTCCTGCCTTGGCTGGTGTAGCTCATTGGATTGAGTGCCTGCGACCCAAAGGGTCTCTGGTTTGATTGCCAGTCAGGGCACAAGCTTGGGTTGCAGGCCAGGTCCCTGGTAGGGGGGCATGTGAGAAGCAACCACACATTGATGTTTCTCTCCCTCCCTTCCCCTCTCTCTCAAAATAAGAAAATAAAATCTTAAAAAACAACCCTCCTCTCTGACTTTATTTTAATAATTCAAAGGTAACTGTAGTTTCAAGATATGAGATAATAAAAAAATCAGAGGCAAATGGTTAGAATGTTAAACAATAATAGATTCCAATACACTAAGATTTTACTGGATTTGCTGGCAAGTAAAACAAGTCAATATACTACTAAAAAACAATTTTAACCATGATTAAATGGTAGTGGGGTGAAAAATATTTTCAATCCAGTATCTATACATCTTGTTTTAGCTTTCTGCATTAGCATCATCTACTTCTTGGCAAACTTAACAAAATCTTCCTTGGACAATGTTTCCAGCTTTCCCCTCTTCAGGGAGCCTGCTAGTCAAATATTCTCTTCACCTTAGATTTCCCTGTTCCAGGGGTGGCTGGTGGAGCCCCACTGCCCATCTTGGCCACCCACCCACTGTGGCCCCGCAGCTCTGCACTCCACAGCCTGGCTGCCACCATACGTCTGTGTGCAGCTGCTATAATAAATTTTCCTGTAGAAACATACCTATCTTATTATAACAGAACCCCTCATTTTAAACAAATTATAGCTTTGAAAATTTATCCGTACCTGGAAAGATCACACTGTTTACATCTTGAGGTTCTGACCCCGGTTCTGACAAGGGGTCAGAACTGATATTCTTTCAGCCTCAGACAATGCTGTAGACACTGCATAATCACTCTCTCAGCTCACTTCATGGTGCCTATGACACCTAGCAAGACTGTCATCAGTATCATCACTCTGTGGGCTCACTTCCTGGGTAGCACAACTAGCAAGGGCAGAGCCGCCAAGCTAACCTGGGCTAATGATTACGTCCCAAACTCCAAAAGCCACACACAGCCTCTGCAGACAGAGAGCAGCACACAAACACCCCACACGACAACAGTCTGAATACAAATTGGCAACTTTGGGAAGAATCAGTGGGAAAGCCCAGCGAGGAACCGGTCATGACTTGGAGCAGCCCCAGAACTGAGGGCCGGTTCCTGACCTAACCTGCTACCCAGCAGGCCCTTAATGCCTGGTTGGGGGGGCGGGGCAGAGGGGCTGTGCACACTACACACATCTGTCTCTAGACTCTGGGTCTGAAGCTCAGAAACAGTGATTTTTAGGGGACAAAGACCTAATTCTTCACTACACAATGACATCCCAAGCATCCAGCTTTACAAGTCTCCCAGGATAGAAATGAACATTTGGGAGGTGCCAAGAGAGACCTAGAGAAGCTCAGGGACTGACTCATGACTGGGAAGCAAGGTAGGTGATCAAGCCGGAAACCTGTACACAATGCTGCTGGGCTGCCAAATGTTCTCTTTAGAAGTTTTATTTGGAAGGAGTGAAACTTTATTCCATTTCCAGTTTGGCAGAGTTCCATTTCAGGCTTCAAACTTAATTCTCTAGACTGTGAGCAGAGCACAGAGCTTAGAATCAGCTCCTGACTGTGACCCCTTCCGAACCTCATTCACAGCAGGTGCAATAAATCAACCCCAGAAGGGAAAATGTTCCAAATGCCATCAGAAATGCCTAAAGCTGCAGCAACCTTTTTTCTTCTTTTGTTTTAACTTCTTCAAAGACGTATAATCCCAGCCTTTCTCCTCCCTCTTCCAGGCTTTGAAGCTCAGAAGGAAAATGCCTGGGGGATCTCACCTTGCAGGGCTGTGATAAAGAGAGGAAGGCCTTCCTCCCCTCTGCTGCAGACAGCTCCAAGGTTGGAAGGCAAGGTAGGCAGCAAGGACGGATGTGGAAGGGTGTGGATGACATTTCGCAGGGGGAGGCCCACTGGGAAGCAGAGTTGGTGACTCTCAAAGAGACAGGAACTCCCACATCTCTCAGATCAAGGCCAGGGGAATGAGGGCTTCAGTTTTTTAGGTCTTCCAGGCTGAGCTTGCTGGCTGCCCGAAACTGAGAGTCGCAAACATCACTGACTGGCAATTTGCCATGGAAAACCAGTGTGACATTTCATGGAAGGGTATTTCAAAAAATTGAAGTATGTTGCTCTTTATTTTATATCCTACATACAAGAGAGATCATATGGTATTTGTCTTTCTTGGTTTGATTTATTTCATTTAGCATAATGCCCTCGAGGTCCATCCCTGTTGCAAAAGGCAGGATTTCCTTCTTTTATACGGCTGAGCAATATTCCATTGCGTGTGTGTGCAAGCGCGCGCACGTGCACGTGTAACCAAGAGTACGGTGGTTACCAGAGGAGAAGGCGGTGGGAGATGAAGGGGGTGGGTGCAATTTCACATGTGAACCATACTTTCAAAGTGTCCAAGCATGCCTGCAGGGAGCACTGTTAGTCTTTTAACAAGTAGCACATTAAGGGACATCTTTAAATAAAAAATACAAAACCCTCAACCGACATGGCCATGCATCCCTGTAGTACTGCAGGCAAAGTCCACTGCAACACGAACACTCTGAGTTCAGCAGTCAGCAGCATTGCGCTAACACTGCAAGTTGCTGAATGTCATCAACAAAGATAACAGCACCCCACCCTTGTGGCTTTGAGACCTTCTTCTGCTAATACACATCTATGATAATTCACATTATCCAGAAGCTTCAGACCCACTCCACCACCAGCCTGGAGGCAGGCGGGGTTTCCTCTGTGGAGAGTTCATACTGAACATCTTCTCATGGCCACTGAGAATACCATGACCACCTGGCCAGCTTCCTCGAACACTTCCCCTATTCTGGGAGCTTGAGAGAGGGTTTCTGTTCTCATTTTAATGATGAACAACTACAAGTCAAATTTAGGAGCTGCTTAGTGCGGCATACAAGGACTTGCACTTCCAGCCCTACTTCATTTTCAGTCTCATATTCCGCTACTTCCCACCCCAAATCCTCAGCAATATCCAACTTTTGCATTCCAATAATTTGCAAGGCCCTCTGAGGCACCTGTTTCTGCGCATACTACTCCCTCTGCCTCAAATGAAGCATCACAACCTGTGAGGACCACTGTGGAAAATGTGGCATATTGACAGGGTCAACAATGTTAAAAAGCTACACTAAAAAAGTCTCAAGGTAACAGAAAAAAAGATACCCCTAATTTCGCCATGGTTATAGGATGATTTTACTTTCTATTTTGTTAACTTCTGAAATGAGACTGTCACACACAGGTGTGCCCCCTTATTCTTCCCTCTGTCCCCACAAATTACAGGGGACTTTCTACTTTATTCGTTTCTGTACTACCTGAACTTTTATAATTGTAAAAAATAGTCTTTTAGAACTGGGCTAATGTGGTGGTTACCATGGGCTGCCTACTAGGTCTCCACTTCCCATGCCTTCTTTGTAGGGAACCACAGTTTTGCCCACCCCTTCTCCGCCTGGGCAATGGGCTTGGGAGGCTGACCCTGGCCATCAGGTACTCCCATCCCCCTTGTCAGTGACTGGTCAGTGACTGGAGCCAATCGGGGCAGGACACTGTCGGCCGTCAGAGTCTGTTGTTGGTCCAGCAGTAAACTTAGGTTTTAAGACTGGCCCCATAAAGCCTAAATGGAGCTCTCGTATTCCACATTTTAGGGGGAAAGTGGTTGGGGAGCTTTTTTTCTGTCTGCTGTCTCCTGGTAGATATAGAGAGTTAAACAAGAGGTGTCTGTCCCACTTCTCAAAGAAATTTTAAACCTAATCTGTCTTATTGAAAGTAACTTCCTGTTATTTAACTGTAGATTTTCTGTATAATTTGGGGATCAAAGATGAGACATAAAACTGTGGTTTGAGTAATATCTCCCCCTTCCTCTGGAGTGTAACACAGATAAATACATTTTCATTAATCTAAGATGTTAGCACACAATCCCCATCTCCCAAGGGCTTGTTTGTTGGACAGTGAGGAGGACTGTCAAAATACCAGTGGCAAGTGTTAGGATGAAGGTATGAAGGGGCTTCCAAAAGCCAGAGAGAAGGATGAGCAGAAAAGGCTTCTAGAAAAGGTAATCCCCAGCTGAGATTTGATGTAACAGGTAAGTAACAGAGAGGCAAAGGAAGGGAAGGGCTCCAGGCAGAGAAGGAAGAAAGAATGCCGTCATCACAGGGGAAAGTCTTTTCAACACACGGTGCTGGAACAACTGGAGAGCCACATGCAAAAGAATGAAGTGAGACCCCTGCCTTACTCCATATATAAAAACTAACACAAAAATGTATCAAAGACATAGGCTATAAAGAGCTAAACTTTAAGATCTAAAACTATCAAACTCATAGAAGAAAACATAGCATTAAACAATGTTTTCATAGATATGACATCAAAAGCACAAGGAACAAAAGGAAAAATAGACAAACTAGACTTTATCAAAATGAGAAACTGTTGTGCTAAGAATGAAGAGGGAGAAAAGACAACCCACAGAGTGGGAGAAAATACTTGCAAGTCATATATCTGATATGGGACTGGTACCCTAAATATGTAGAGAACTCTTACAACTCAAAAAGACAAATAACCCAGTTAAAAATTGGACAAAGAATTTGAATAGAGATTTCTTCTTAGAAGATATACAAATGGACAGTGAGCATATGGAAAGATGTTCAACATTATTACTTATCAGAGAAATGAAAATCACGACCATAATGAGGAAGAAGAAAGAAGCTCAAGTGACAACCTGTGAGGGGGCTCAGTGCACCTGACACAGGCAGTGCTGGGGTAGTGGAGATGGCAGAGGGAGGCTGAAGAGACTGGCAGACATCAAGTCATGAAAAGCCCTACAGGCCAGACTAAGAAGTCTGGATATTCTCCTAAAGGTAATGAAGAGAAATAAAAAATCTGAATCTGAGAAGCAGCACATTAGACTGAATGAGTGGGTCATGCCTGGATGCAGGAAGGCAGGGAAGGAGCTTTTCCAGGCAGCTGCCAAAGATGGCGGAGGGGCAGGTGTGGGTGCCGAGTGGCCACCATGGCAAAGCAGGTACTGCTGGATCGGAAGGTGGTGGTCGTGTGCTCTGAGGGCATCAACATTTCCGGCAATTTCTGCAGAAACAAGTTGAAGTACCTGGCCTACCATTTCTGAGTCCCCAGCCACATCTGTTGGTGGACCATGAGAGGCATGTTGCCGCCCAAGACCAAGCAGGGCCAGGCTGGCCTGGGTAACCTCAATGCGTTTGATGGGATCCTGCCACCCTACGACAAGAAGGAGCAAATGGCGGTCCCTGCTGCCCACAAGGTTGTGCATCCGATGCCTACACAGACCCTGCCTGGGTAGTGTGCCTGGCTCATGAGGCTGGCAGTCACGGACACAATGGAGGAGAAGAGGAAGAAGGCCAAGATCCATTACCAAAAGGAAAAGCAGCTCATGAGGCTGCAGGAACAGGCTGAAAAGAATGTGAAGAAGAAAATTGACAGATACACAGAGGTCCTTGAGACCCATGGATTTCTGGTCTGAGTCCAATAAAATTGACTGTTGATTCCTAAAAAAAAAAAAAAAAAAATTGTGGGCAAGGAGACATGAATTTGGGGCAATGGGTGAGAGCCAAGGGCACCCTGAGATCGTAATCCTTTTCCTGGAATCCCAGACACTATGTATTCACATTTTTTATTATTTACTAATTTGAGAGAGAGAGAGAGAGAAACCTCGATTTATTGTTCCACTTATTTACAAGGTCTGTCCAAAAAGTACCCAGCCACATACTATGAAAGATAGAAATATTTACTGAAGAAGATACAAGACACAAGAAACAATGTACACAGGACAATAATGCTTCAGTCCCCTTCAAAGCAGGCACCTCGGGACCCCACACAGTTCTCCCAGTGTCTCCTCCACTGTTCAAAACACTGAAAACATCATTTGTTGTAATCACCATCAGCTGCCCTGTTGTATTTTCCTGAATCTCACTGATGGTCAGAAGTCTCTTTCCTCTCAGAGGTCTTTTTAGTTTTGGGAAAAGCCAGAAGTCACAGGGCACCAAATCTGGGTTGTAGGGGGACTAAGTCACCTGGGTGATTTGATGTTTCACCAAAAATCTCTGCACCAAATACAATGAGTGAATGGGTGTGTTGTTGTGATGAAGCTGCCAATCGCCAGTTGCCCATAGCTGTGGCTGTTTTCGTCGTATTATGTCTCTCAACCAATGTAAAACACTGAAGTATACTCCTTATTAACTGTTTGGCCTGGAGGGGCGTACTCATGATGAACAACACCTTCCCAATTAAAAAAAACAGAGTTAACATGGTCTCGATCTTGCTGTGACTTTGCTGCGCCTTCTTCAGGCGTGGCAAACCAGGCGACCTCCATTGGGACAACTGGGCCTTCGTTTCCAGATCACAGCCATTGACCCACCATTCATCTCTGGTTACGACCTACTTGAGGAAACCTGGTTTATTGGTAACAGTCTGAATCAAGTCATTAGCAACTGCAACACGATGTTCCTTCTGCTCTGGCTGCAGAAGCCATGGAACAGATTTTGCCATAACATGTTTTATGCCAAGATCCTTTGTTAAAATGTCAGAAACAGTAGTTTTTGGAATCCCAAGATCAGCTTCTAGTTCTTACACTGTCAGTTACCAATCTCTGTGGATTGCAGCCCATACACATTCAACATTCTCAGGTGTTCTGCTTGTTGCAGGCCTTCCAGAACGTGGATCACTTTCAACAGATTCTCAACCATCTTTGAAGCTTCTGTGCCAAATTTTTATTTGCGCCGCACTCATTGCATCATCCTGAAAGCCTTCTGAATCATCTGAATAGTTTCCATGGAGGAACGTTCAGGCTTAACACAAAATTTGATGCAGATTTGTTGCTCTACTCCCTCAGTCATTTTGAATGCAATGGCCACACAGTACACATGCTCACTCACTGGTGTGTACTGACCCCACTGACTAGTACAACAAATTCACCATTGTTCACTCATGCATATTCCAGCCCACTTTCCTTGGCTGCCAGGTTACACTGATGCCACGTGAACTGTTCTCGTTATATTAACAATGGCTGGACTTTTTCTGGATTGATTCTTGTACATGCCCTGACCAGGGACTGAACCTACAACCTTGGTGGGACACTGGTCTAACCAACTGAGCTACCTGGCCAGGGTCCAGAAACTATGTATTTTTATAAACACTGGCTCTGACATTAGAGGGGGCACCAATATGCTTACATAAATCATAATACCAGAGGGAGTCTGGTGAGTTTCAGAGGAACTTCCAAGTACCATTGAAATCAGTTTGAAAGTCACTGAGTTGGGGACCAGTGGTGCCCAGGTACCCCACTTCAGCACAGGGAAAGCCCCAAGTTATGAAACCAGCCCAAACGTTCTAGCCAGGTACTGGTAAATTGGGAGAACCACAGAATCTCAGGGCTGGAAAAGATCTAAAAGGCTCCTGAGCCACCCACTGTCTGATGCATGAATTCTACCTATAGGGTCCCCAAAACAGTTATCCTGGCTTTGCTTCAAGGCCTCCAGAGATCTGTCAACAAGGAGGACCGTTTATTCCATCTTTGAAAGCCTGGGAACATCAAACCTTTCTTCCAGCGTGGCTCCCACACCCCGGTCTGCATCTCTGACATTAAGGACACCTAGGCAGGGCAGCCCTTGCATGGGGCAGTCATTGGCTTGTTGACAGTAGCTGCTATGTGCCCTGTACCAGGTCTTCTCTCCTTCAGGCTACACAAATGTTCTCATTTCCTAAAAGGTTCCTTGGGGACATGATCTTGAGTCTCTTCTCTGGTCATTCTCAGAAGTCACTATGATTCCCTGGGGGAACCTTAGAGAGTGACAGTCAAATGATCAGAGTACTGATCTGAACACTGCAGGGACCAGCAAACCATCCCTGGTCTATTAATAGGCAGCTAGGGCACACACTGATGCAGATAGCACTGGCCAGGCACTAAAACCACAAAGCTCAATTTACCCAAGGTGTTACAAAACCACTCCTTCCCCAATCTGGTACTTGTGAAATGGTGTGCTCAACCCTTCACAAGAGAGCTCACATTTCTCAGATAACCCCTACTCAACAATTATCTTTGCTGCTGATCAGGTGATCAGCTGTGCACAAGAGGATGCATGGAGAATGTGGAGTGTGGCAGAAGAATAAAGGGAAGAGTTCACAGGAGACAAAAAAGAGACAAGGTGTCTAAAAACTTTATCCAAGAACACTTGGAAAGGCCTTGGAATTGAAAGGGACTTGGGGATGTCTGCAAGGCCAGACACACCAGGAGGAGAGGGAAAGCCGGAGCGGAGGCTACCGGACACAGCCTGCCCCAGCAAAGCAGATGTGCTAAAGCTGAGGAACTGAGTCAGTGAGCTGAGGGCAGATGCAGCTGGGACAGCAAGGCTTCGTGATCAGCACGTCCCCTGAGACACACGGGTCTGCAGAGGCCAACCTGTGCATTTATTAGGTACACTCTTTTCATTTACTTGTTTATACCTGTCTATGGCACCATGCACTTAGGATAGACAGATGAAATCAGAAACATGTGAATAAAAATCAGGATCAGAAAAGGCGCTTTGTGGATACTATCTAACTCAACTTGGATGACTATCCAACTACATAGACGCTGTTATCTGTATTTCACAGCTAAGACACTGGGTCTCAAGACGATTAAGTAAATTGCCCAAGGCCGCATTGTTATTAAGTGACATTTACACTTGAATCTAGGTCAGAAACTTAAGCTCTCTTCTGTTATCACACTGCCCACATCTTCTCTGCCTTCTTCTCTGTGGGCCACTCCCTAGCCAGGCAGACAGCAGAGTCACCCGCAGCTCAGCCTCTGAAATCCAAGCCCTAACTCCTCACCAGGCATGGTAACCTTGGACAGGTGATAATGTCCTGCCCCTCCACTTCCTTACCTGTGAGCTGGGGTTAATAATAGTACCTACATCCCCAGGACTGGTCAGAGGGTTAAATGAATTTATATTACTAGAGCACTTTTAGAACAGATACCCAGTACACACTAAAGTATATTAACTAGATTAGTCAACTAAAGACGATGTGAACTCGGGCAAGCAGCTTAACCTCCTAGGCCACCATCTGTAAGATGGGCAGAATCCGGAGGAATCTCCCAGTCACGACAATTACCAAATGAGATAACATGTGTAAAGCACCTATATGTATGTGGTTATCATTATTACCACGGCACCTCACTTAAAATCATATCTTCTTTCATCCAAGGCTGAACATTACTGGATAATTTAACCACTCAAATAATCAGTGAAATTACCATTTAATAGGTCAGTTGATTTAGAAAAATAAATATAAATTTGAGGAAAAATCATGAAATACAATGTGAAATCATTAAAAAGCAAAATGAAGCACAGGAATGACAGGTGATACTAAAGGAAATTCTTCCCGTTCTGTTTCAAGAACATGTGCACTGAGAGGACCATGGCATATTAACTACAGGACAGGTGTCTGAGAGTGTGCGGAAAGGGACTCACCCCCGCCCCACCCCACGACTTCAGTTAAGTTAGGTGGCTGAGTTAGTTGGGGTGTTTTTAGGGTTTTCCCCTCTGTTTATAACTTTCATGAACATTTATTTATAATACTTTAGAGATGATATTACTGTTTAAATGTATGCTAGGAAACATTTTAATTTAAACCACACCAATGGAATATCTAACCTTTACGCGGTCAGGGTCCACATAATGCATTTTTTTCATATCACATTCTTCAGTAGTATAATTTAACTTGAGGATATAAAGGATCCATACTCCAAACACAAGCAATATACACCTAGAAAAAAAATCAATTCGGTAGAATGATGCAGTCACATGATAATCAGGAGCAACTGTGAAATAAGTGAAAACCTAACCCAAATTGAGTTTGCCTGTCATGTAGCATCAAAGTACCATCTTTAAAGCTGACCTCAGTGGTCAACTGAAGGAATAACTTCTTATTTCCTGAGAAGATAAATTAGTCATTTATGATCACCGTTGTTACAAAAAATTTTTTAAAAAACCTTTTCCCACAAAGGCACCCTAATAAAATCTGAATCAAAATGCAGCTTACTGGACTTTAAAAAACCAAGTAATAGCTTTTGAACTACACAATCTCAGCTTCAAATTTTTCCTGCTTTAAGATACTGGCAATCCTTCAAATACTGCATGATTCCACTTACATGAAGTACGCAGAGTAGTCAGAACCCCACACACAGGACTAGACTGGTGGTTGCCAGGGGCAGGGGGAGAAGAATGGGGCGTTAGTGTTGAATGGGTGCAGACCTTCTGTTTTGCAAGATAAAAAGAGTTCTGGAGATGAGTGGTGTGACGGTTGTGCAACAACGGGAAAGTACTTAACATCACTAAATTGTTCTCTTAGAAATGGTTAAGAGATAATTAGGTTCTGGCCAAGATGGAGAAGTAGGTAGAAACCCTTCACTTCCTCATACAACCAAAAGGAGGATAACAACCAATCTAAAATCAACAAACAACCAAAAGGGCCAGAAAATCAAACTGCATGGAATTCTTGACAACCAAGAAATTAAAGAAAAAATCAACTAGAACAACCAGACCAGTAAGGCAGCACACTGCACCAGCTGACTCAGAAAAACTGTGGGGAGGTAGCAGGCCACATGGGTGAAGGTGAAACTGAAACTCAGAGCTGACTGTGGACTATAGCCTCACAGTCCGTGGGAAAGTGCGCTAGAGATGAGCAGGGGGGGCTGCATTGTTCCCTCTCCGGCCCTTCTCCCACAGGCAGTGCCACAGCGCAGCAAGGAGGGTTGCCCTGCCCTGGTGAACACCTAAGGCCATGGCCTCTTACAACTTACCAGGTGCACCAGACAAAGAAATAGGGCCCAAATGAAAGAATGGATCAAAACCTCAGAAAGAGAACTAAGCGATGAGGAGATAGCCAACCTAGCTGATGGAGAATTTAAAGGCCTGGTAATCAAAATGCTCACACAACTGATAGAGCTTGGTCAAAAAATGAAAAAACAAATGAAGGATACCCAAAGTGAAACAAAGCAAAATATTCAGGGAACCAACAGTGACAGGAAGAAAACAAGCAGACAAATCAACGATTTGGAACAAAAGGAAAAAATAAACATACAACCAGAACAAAATGAAGAAACAAGAATTCAAAAAAGTGAAGAGAATCTTACAAACCTCTGGGACAACCTGAAGTGTTCCAATATGAGTCATAGGGGTGCCAGAAGGAGAAGAACAGCAGCAAGAAACTGAAAACTTATTTGAACAAATAATGAAGGAAAACTTCCCCGATCTGGTGAAGGAAATAGACTTCTAGGAAGTCCAGGAAGCTCAGAGAGTCCCAAAATAGTTGGACCCAAAGAGGAACACACCAAGGCACATCATCACTAAGTTATCCAAGATTAAATATAAAGAGAATCCTAAAAGAAACAAGAGGAAAGGAGAAAAGTTACCTATAAAGGAGTGCCCATAAGGCTATCAACTGATTTCTCAAAAGAAACCTTGCAGGCAAGAAAGGGCTGGAAAGAAGTATTTGAAGTCATGAAAGGCAAGGACCTACATCCAAGATTGCTCTATCCAGCAAATCTATTATTTGGAATGGGATGGCAGATAAAGTGCTTCCCAGATAAGGTCAAGTTCAAGGAGTTCATCATCACCAAGCCCTTATTATATGAAAAGTTAAAGGGAGTTATGTAAGAAAAAGAAGGTAAACAATATGAACAGTAAAATGATAAAAAACTCACAACTATCAACAACTGAACTGAAAAAACAAAAATAAAAACAAACTAAGCAAACAACTGGAACAGGAACAGAGTCACAGAAATGGAGATCACATGGAGGGATTTCAGCAAGGAGGGGGAAAGGGAGGAATGGGGGGAAGGTACAGGGAAGAAGAAGCATAATTAGTAGGCATAAAATAGATGGGGAGAGATAAAAAATTGTATTGGAAACAGAAGACTCAAAGAACTTATATGTACAACCCATGGACATGAACTGAGGGGGGGAAGCTGAAGGGTTAGGGGGCAGGGCAGAGGGTGGATAAAAGGGGAAAAATTGGGAAAACTATAATAGCATAATCAATAAAAATACTTAAAAATTGAGATGATTGCAAAAAACAAAAAAAAATGGTTAAGATGGTAAATTGTATATTACATGTATTTTATTTACCACAATAAAAAACATGGGGGAAAAAGACTGAGTCCTTAAACAATCTCATTATTTCTCTAAGAATTCTACCCAGAAATAAGGCTGACTGTGGGGAGACAGTGCCACCAGTCACCCTTAAGACCCTCTAAAGCACTGCTTTAAGCATCTGATACGGCCACACTGTTACACAGTTTGAAACACATGTGGACACACACACACACACACGGTTTGGAGAGAAGAGCTGAGCCTTGTCAATGGTTCTAGAAATCTCATTTTTAATAAGCTCCCCAAGTGATACTGACAAACTAAAAGTTAAAAAAAAAAAAACTTAAACTCAATGTTTAAGAACCACTACTTTAAGTAATTTGTGTTTGAAAAGTTAAGGAATAATCTTAAGGGGAAAAAATAAAGTATTTTTTAAAGAAAGGGGCAGTTCTAAAAATATAGCATCTAGCATAGTACACTACACAATAGATGCTAAATATTTTTCCTTCTTGCATTTAAAAAAATATACTTTATTGATGCTATTACAACTGTCCCAACTTTACTCCTTTGCCCCCTCTCCACCCAGCATCCCCCACTCCCTCAGGCAATTCCCCCACCATTGTTCATGCCCATGGGCCATGGGTATAAGTTCTTTGGCTACTCCATTTCCTACACTGTACTTTACATCCCCATGGCTATTCTGTGACTACCTATTTGTACTTCTTAATCCCCTCATCTCTTCACCCCTTCCCTGACACCTCTCCCATCTGGCAACCATCAAAACCTTCTCCATACCCATGATTCTGTCTCTGCTCGTTTGCTTAGTTTGGTTTTTAGATTCAATTGTTGATAGATATGTAGTTATTACCATTTTAATAGTTTTTATAGTTTTTTCATAGTTTTGATCTTCTTTTTCTTAAATAATCCCTTTAACATTTCATACAATAATGGTTTGGTGATGATGAACTCCTTTAGTTTTTTTTCTTGTCTGGGAATCTCTTTATCTGCCCTTTGATTCTAAATGATAGCTTTGCTAGGTGTAGCAATCTTGGCTGCAGGTCCCTGCTTTTCATGATTTTGAATATTTCTTGCCAATCCTTTCTAGCCTGCGAAGTTTCTTTTGAGAAATCAGCTGACAGTCTTATGGGAACCTGGCTGTAGGTAACTAATTTCTTTGTTCTTGCTGCTTTTAAGATTCTCTTTATTTTTAACCTTTGGCATTTTAATTATGATGTGTCTTGGAGTGGGCCTCTTTGCATCCATCTTGTTTGGGACTCTCTGTGCTTCCTGGGCTTGCATGTCTATTTCCTTCACCAAATTAGGGATGTTCTCATTCATTATTTTTTCAATTAGATTTTCAATTTCTTACTCTGTCTCTTCTCTTTCTGGCACTCCCATGATGCTACTGTTAGAATGCCTGAAGCTGTCCCAGTCTGCTTACACTATCCTTGTTTTTGTTGGATTCTTTTTCTTCTTGTTCTTCTGATTGGTTGTTTTTTGCTTCCTTATGTTCCAAATCATTGTTTTGATTCTTGGCTTTATCCACTCTACTGCTGTTTCCCTGTAAATTGTTCTTTATGTCAATTAGTGAATCCTTTGTTTCTGACTGGATCTCTTATGCAGCTGAGGTCTTCCCTAAGTTCCCTGCACATCCTAATAACCAGTGTTTTGAACTCTGCATCTCATAGATTGCTTATCTCCCTTTTGTTTAGTTCTTTTTCTGGAGTTTTGATCTGTTCTTTCATTTGGACCATATTTCCTTGTCTCCTTGTTTTGGCCGCCTCCCTGTGTTTGTTTGTTTGTATTAGGTAGAGCTTCTGTGACTACTTGTCTTGGTAGCATGGCCTAATGTACTGGGTGTCCTGTAGGGTCCAGTGGCACAGCCTCCCCTATCACCCAAGCTGGGTACTTGAGGTGTACCCTTCATGTAGGCTGAGTACTCCCTCCTCTTGTAGTTGAGCTTTGATTGCTGTTGGTAGGTCAATGGGAGGGATTTACCCAGGCCAGTCAGCTGCAAGGACTATTTGTGACCACTGACCACAGACTTTTGACCTCCATGAAGGATCAGCTGTACAGGGTTAGGGTGCTGGTGTTCTGATGTGGTCTGTAGCTGTCCACTGGGTGTGCTGGCCCTGAGGTTTCCTGGGTGGTGCAGGCTAAGGTCAGCCCCAACCTGTATTTTACCCAGGGCCACCATGCCTGGGCTATAAAGCAATCTGAGAGGGCTGCTACTGGTGCTGAGCTTGGAGATTTCCAGGTGTAGCCAACCTGTGAATCTAGTCTGGCTGCTGTTAGTTGCTGGACCTGAGGCCACTGAGCAAGAGGTAGTGGGGCTGGGGGCTCACTGAGGCTGGCTATTGCTTGTTTGAGAGGGTTTAGGATGTTGTAAAGCATAAGCCAAAACCAGCCGTTCATATGGAAAAGTCTCTGTTAACAGCTTGGTTGAGTCCCAGGAGGGAAGTCTCATGGGATCTCCAAGCAGGGCGGGGGTTGGGGGGAAACCATGTTAGCCAGCTTGATGAAGTCTCGGATGTGGTGCTCACCTGCTGGTTCTGTGGCTCTGTTGGGGGAGGTTTCAGGAAAGGGACAATGGCCTCTGCCCTCCTTTGTGTCTGAGAGAAAGCTGTCCCCTACCTCTCACCTTGACGTCAGACACTTCAGTTCTTCCCTGTATGCCACTGGTACTTTTCAAGCTTCTACCCTGGTGCTGGAGCTCAGAGGGAATGAGTCCGAGTAGGTTAGTCTGTGTGTGGGTTCTTTACGAGGACCTGCTTGAGACTACAGAAGCTTGTTCCACCGACTGAATCCCCACTGGTTTTTGCCGCCAGAAATTATGGGGACTTGTCTCCCTGTCACTGGAACACTAGGGTAGGGGCCTGGTGTAGGGTGCTCCCGAGATATCCCTCCCATATTTTTATCCACCACACGTGGTTGTGGGACCAGCCCGTTCCACATCTCTGCCCCTCCTACCAGTCTGGATGGATGTGGTTTCTTTAATTCTGTAGTTGTCAGATTTTCATTCACCTTGATTTCCGATGGTTCTGAGTGATGGTTGTTCTACATTTTAGTTGTAATTTTGATGTGGTTGTGTGAGGAGGCTAGCTGTGCTCATCTATGCTACCATCTTGACTGGTAGTTTTTCTTAATATTTGAGGATGCTGGTATAAGAACGTATTGCTAGGAAGTTATTTTCAACACTTTTTAATTCTCATTTTAACAGTCTCCCCACGTGAACCTGGATGAGCACAATGTTAAGGGAATAGGATGCTACTGTTTGTATAACAAAGCAGCGTGGCAGAGTGGGGCTGGAGGGAGGAGTGGATACACATACACACTGTTTCTTATATATGTAAGACTGGAAATATTGGTTATCTGTAACTGGGAAGAGAAAATGTGTGGAGCAGAAAGGAGGTCTTTTATTGAGCACCTTTAATAGCTATCAAATTTGAATCTTGTGAATATAGTATTATTTATTCCTCTCTTCAGCCCCCTGAAAAAGTATTACATTCAGTGTATGTAATAATTCCCCTATTTTGATTTTTTTTTAAATGAAGGAAAAACTGGTATTGAAAGCAGGCCCAGTGTGTACAGCACTGATCCCACTCCTGGTCACGAATCTGTCTTGTCCACACTGTAAGAAGCGTGGGGCGCAGGTCTGTCCTGTTTGTGGCTATGTGGCCAGTACCCCCCACAGTGCCAGGCCTGTGTAGATGTCAGTAAACACTGGCTGATGACTAAGAGGAGATGAAAAATGATGTGTTTATGAATGTACATTTCCTTTTCACACCACTTTTAATCTACACCTCCTACATTAGTAAAGAGAGAAGGGAAACTAGATTTCAGGGTGACATTTCTGTATGTAGTCATGAAAAGGGGTAATTTTCAATGTGGTTCAGCTGGTACCAAATAAAACGGACAAGTTTCTCCTTTAACAGTTCTACCACTTATTAGCATATACGGGTGACCTGGCTGAGACACCTGTCATCCTTTTTCGTATTCAATATTTAATGTGATTCAAATGCCTTTAGGGGCCTTTAATTAATCATATTTTAGATTAACTGAAAATAGCTAAGGGAAAAAGCCCTCTTTTGTTAAATAACGGCAGGAAGAGCTGTGCACCATCAGAGCTGCCCTCCTGGGCCTCCAAGCTCAGGTACAGAGCCCAGGGGGCCCCCCGGCTGGGCACTGTACTCTTACTGAGTACAGCTTGATGCATAAACCCAGGGCACCTGTGTGTGCATTGAATCTCTCATTGATGTGCCTTTAAATGATCCTTTGCCCAAGTGTGATCAAGTGCAAGAGCCATTGTTAGGGCTCTCACTGTATTCTATTCCTAATTCTACACAGTTGACTCAAATCAGGGGGATCTTATGGCCCAAGGGCTTGTACTTACTTTAAAATGTCTTTTAACAGCAAGCTGGGTCTTCTCATCTTGTTTTGAGCTCGGGTGTACCATTGCAGGGAGGGTTTCGAGCAATCGCTTCTCAGTTTCACACAGTGATACTCACTTGGCATTGCTGTGAAGAGAGGGGAAGAGGACAGGAGGAGGAAAAGGGACGAGTTAAGTGGATGATGGTTTTAAAGAACCTTCTTGTGGTACATCCATACCAAGGACTACTACTCAGTAACAAAAAGGAACAAACTATTGATACAAGCAACAACTAGATGAACCTAGACAGAATTATGCTGAGCCAAAGACTAAAAGGTTACATATTATATGACTACATGTATAGAACGTTCTTGAAAATGACAAAACTATAGAAATGGAGAGCAGACTAGTAGTTGTCAGGAGCTGTATCGGAGTGGTGGGTATGTCTATAAAAAGGCACCATGAAGGATCCTTGTGATGATGAAAATGTTCTGTGACTTGCCTGTATGCACATCAGTGTCCCCATTGTGATACTGAACTATGGTCTGCGAGATGCTTCCGCTGAGGGGAACCGAGTAAAGATTACACAGGATCTCACTGTATTATTTCTTACCATTGCATGCGAATTTACAATTATCCCAAGATAAAAAGTCTAACTTATTAAAGAGCCTTTACCTTTTAGAGATACATATGGAAATATTTACAGATGAAAGGGCAGAAATGAGATGGTCAAAAAATCAGAAAGGGGATAAGCAGGTGGTAGGGGAACACATGAGACAAGACCAGTTTTACACTGACAGCCGTCAAAGCTGGGGGAGGGGAAGGGCTCACTCATTTCTCTTCCTCTTACACTTCTGTTTGAAGTTCTCTATAATAAAACAATTTAAAAATAGACTATAATAAGAAAATTGTTACACTAAAAAAGGAAATATGGCAATTTTAAAAGAAATTTTTCTTTAAAAAATATATGTTCTCAGGTATGCTCGTGTACTTATTCTTTTGAGTTAATTTTATTCTCAAATATTCAATTTCTAAACAATATCCCCAACGGTGCTGCAGGAAAAACTGACACAGAGAAGCACTGTTGGAAACCTGGACGTGCCTTTGCACATGGTGTACCCTCAGTCTGCAATCCAGTGGAATCCCTCCAGCAGTCTGTCTGGTCACACACTCTTCATCCTTAAATGCTCTCCTTCTCTGCAAAGACCATTTTTCAACAGCATAGCTGTTGCCAGGTACTCCACTGCCTGTTTACCACAATTAACTGAAGTTTTCTGTTAACGTTTGAGGTCTCCTCTACCTTTCCCCAAGCACCTGGAGGACTGAGCTGCAGGGCCAGAACTTTGTCATCTCTGTACTCTGTCATCTAGGTAGGACAGGGCTTGGCACATAGAGGCCCTCAGGAAACATGTGACATTGAATGGAGCATGCATTGGCTTTCGCCTGTCACCAGATAAGATAACCGCCCCCCAATCACACACAAACTGTATTTTCTCAATTACATTTAAGACTAAAACTGAAGTTGACTGTTAACAGAAATTATAATAGCAAAGAATAAAGCATACACTCTATTGAAAGATCTAAAATGTCCAACAACAGGGAATTTGTTGGTAAATTACGGTGCAAGCCACATGGAATACATTGTAGTCCTTAAAGCCTTGCTACATGAGCAAGCACCTCAGGAATCATAAACTTGAGCCTCTTCTCATTCAGACTGCCAGGGAGAGCGCCTCCACATCATCGCTTCACTAACCATCTTCATGCAGGAAAGACCTGGTATTAAAAAATGATATATTTCTACTCACACATAAAAACATAACAGATTCAACTTCTGGCCAAGATGGAGGCATAGGTAGATGCACTGTGCCACCTCGAACGATCAAAAGAAGGATAACAACAATTTAAAAACAAAAAAACAACCAGAACCAACAGAAAATTGGACTGTATGGAAGTCCGAAAACCAAGAAGTTAAGGAAGAAACAACATTCATCCAAACCGGTAGGAGGGGCGGAGTTGGGCGGCTGGAGGATCCGGGCATGCAAGGTGGCAGTGGGTGGACCAGGCAGTCCCACATTCCCACGCAGATAAACCAGGAGAAACTGGGTAGTGAGAGAAACCACACAACCCAGGGTTCCAGTGTGGGGAAATAAAGCCCCAAACACTGATTGAAAACACCTGAGGGGATTGAGGTTCCAGGAGAGACTCTCAGCCTCACAGGAGAGTCCGTTGGAGAGACCCACAGGGTCCTAGAATGTACACAAGCCCACCCACCCGGGAATCAGCACCAAAAAGGCCCAGTTTGCTTGGGGGAAGTGGCAGAAGTGACTGAAATCCGGCAGAGAATGGAGCAAGTGCCATTGCTCCCTCTCAGACCCCTCCCCCACACGCTGCATCACAACGTAGCGAATGCATTGCCTCACCCAGGTGAACACCTAAGGCTCCGCACCTCTTACGTAACAGGTGCATCAAGACAAAAAAAAAATGGCCCAAAGGAAAGAACAGATCAAAGCTCCAGAACAAATACAACTAAGCGACGAAGAGATAGCCAACCTATCAAATGCACAATTCAGTGTGATCAGGATGCTCACAGAATTGGTTGAATTTGGTTGCAAATTAGATGAACAAATGAAGGCTACAACAAGTGAAATGAAGAAAAATGTACAGGGAACCAATAGTGATGGGAAGGAAACTGGGACTCAAATCAAGGGAGTGGACCAGAAGGAAGAAAGAAATAACCAAACAGAAAAGAAGGAAGAAACAAGAATTCAAAAAAAATGAGGAGAGGCTTAGGAACTTCTAGGACATCTTGAAACATCCCAATATCCGAATTATAGGGGTACCGGAAAGAGAAGAGGAAGAGCAACAAATGGAAAACTTATTTGAACAAATAATAAAGGGGAACTTCCCCAATCTGGCAAAGGAAACAGATGTCCAGGAAGTCCAGGAAGTTCAGAGAGTTCCAAAGAAGTTGGACCCAAGGTGGAACACACCAAGGCACATCATCATTACATTAGCCAAGATTAAAATGAAGGAGAGAATCCTAGAAGCAGCAAGAGATAAGAGGACAGTCACCTAGAAAGGAGTTCCCATCAGACTGTCAGCGGATTTCTCAAAAGAGACCTTACAGGCAAGAAGGGGCTGAAAAGAAGTATTCCATGTCATGAAAGTCAAGGACCTACATCCAAGATTGCTCTCTCCAGCAAAGCTTTCATTTATAATGGAAAGGAAGATAAAGTGCTTCTCAGATAAGGTCAAGTTAAAGGAGTTCATCATCACCAAGCCCTTATTATATGAAATGTTAAAGAGACTTATCTAAGGAAAAGAAGATAAAAAACATGTACAGTAAAATGACAGTAAACTCACAATTATTAACAACCACACCTAAAACAAAAAGAAAAACAAACTAAGCAAACAGCTAGAACAGGAACAGAACCACAGAAATGGAGATCACATGGAGGGTTAACCACAGGGGATTGGGAGGAGGAGAGAGGGAGAAAGGTACAGAGAATAAGTAGCACAGACGGTGGGTAGAAAATAGACAGGGGAGGGCAAGAACAGTGTGGGAAATGTAGAAGCCAAAGAACTTACAAGTATGACACGTGGACATGAACTAAAGGGGGGAATGTGGGTGGGAGAGGGTGTAAAGGGTGGAGGGGAGTGAAGGGGGAAAATGGGACAACTGTAATAGCATAATCAAACTATATTAATGAATAAATAAATAAATAAATAAAAACATAACATTCTTCTTACATGCCTGCCTGCCCGATGAAGACATTCTTCTTACCGAAGCCCAGATGAAGAAAGGTAAGGGCAAGGCCGGAGCTTTCAGTCCATTTGTAGAACTGGCACTAACATTTTCAAAATGAGGGATTAACCATTCAAAACAAGAATAGATAGACACCACAGAGTAGTACACAATGAACTGCCAAATTAACTGCGTACAGGGTGGGGATGGTGTTAATATTTTGGCAAAGGAATGAGCCTACATATGATCTCACTAAGTCTTAAAAACAACTACCTCATTCCCTTGTTAGCTGCATTTAACCTGTCAAAGGCCACACGTGACTAACTGGAGCTGAGAATGCAGCCCACACCTGTCCACCTCTAAGTCCACACCCTCCCACCTGCAGGTGCTTAGGAAAGCCAGGTCTCAGAACAGGTGGGTACACATATATGGAACTTGTCTTTTGTTTGCATCTTTTGCTTTGCTTTTAATAATGAAGGCATGCCAAGGCACACATTATTATAAACAAAAATCCGAAGTTGAGAAAACAGTGAATAAACCAACATGGCTGGAGTGGACTGTCTGGGGAAGTGAACAAGATGGTACTATGGCAGCAGAAAGAGCAAGTCTTTTAAGGTGGAAAATTTCTGAGAGCAGGCCTTTACAGCCGGAGAGGAGGAAGACTGGTCTACAGCCTGCAAGGCTGCCTGCGGACAAGGCTGGATACTGGATGCATGACGCTACCCAGGTGGAGGGGAGCCTGGGGCCCGTCCTGGTGAGGATGAAGGGCAAAGGACAAGGACAGAGATCTACTGACAAATGGCAACAGGAAGAATGGTGATGAAAAGAAGCACGCAAAGTTAAATCTGGGTCTTGGTTATAGAAAGAAATAGGAATGGAAGTCAATTTTTGTAGTTAGTCCTGATGATGGGATGAATTTGAGAAGATAAATAACTACACAGTTGTCCAGAAGCGGCTGGAAATGCGGCCTGGGCTCAGCAGATGGTCCACCCCACCTGCCAGCCTTTCTCAGCTGGTCCAACAGAGTTAAGCCCTAAGGCATCCACACAGTATGGAACAAATTCACTTTTTTCCTGTAAACTCAGACTGGTAGGTTACACACCATGCGCAGGAAAGGTGAGAAAAGTCACTCAAATCATGTTTGGGGTTCTGTGTTTTAGATGAAGAATTCTACTTGATAAAGGAGAAGAGAAGGCAGAGAGCCTGCTCCCAGAGAGAAGACAGCCTTGTGGTGCACAGAGATTAAACCTGTCACAAGGGCAAGGAGGACGCACGACAGCCACAGCACAGCAGCAGGAGCTGGTAGAAGGGCCAGTGAGGAGGGAAGACACAGAAAGGACATTCCTGTGGGCAGAAAGAATGGCATGAGCAAAGCACAAAGGCCTGGTTAGTCTGGGGGAACAGCAAATGACTGGGGATAGCTGAGAAAGTATGGCACAAGGTGGACGTGGGGAGGTGCAGACAGGAGTTAAGGGCAATATCGTGGTCCTACTGGACACCCCAGGGCTGGTGCTGTATCTCGGCTATGAGCGTTGGCTGGTAACAGAACGCAGCTGTCCCTTTCTCTGCAGCCTTGCCCTCTGTCCCCAGCCAATGGCTGCTGACTGACTGGGGCGCCTCTTGCCTCCAGGTGGGATCACCCTGGGAGAGCAAATGAAGCTCCAAAGCTTCCTGAGGACTCAGATGAGACCACATCTTTGCTCAGCTGCTTCTCCTGCTTCACTTCTCTCTCTCACTCCTTTTTGTCCTGGCAGCTCCCTCAATAAACCAGGAGCCCTTGAATTCCCATTTCAGGCTCTGCTTCTGGAGAACGTGATCTAAGACAGCCGCAGGGTCAACACATGGGAAAATCACAGAAGGTCATGGATGATCACAAGAAGCCCTTGAGGATTTTATTCATGAGGGATCATGAAACACGTGGAAGAAAATCACTGGGGAAGCAGCAGGGATAGCAATGGAAGGGGAGGCGAGTCCGGGATGGCAGGCTGTTGAGGAGCTACCATCACGTTCTAACGGCCCACGCTGGCTGTCTCCGCAAAGATGGCGGAGGCCGGGTGAGAGGAACGGCTTCCAGCCACAGAAATGGCAGGGCTGGAGGTAGATCAGGCGTGGTGAGCAGGCAGGAGGGAAGATAACTCAAGTGACAGGGAGGACTGTGCAGCCCTTTGTAGAGAGAGGTCACAGGAGGAGGGAAATCTGTTGAGATGGTAAGGCCCCACACCTTCTAGAAACCGAAGTGTAGGAAAATGACAGCGGGAGTGTAACTACAACAGTGCGGGAAGGGCTGAGAGAGGAAGGAGACTGCCCAGAAGTGTGGAGTCCGACACCAGCACAGACGCACAGTGTGGTCAGACAGCTGACTCCCTAGGCTGTCTGGCCAAAGCCCATCCATGGTCACCATGACAAAAGTGGTGCATGCAAGCGTACTTGTAAACTTTCTTCTGCCCTCACCCAACAGGGAGGGGGGTTTGGGGGTGCGGAGACAACGGTTTAGTCATAAATGCTCAAAAGTATACCAGTCCAGGTGAGACAGGACACTGAGAAGCTAGGAAAAGTCCTTGGCAAGTGGAATAGGGAAACAGAGACAGACAGCTGAAAACAATGGCCCAGCAATTTACAGCCAGGTGCGGATGGTCACCAGGACCTGGTAGGGGGCAAAAGTGGGAAAACAAGGACCTGGCCCCCAGGGCAACCTTTCTTCCCTGGAGATAGCACCTAGGCCTCAGTTGTATTTCAGCTCCAGGTCCACAAAAGCAGCAATACCAGGTCGGCTATGCCAGAGCCAATTGCAATGACTAACGACCCCCTTGCTCTGTCACTGACCAACCAGAGGGAGCCATGACCCTGAAAGGGCACACCTGGAGAACTGATGAATATTCCACTGAAACCCACCCCTGAAACCTCCCCTAAGACTCCCAAGCCTGCAAAAAAGGGGGAAAAGCCTAAAGACAAAGGACGCAGCATACACCCGCAGGCTCCCATCTGGGGAGGAGTCTGCACCATTCCCTTCTCCCCCCACTTCTTTCCCCACAGGAACGAGTCTCCTTAACTCTAAGGCAATGGGAAGCTGGCAACGTGTCCCAAGCTGACCTCCTGAACCTGTCCCCAAGGTCCCCTTTTCTCTGCCTTCCCAGGGAGCTCAGGCAGCCCAGCCTACGCTCTCCTGCTGCTTCTTCTATACTAAGCCCTTCCTTGTTTTACTGTCCCCAGCTTTAATAAACATATCCTCGCAGTCATCTGGGCACGTGTTGTGAAATCCTTCCCACATGAAGTTAGGAACCCACACGCTACAGCTGGCTCTAGGCAGACCCACTCAGGGCCAGGGGAACACAGGGTTTTAACTGTCATGTGGAACTCCTGTTCCTTCTCCCTTACCGACTGCAGAAGTCGATCTCCTCCCAAGCAGACTGCCATCTTTGTATGATCTAGGTAGCTAATTTCCAACTAGTTTTAGCTTTGGAACTCATTGTTGTTGTTGTTGTTGTTGTTGTTTATTTTAAGTCTGAAAGCAGATTTAGAATCCTAAAATATAACACAGGTAAGAAGTACTCAATTGCTCTCTTGCAGGGTTTCCCTACCTCACGCTACTGACATTTGGGCTGGGTGATTCTTCATTATAGGAGGCTGTCTTGTGCATTACAGGATGTTTTGCAGCATCCCTGGCCTCAGCCCAGTAGATGCCACTAGGATCTCTGGTCCTCCCCCTCTTCCAGCTGTGACAACCAAAAATGTCTCCAGATAATGCCAAATGTCCTCTGGGGGACAAAATCACCCGAACTTTACCTACTGGGATGAAGTCATTACATATATTAAAATTCCAACATTGCTGTATCTTTAAAGTGTTGAAGGTGTAAGAAACAACACAAGCAGAGCCACTTTCAAATGGAATCAGAGCTGCCATCCTAGAGGAGCTGCCTTGCATGTCTTACTCCTCAAACCCTGGGATGTTAAAACAGGGCAAAATAACCTCTGAACTGGGCCTAAAGCAGCACAGTGCTGTATTTTGCTGTGTATAAAGTACACCCACATTTTTGGCCCAAACTTCCAGGAAAAAAAACCTTTCATTTTAATTTTTTACTTAACTTATTTATTTACATTTAGATCCTTGTTTTTATATTAAAAGGAATTTTAGCATTTATTTTTTGAATATACTATGGTACAAGAAATTTTGTATAACAAATAATTACAAAACACAGGAACATATACAAGGTACAAGAAATGTTGTATACTGGTAACAAATTGGTACTACCCATGTATAACACACATCCCTATGGGCAAAAAAGTGTGCATTATACACAGCAAAATACGGTATTCCAAACAACTCTTTGTTCTGACTACTGGGACTGAAAATTAAAGACATTCTTTAGAATTAGCATCATATCACCTCTGGGCCTTTTGGCTAAGATCAAATGCTAGCTAATCTATACCTATCCTTCTTTTCATGTAATTATTCCCTGTCTCATAAATACCTCTTGCCTTCACCTAAATCAAAACACTATTTGGGTTTCTGCCTTAATCAGCACTTCCTGAGTAGCTACCCTTCTGGATCTCAAATAAACGCTGTTGCCTCTTATTTTTGGCCTTTTATTTATAGATTGGCAAAGGTAATTAAACTTAATGCAGCCCTGGCTGGGTGGCTCAGTTGGTTAGAGCATCATCCAGTCCCATAACCAAAGGGTTATGGGTTCAAACCCTGGTCCAAGTGCATATGGGAGGCAGTCGATTGATGCTTCTCTCTAGCATCGATGATTCTCTCTTTCCCTTCCTCTCTCTGTAAAAGCAATGGAAGAACGTCCTCGGGTGAGGATAAAAAACAAGAAAAACTCAGTGCAAAAACTGAAAACTCAAAGACTGGGTTACAAATTGATGACACTTAAGCTCCAGTATCCATGTGGGAACTAACAGACACACACAAGCGTGCATCGCACACGAGCCTGCTGAGACAGAGTACACACATGTGCACATGGGCAGAAGGACAACACTTGTTCCTGGATCCGTACATCTCAAGCAGAGCTCCTTCGACCATCTCATTTCACTCCCACCCCCAAGCAGGGACCCTCCACTGTATGGTAGTTACCTGTTTCTGTTGGTTAGGCAGTGTTTCATTTGCCTTTTAGAAATGTGCAATTTACCCATGATATGAAAACCATAGAGAAAGTGCAGGCAAGAGCACTGGTGCAGGGACCACACCCTGTCATCTCTGACATCTCATAGTATTTGTTTAATTTAATGCACCGATACCTCAACTGCTGTCTCAGTCAGTGATCCCCCAGTCTGACTATGCACAAGAATCACTGGAGGAGGCTGCAACACAGTCAGATTCCCAGACCTCATCCTCAGAATCTCCCATCCAGTGAGGCCAGGTAAGGACACCCAATGTGTCCTGGAAGCAAGTTTTCCCGAGTGATGTGGGTGTGGAGCTTTGAGAAACTCTGCTCTCCAGCAAGCTTCTCACAGTGTAATTATAATAGATTTTAGCCTAAGGATGTTTAGATCCTACAATCTGTGCAAAATTATCAGGACCTGTCTGTCTCCTACAACGAAAAATAAAAGTGTTGCTCTGTGAATGCAACACTCTTGTGTAGTGGGGAGTCTACACTCCACTAATTTTGACCACCAACCAAGATGCAAGCACTTCAGTGACAGTGAGGTACGCTTTTTAATCTGACTTGTAATGAACTGATTGGTCTTCCTCTAATGTTGAGAATACATCATCATTACTACCATTCAGCTGCCTGCTTTTTACATGTTTAAAGGTGTTAAGGCAATTAATTCTGAGTCTCAGGATACAAAAACATTTGCCAAAACTAGATCATATCCAGCATCTACAGATGGTATTTCTCTAAGATTTCATTGAAGTGGCAAAAATGCTAAAAGGGCAGCAACCCTTGCAGGGTCGAATCCAGAGTCCTCTGCCTGCCCCATCTTTCTTACACTCTCCTCCTCCTCCTCACTCCACTTCAGTCTAGAAGGTTTCCTACTGTTCCTCAGACCCCTACCCCCTCCATCCCCACTTCAGGTCTCCACTTGCAGCTTCCTCTGCCTCCTCTAGAAGGCTCCCTTGCTCACCATTTTCATTGTGGTCTTTGTTCAAAAGTCACCCTCCTTGGGAGATTGAGCGGGAAAAACTGGGAAAATTGTAATAGCATAATCAATATAAAATATTTTTTAAAAAGTCACCCTCCTTGACCACCCTTGCAACACAGCATCCCCACTCCTCAAGCCCTGTTATTCATGTTCCTGCTCTGTTTTACTTCAGAGCACGCACTGCTCCTCATACCTATCTGCCTATTGTCTGTTCTCCCCATTTGAAAATTCCTAGAGATGGGACTTGCTCGATTTTGTTCCTTGCTATAACCTCAGAACCTGAAACATAGTACTTAGCATGTAAAAAGCACTTGACAAATACTTGTTGAATGAACTGATGAATGAACAAATAAATGCACTGATCAGTGGCCTGCTAACCCAAGTTCAGCATGGTCCTATCAAATGCAGACATGAGGACAGTACCTTTCCATGCATCCAGATGCCACAACCACCGGGTGTTTATGCAGTGCCCACCTAAAGTCTGGCACATGGAGAACATGGATGTATGTGTGTGGGCTCCACCTGCAGAGCCCCACCTGCCCACCACGGATGAGAATAAGTCTACCAAGACATGATCTGCTTGGGGAGGAGAGGTGGCCGATCTCTCAAAGGAGAAGGGCCAAGAACCCTTTCCTCAATGGCTTTTATTAGGTCTGTTTTACACAGGAATACAGGTAATGCTCATCAATCATTGTCAGGCAGCAAGGATCAATCAACAGATAACATGCAAAGAACTCTGTGGGTTTAATCTGAGTCAGGGTCTGTCAGCTAAAGGACTACAAAACTTTGGGAGACAAACTCATTTCCTGCTCGGACCTTTATCATTTAAATGAGAGCAGTCTTAGCAAAGCAGGTTTCACAGGACTTTATGAATTCTTTCTTAGACCTGATTACCCAGGGAATCTGTCCTATCCAGCACAGACCTGCACCACCCTCTGTCAATGTTTTAGGCTTAAGTGGAGCAGAGCCAGGAAGCCAAGAGATAAGGAAACTTCTCCCAGATGGATTGAGGGCTCAGGCTATGTCAGGATAGCCAGGGGGCAAGGGTCCATCACCCCCTTTTGCTGTAGCCACCAGAGTTCTTCCTTGAGGGCCTTTCATGTGCTTGTGCCTGTCTTAGGTGACCCCTCCCTTGAGGGAATCTTACCCGTCATTGCCTAACCGACCAAGCATTGGGGGCCAGTTATGGATGAAGCAGAAGCAGCGCTCCTGCCAAGGAGATAAGCTTAAGCTTTGTCTCCTTAGTGGCTTACAGTCCGAAGGTTGCTCACTCAGCCTTAGCCGTGGGGGGGTTACAACTCCTGAAACCAGGAAGGGTGGTTCCCAACAGATATGAATCTTTTTCAAACAAGAATCACTGTTGCAGAAGGAGATAAACAAAATCCAATGATTGTCCCAGCCACCACCATGAGGGGAAAAGAGCAACTGGATCTGTTGTTATTGAAGAGAAGAGGAAAGAGATAAAATACTCAGCGATTCCTCTGTTGCCTATTTGACTGTGGCCAAGTAGCCTCTGTGAGAATGTTTGTTAATATATAAAAAGCAGGCTTGGCCAAGAACACTTTTACTGCCCCTTTGTCCACTAAAATTTTGTGTCTCACTTACCAACTTTTCAAAGTAAGAACAGGACACATAGAACTTAGCTTCAGCAGCAGAAAGAAAGAAGGAGCTCCTACCCTTTGTGACAGCATGGATGGAACTGGAGAGCATTATGCTAAGTGAAATAAGCCAGGTGGTGAAAGACAAATACCATATGATCTCACCTTTAACAGGAACCTAAACAACAAAACAAACAAACAAGGAAAATATAACCAAAGACACTGAAATAGAGAACAGGCTGACAGTGACCAGAGGGGAGGGAATTTCAGGGGAAAAGGGGAAGGGTTTACAGGAACAAGTATAAAAGACACATGGACAAAAACTGGGGGGGGGGGGGGGGAAAGGGGGGGGGGGGGGGGGGGGGGGGGGGGGGGGGGCTGGGATGGGAATAAAAGACAGAAAATTGTAACTGAACAACAATTAAAATACAAAAATAAAATAAAATAAAACTTAGCTTCAATGGATGCTAACACTTAACAGCCAGTTAGGAGAGACAAAGAGGAAACTGGAATAAGAAGATAGATTTAAAAAGACAAAAGGGGAACCCTGGCTGGGTGGTTTAGTTGGTTGAACATTGTCCCATGCACTAAAAAGGCTGTGGATTCAATCCCCAGTCAGGGCACATACCTAGGTTGTGGATTTGATCCCCAGTTGGGGCACATACAGGAGACAACACATTGATCTCTCTCTCTCTCTCTCTCTCTCTCTCTCTAATGAATAAACATGTCCCTGGGTAAGGATTTAAAAAAAAAGGGGGAGAGGGGGTGGGACACAAGAGAGGACAAAATGAAGTGGGGTGAAGGACAGGACTTTCTGGCAAAGAGCAAGAAAGGAAAGACAGAAAGGAGGAACTGTTTTGCTACCATTCTTACCATGTTCTAGTCCTTGGGGCCAGACAAGTTTCAGAGGAACTCATCTTTGCAAATTCTGATAAGGAGACCCATCCACAAACCAACCTCAGGCCCCAGCGTGCAGCTCCCCTTTTGAGCCCCAGGGCAGGTCATGGTGGGTAGTCATGGCTGTAACTTCTTTAGTGGAAAGTCTGAAGCCAAGCCTGTCCACTGTTTTTGCACATCTGGTATTTTGAAATACCAGAAATAATACCTTTTGAAGGGTGTTAACCCTCAGGAGAGGATATCATTTCGTAACTATCCTATAATCAAATCCCTGACTTGCTTTCTCCAATCTTCCTTATATCCCCTCCTTAATTTCAAGTGCAAAAAAAAGAAGATGCAAAACTGTTATTCTCCAGAGCATTTGAGATCCTGCTTCCTGGCATGTGTTGTCAGTTTGGCTGAAACAAACTCACAAAAATTCTCTACAGGTTTGGGTGTTTCTTACACTGACATTGATGAAGCGCACTGAATTCATGCACAAACACTCTCGACTGCATTTAAACAGGTTTTTAAAGTCACATTCTGCCTGAAAAGTCTCTTTGGCAGGACAGTTGTAGGTCTGGGCTCCAGGTAAATGTGTGGATCGGAGACGGTCAACCAGAGACCTGAGGACAGCCAGCGGGAGTGAAGTCTCCAGGGACAGCCACTGCCACAGGCGGCTGGAGAAAGAAAGCTTCCTGTCAGGTGAAGCCACACTATCCGTGGTTGTCCACCCTGTTTTCTGCCGACACCAGAGGTAGCAAAGGCAGCTTTGAGGAAAGCTCAGCACGGTGGGGAACGAGCTCAGTACCGACCACAGGAAGGGCAGGCACCGAGCAGCGCCACCACGGCTCTGATGCTCGATGGGCCGCAGCACCATGACCTGGAGGCTTCTGAGATTTTAGACTTTATTTTCTGACATAACCTCAAACTTACGGAAATATTGCAAGGTAGTACAAAGGATTCCTATATAGCCTTCACCCAGACTCCCCAGTCGTTCACATTCAACACATCTGCCCTGTTACCACGTTCTATTATAGAGCCCACATACTAGTTTTTAACCATTTACAAGTTGAAGATACGATATTTATGCCTAAATGTTTTAGGATTCCCTAAAAACAAGGGCATTCCCTTATACAACCACCACAGTATAATGATAAGAATCAGGAAGTTGCTTTTTCTTCGATATTGTTAACTACTCTAAAGACCTAGAGTAGAGAAATACAAACTTCTCTAGTAGTCCCCAAAATGGCCTTAGCTCACAGGCGGCAAACACAAGTCCCGCGGGCCGAATCCGCCCTCCACCTTGTTTTATCTGGCCCAGCACCTTGTTTCTACCCGGCAGCAGCACTGAGCGCTCACTTAACTGTTAAGCAGTAGTTACATTTACACAGCCCTAAAGTTACATTCGGCCCTTTGAAGGCAACCACAAGGCCGAAGAGGCCCCCAGTGAAAATGAGTTTGACGCCCCCGCCTTAAGGCAAAACAGGATCACGTGCAGCATTCAGCTGCCATACCTTCTCAGCCTCCTTTAATCTGGAAAAGTTCCTTTGTCTTTCATGTCCTTGGCATTTTTTGAAAAGTACAGGCCAGTTATTTTACGGAATGCCCCTGAACTGACATCTGTCTGTTTCTTCATGATTAGAATCAAGTTACCCATTTTGGGTAGGAATATCACGGAAGTGCTTCTGTGCCCTTCTTGATATATTTTATCTGGAGGCACATGATGCTGATTTGTCTCAGAATGGGTAGTGTTAAATTTGGTCAACTGGGAAAGTGGTGGAAGGCAGGTTTCGCCACTGTCAAGTTACAATTTTCCCTTTGTAATTAATAAGTAACTTGATGGAAGCTACTTAGAGACTAAGCAAATATCCTGTTCCTCACCAAACCTTCTTGTTTTGCCACCCACTGGTGGATTCTTGCCTGGATAAAGATAAAATTGGGTATGATGTCTTACAAGGTCAAACTTCAGGGGAAAAACTAGGGCTGGTTGCAGTGGTAGCTGATGAGCATCCACGACTCTTCTGTCAGATTTAATTCAAATGACTACAGGTTGTGTTGACTCTTAGATATTACAAAAAAAAAAAAAAAACACACACCCAAAAAACAAAACAAAACAAACAAAAAAAACACCGCCTCTGGATTTGCTTGTGAGAAGAGCCATGAGTATTCATGAATATGCTAGGGTCTCCCATGGTGAGCCACGCCTGCTGGGAACTCAGCCCTTCAGTTTACAAGGTGTCCACTGGCAGCCAAAAGGGACATCCAAGTGCAGCGAGACCTGGCAGATCATCATCCTCACACGGAGGCCCAGTTCTCCAGGGGCAACGATGAGGCTCTCAGCTCCGTGATTCCTGGTCCACTGCGGCACAAGGAGGTGTATCTGAAAACAAAAGCTCTAACCCTCTACCACTTTATACTGAGGCACGACCCAGTTTGGGAATTCTGATTTCACTTATTCTAGAAACACTTTTTAAAACTGTTATCACAAAGTTATAAACTTCAGAAATCATGTAAAAGCAGAGAGAACATTCTAAAATCACACACTGGTTGTTACATGACAGCCCAGCGATACTCACCAGTAACATTCTGGTGTATAGTCCACGGGCCTTTTCTCTGTGCCTATGTGTATTTTATCAGGGCTTGGATCACGCTGTCTATACCAGCCTTCCTCAGGCTGGGCTGCACTGGACAATTACAGAAAAGGATCTCAGTGTCTGTTTTCTTAATTCTCCCAAGGACGGTCTATACTTAGATTCACTCCAGAGGCACAGGAGAGAAGTTATTCATGACATATAATGGCTTCCTTAGAATATGGGCAAAATTCTCTTGTACAGCCCAACTGAGAAGGGCTGGTCTGTTTGTTTTGTTCAACTAATAACCTATTAAATAAGCATTTAATAAACACCTTCCATAACCCAGGCACTGGGCATCTAAAGATAAATAAGACACAACTCCTTTCTTCTTTAAATGAATCATCTAGCCAGGGAGAGCAAAAATACCTAAATACCCCAAATACCGAGTAATGCCTTGACCTGGAGTGCCCTGGGCATGGAACCATTAGGTCCAGCAGAGGAAATCAGGGAGGCTTTGCCAAGGCGATGCTGTGTAAATGGATCCTTAAAGGATGGTCAAGACTGCAGAGACAGAAAGACAGAAGCAGGCATTCTTGGTGGCAGGAAGGGCATGCCAAATGCCCAGAGGTGTGCTCAGGCTGGATCACAGGGGACCTGTGGGAGATGTGGCTAAGAAGGAACCAGGCCCTCCAAACTGGCCCCAAAGGAGGCATCGGGCAGCCCTAAGCAGTTCTTAAGTGGTTCTTAAGGGGGATAGTGAACTCACCCTGGGATGAAGGTGACCCAGGAAAGGGTGGTCCAGGGGCCGCTGAGATCACTGCAGCCGAGGTGAGGGGGCAGCTGAACCAGAGCAGGAGTGGCAAGAAAGGGGCCAAGAGACGTGCAGGAAGAGGACACCACTGAACCTGGTGACTGAACTGGCAGGGACTGTACTTATAGCACCCAGTCAGCTGAGATTGGCCTGTATGATAACAAATTCAGGTCACTAATGGAAAAAGAAAAAAAGAGTGCAAGAAGGCTCCGCATGTGGTCACCGTTCTGAGGTGATTTCACAGCAGAGGCGAGGACCAGAGGAAATAAGATATGATATTGTGGTAAACTGAGGAAACTGCTCATAGAACTGCCCCGCCCCTAGGGCTCCATCCAAGCCCCAACAGAAGGCCCTGGGTAGCAGCTCTGGTAGCGTGGGACCCTGTGATGGCAAATTCTAGGTGCAGGGTGGCAGCCCCATGGAAGCCACAAATAAAGAGAAACCTAGATGTTACCTTTTTAATAAAACAGTTCACTCTTAATTAAACATAAAAAATACAAGTAGTTGGGCTGAATAAATAATCCTTAATAACAGAAAATGAAAGTTAGTAGAATTAACAGTTAACAAGAGCAACTCTGGGACCCAATAGAAGCTGCTCCCAACACAGGGACCTTCCCCCAAACTCAGTGTAACGGGATCCGCAGGGAATGGGATAATGGGAAAGAGTGCATGCAAACCCTAAAATAACTGAGAACCCACGCCCAAAGAGAAAAGGTAGGGGCGTGGGTTCTACAGATATGGGATCATGAAGTGACATCACTAAACAGGACCTCAGTAATAATACTTCTCAGGGAGCACCAGGCTGGTTGATGAGTAAGGGAAGGTGGAGGATTCCATATGCAGTTTATGTGATAATCTGTTAGTCAAAAATCCCATTTGTCCTACAGGAACAGAGGAACCAGACTGGTCATATAAAATCCCAAATCAGTAAGTGGTAATGACCCTAGCAAAAGGACAGTCGCCTGAAACAACCTGGAGTTCGACAGGCCCTGGCAGTTCAGAGAGAGAAGGAGAGGCAGCCATGGCAGAGGAGACAAAAGAACATTTTATTAGGGCACTTTAACCTCAGAACAAGTTAAACATGTCTGAATTCCTAAAGCCAACGACATACATTTAGGTCTGTAGGAGGCATGGCTAAAACATCCAATTTTCCTTTAACCCCCATTGTACATCCCTTTCTCTCTTTGCTTCAAAAAATCAGGGAAACCAGCATTTGGGCAAGCTCCCAAACAGGCATACCTTCATTTACATATCTGGTTTTTAATCAAGCCTGGAGCATGCACCTCATTTAGAAAAAAGTAACATGGACATTAGCAACATTAGAAATAACATTAGTTCATTAGAAATAAAGCAACATGAACAGTCTCTTCTTTCAAAAGCTCTCACAATCTCATTTTAAAAATCAGACAAGTAGATTTATCACCAATGTAATAATTTTCATAGTACTTCTTTTTAACTTATTCCACAAAGAACACAAAGGCGGTGTTAGGAGATGCTTTAGATTTGGGGTGTGTGTGTGTACATGTGCGTCTGGGAAAGAGCTTAGAAAAGGCTTCCCTCAAGAGGAAGAGCAACAAGTGGAAACCTTATTTGAACAAATAAACAAGGAGAACTTCCCCAATCTGGCAAAGGAAACAGACTTCCAGGAAGTCCAGGAAGCTCAGAGTCCCTAAGAAGGTGGACCCAAGGAGGAACACACCAAGGCACATCATCATTACATTAGCCAAGATTAAAATGAAGGAGAGAATTCTAGAAGCAGCGAAGGATAAGGGAACAGTCACCTACAAAGGAGTTCCCATCAGACTGTCAGCTGATTTCTCAAAAGAGACCTTGCAGGCAAGAAGGGGCTGGAAAGAGATATTCCAAGTCATGAAAGGCAAGGACCTACATCCAAGATTGCTCTATCCAGCAAAGCTTTCATTTACAATGGAAGGGCAGATAAAGTGCTTCTCAGATAAGGTCAAGTTCAAGGAGTTCATCATCACCAAGCCCTTATTATATGAAATGTTAAAGGGACTTCTCTAAGAAAAAGAAGATAAAAAATATGACAGTAAAAAGACAGCAAACTCACAGATATTAACAACCACACCTAAAACAAAAGCAAATAAGCAAACAACTAGACCAGGAGCAGAAACACAGAAATGGAGATCACATGGAGGGTTATCAACAGGGGAGCGGGAGGAGGAGAGAGGGAGAAAAGGTACAGAGAATAAGTAGCATAGACGGTGGGTAGAAAATAGTTTAGTTGCATTGTGTTCAGAAATTTTTGTCTCTATAGTACTGATTATTTAAAATATGTTGGAAATTATTTTTACCACCTGGTGTATACTCAATTTTTATAAAAATATAGTCTCCAATAGCTGGGATTATGTTTGCTACATAATCAGTTTGATCAAGTTCATTAATTGTATTGGGTTTTTTAAAATTTTCATATATTGATTTGAGAGAGAGATCTGTTGCTCCACTCATCCATGAATTCATTGGTTGATTCTTGCATGTGACCTGATTGGGGATTGAACCTGCAACCCTGGCATATCAGGATGATGCTCTAACCAACTGAGCTACCTGGCCAGGATTAATTGTGTTGTTTTTTTTAGAATAACTCATTATTGGTCTTTAGTCAACTTATTCTGTCAGTTACCTGAAGAGATATACTAAAATCTCTCAGTATGATGGTTGATTTGTCAACTTTTTTTTGTCATTGTTACAATTTACTTTATATTGTTTGAAGTTGTGTTATTAGATATTCAGAACTTGAGAACTTTTTATCCCTCTGGAAAATTAAAACTTGATCCACTTATTTCAATGTTTTAAATGCAGCTACTTGTACATTTTAAATTATATGTGTGGCTTGGGTTATATTTCCATTTGACAGCTCTAGTCTAGGGGAGGACAAGCAAGAAGCCTGCACCAGCCACCAAGTCCTGGATGGCTAAGGATTTGATTATAAAAAATGACAAGAAATGAGAGGATCATATTAGCGGTCTTGTAAAAGTACCACAGAATGGAGGTGAAGAACAGATAGAAGAGGATGAAAAAGCATAAGCAAATACAAGCAGAAGCCAGGGGGAGAGGAAGGCTAAGGAAGAAGGAACTGTTATGGGTAATGGAAAAACAGCCCTGCTCTGAATATAATACATATAAGCCTTTAATTATGAAAATGACACCTGGCCTTAAAAAAAGACTTTAAGTTCAAAAGACAGAACTGCTATTCCATCAAAGTAGACTTCTGAAATTTAATTTGTTTTCATCAATTTTTCTCTCCTTGAATAAATCAAATCATGATACTTTTCTAAAAATATTTTATTTATTTATTTTTAGAGAGAAGGGAAAGGAGGGAGAAAGAGCGGGAGAGAAACATTGACGTGCAAGAAATATATCCATCTCAGGTGCCCCCAACTAGGGACCTGGCCCACAACCCAGGCATGTGACCTGACTAGGGGTCGAACCAGTGACCTTTTGGTTTTCAGGCCAGCCCTCAGTCCACAGCCAGGACCATATCATGGTATTTAACTACTATGATTCCAGATATTAAAAACTTGAAGGAAAACGGGGAAATTCATGAGTGTAGGAGTTGCTGAACCATCCAATCACTTAATCTTGGATATTTTTCCAAGGCATGTTAAGAGAAGAGTAAAAATGTCTTATATGGCCTCAAAAGACAAAACAAAAATAAGCTTTTCCTTTAGGGCAGCAATTTGCAATCTTTTTTCATGACATGGCACACATAAAATAGTTACTAAAATTCTGCAACACACCGAAAACATATATATTTTTTTGCCCATCTGACAAAAACAATAGGTATCATTTTGATTCATTCACACCAGATGGCTATAGTTGTGTTGGCTGTTATCAGTTCTTTTATTTGACAATCGAAGAGAAAAGAGGTCAATGCCCCTGACTAAATAGTCAGATTTTGCATGTTTTAAAAATTCTTGCAGTACACCAGCTGAAAAACCTCTAGGATGCAGGGGAATTCTTAAGTAAAAACCCAGAGCTGCAAGGAAGGCAGGTCAGAGAAGTAGAAAGTAGAAGCACAAAGTATAGAAAGTACAACATTATAAAAGCTAAGTAAGAAGCAGGGGAGTTGGGACAAAGCAAAGCAGTTTGGCCAGAGAAATCTTCCCTGGAGACAGGGGACTCTTGGAGCTTAAAGGGTTCCCACAGATGAGCCTGTCCCACAACATGACTCAGGGGAGACTGGGGCCTAGAGATGACTGCACTTGCCCAGAACAAATAGGGCGCAGCCAGGTAGAATCCGATGTTGAGTCCTGGTCCAACTCCTGCCTCAGCCTCCTTGGTGAAAAGATGCAGCGAAAAGTGACATTGCACTCATCGGCTAGTAGTGAGAAACTACCAACACAGTTATTCCAAAATTGGAAAATAGCTTTGTCTGTAGCTCTGAAAGTTAAGCATACATGCACTCACGACCCAGCAATCACTCCTTTGAATGCCCCATCAGAAATGCATGCATATGTATACCAAAGACCAGTAAAACAACAGTCACAGCAGCATTTGCAAAAGCCAAATACTGAAAACTGCCCAAATGTCCATCTACAGTGCACAGATAAATATGTGGTATATTATTCACCCAGTGGCCAAATCAGAGAGTGAACACACTACGATAGAAACCTAACTAGTGAGGAAAGAAAACAAACACTTGGTTGGATTCCATTTATACAAGCACAGGAAGCCAAGTGGGATAACCCTCAAGGAGGCAGTGACTGGAAGGGAATGTAAGGGCACAAAATTTTTCCCTTCCTCCCCTCTAGGCTCTTTGGCTGGCCTAATAGTTAAACTGACATAAGATGGAGTGATAAAACAAATTTAATACATACATAGGGGAGCCCCATAAATATATGAAGACTGAAACATCAGCCAGGTAATTGGTAACATCCTCTTTCTATCGTTAATTCACCTCCCAAGAACCAACTTGCTAGATAAACACCCCTCATTGCTGCCCAATAGCCCAGCAAGGAAAGAGGGAAGACCTAGAGGAGGCAAATCAAAGAACAAAGGGTTTGTTCTTATTCTGCCTTGAATATATCCTTAGAATTCAATACCAATCTATTTTGATCACATGCGACAATTTGGTAGTTTGTACCAAAATTGTAAGCATTTTCAAAAAAGGCATAAATGTAAGTTTTTTAGAATTTATGCCTGTTAGCCCTCTCTTTCTCTTTTCCATAAAGCTTTCATTCCTTCTTATTTCACCCATTTCTCTTATTGCCTAGAGGAAGAAACGGCTACTAATCACAAGCGAGGTTCATTTCATCTCACAGGACCAGCAGCACTCATATTATGGAGAGACATATAAAAAGACCCATGACATTTGGTTACAGCGCTCCCGCTCTGGCAGCTCACAGCAGCAGCCTCTGCTTGCACTGGTTGGAATTCAGGTGATCTCCAGATCTCCAGGAGAGATACAGGACATTCTTCATAGCTGTCAGTCTTGCCACATTACACAAGTGAAATCACAACCCATCCTGTTTTTGAGTCCGTTCTCTTCACTCAACAGACACCGATTCCTCTTCCACAGCCTCAGGACAAGCATCCTTCTGTGGAACAGGATTAGCAGTCACAAGCCCAGAGGGCAGGCGGTCAGTCTCTTTCCTCCTTATAACCCCAACGCCCAGCCCAGCCCAGCACCGTGCTTGTCACGAAGAGCAGGCAACCCAAAGGTGCCAGATAAAGCATAGCACGCAATTTGCTCTTTTAAATGTACTATACCTAATTAAGCAGAGGTCATATAACACATAAACTAAGACATACGGCCATAAAATCAGTCTTTCAAGTCAGCTAGTGATTCTGCAGGATCTTCTACACCCCTAAACACATTTTGCGGCCAGAACCACGGAGCTCTGAAAGGGATCTCAGCAATGAGCAAATCAAGCCCCCCAGCAGACCAGGAGACCGAGCCCCACAGAGGCAGAGGTGTTGGCCAAGGTCACCTGGCTGGTATGGGGTAGGGGTGGGAACCCGGCCTCTCCCTATTTGCCCATCTCCTCGGAGATGCTCTCCGAAAACCTTGTGTTACTTAATGCACGAAAGGCACATAATAAATGCATGCCTAGGAGGTCAAGTCACTGCCTACAATTCAGAAGAAACCAAAGGTCACTAAAACATGTCTCCTCCGCAGGGCTGGGCACAGAGTGGAGGCAAGAAAGGCCACTGGGGAATTTCTACCTGCAGATATCACACACTAAGCCCTCCTGATGGATGCAAGGGTCAGTTTCTCAAGAGCTGCTAGTTACCTTCTAAACGGGCCCCCAACTCCGTCCCTGGGCAATGAGTTAACTCGGCTATGCTTGGCTTGGAAGCTTCCAGCAATGAATTAAACCCCGAGACGCTGTAGAAAATTGGGGGTTAAAGGCCATTGCAGCTGGACAAGACACCCCCACTGTTCATCCCTGCGCCTCCTCCGCCTCCACACTTGCGCGGGCCGCAGCGCCCCACGCCCGTCCACGCGGGCCCGAGGCCACGACTCTCAGCCCGCATCCCTGCAAAGCGTCTAGGGGCGCCGTGCCCTGGGCGCTACCCGTGGGGGCTGGGGCGAAGCCACCAGGCACTACTAGGCAGAGGCTAGGAAGGATCGCCATCGCCGCCCCCAGCCCGCGGGCCCCCGCTGAGCCGAGGGGGGCTGCGCCACGTACCTCGGCCGGCAGGTGCCGCAGCCACTGCCTTGGTTCGCGGCTGCAGAGGGCGCCGCTCCACGCTGCCTGCCTCCTTCATCCGCATACTAGGGAGGGGGCGCCGACCAACAGCCAGCCAGCCCAGGGCCCAGCGCACCCAACCGCCCCCAACACCCCACTCGCGCCCATTCAGTCTGGACCCTCTGCTCCCCAGCGCGGATGCGGAGGAGGGGCGTGAGGGCGGGACCGTGAATCACGAGGACATGAAAGACCAGTTGGAATGCTTGAAGGCTACAGCGGCGGCCCCGCCCCTAGGACACGCAGTCCCTCCACCCAGCAGGGTTGAGGGAGCCGGGCGCCCCTGGATGGTCTCATCCAGGGTGGCTTGCGTGCTGGGGTGGGGGTTCCAGGAACCCCCTGCTTGCTCGAACTCTGCGTGCCGTTAGATGGTGGAAGAAACTAAAGGTGTTTTCAGACTGGTCATAGGCTTTTACTGCACAGAGGACTCGGTGCGGGGCCAGTCAATGAAGGGGCTTTCCGTGGCCCTTTTACTCGCCACCACAGCATCGGAGACTGGCACTGGCTCTGATCTCCTGGGGCCCTCCAGGCCAGTGTGAAGGCAGCCTGAGCGTGTCTGGCAACTTGTGGAACAGCCTTATGTTGCTCCACGTGTAGGATAAGAGAGAACGTGCTGATTATCCGCAAGTTTTACAGGTAGGAAACGGAGGCCCAGAGAGCAGGAGTCGCCCCAAATCATTCAGTGGCAGACCGATCAGAACCTGTACTCGGAGCCCCCACTTCCATACCTCTGGAATCCCCTTTAATTCTAAAATTAAAAAAAAAAAAAAAAAACCCAAAACGTAAATATTAGTGAATCCTAAAACTGAGAAGTTAAATTTTGTTGACTCTTGAGTGAAGCTGGTCTGCTTTCAGAATTTCCTTTCAGATTAATGAACTCAGATCGATGTCATGGTTATGTGCTTGTGACACCACTCTCTGTTTGAAAGGACGAGTCTAGATTTTGAGCCAAATATATTTGTGTAAAGCGAGACTCTTGTCACACATCGCAAAGGCTTCTCCAGGTCTGCCCATCTCCCAACCGGGTTTGAAGATGTCTGTGTTTTTCTCTGGGGTCAGGAGTTCTGGAATAAAAAATTGCATCTGGGTAACAAAGGTCAGGAGGCAAGTCTTCAAAAGGAAAGGGTAGCGAGACTGCTTTCATGTCTCCCAAAGAGATTTTGCCATAAAAATATCTCTGAATTATTCTAACTCAAGAACACGAGCATTTGGGGCCGGGTGGGGGCGGGGGGAATGGAGGAAAAGCTGTCACTGGGAGATCTAATCCAGAAGGTTGGCCAAGGCCAGCCAGGCAGAACAGCTGCCTGGTTCAGTGACAACTGCAAGGACAATGCTGAGCACCTCACCCTGTCTGTCTTGGAGACCAGCCTGAGGCTTGCCTGCTTGATTAGATGCTTTACTTCTCTTCGCCTCAGCTACTCTTTCCCTTTTCTCCCAGATGCTCCTTGTCCATAGAAACAGGCCCTGGAAGCATTTTGGCTTGCTTGGGGGTCAGCAGGACCCTAGCTTGAAAGAGTGGGTGTAAGGTGGTGTTGAGGAGGAATTGGAGCTTGAAGCTGCCTCCTTTCTCAGCCTACTAGGACAGCTATTTAGCTTACTCTGTACGCACTACCTCATTCAACCCGGCCACATTTGGTGGGGAGACAGGCTGACCCACTTGTGCAACAAAATAAGCCCTGCCACAAAACATCCTTTTATTGGCCTCAGAGCCATCTTGAGCTACTGTTCCGGATTAAGGCAAAGATCCTCAAACAGAGGATTAGGATCCCCCACCAGATATCAAAGCCTCCCCTGCAATCTCTTCATGTCAGTGATTGGTATTTAAAAAGTTTCTGGACCCTGCTAGCAAAGAGACTGTAAATGCAGGACAGCAACCATGATTTTTGTAGTTCTTTAGATCCTTATGCTCATTACTTTGGTCATTCTGTTAGCAGGCATTTGGTTGTCCTCAGCATCCACCCTACCCTTCCCTTCTTAGGCGAGCTTGCCCCACTTGGCTCCATGAGTGGGGTTGAATCAGTCTAAGTCAGTGGTTCTCAGAGTATGGTCCGTGGACACCTGGTGGTCCCTGAGGACCTTTCAGGGACTCTCTAAAGTCAAAATTATTTCACAATAATCTAAGGCATTACTTACCTTTCTCACTGATGGCTCAAAACCAAAAATGTGCAAAACTTCCGGTGCCTTCACAAATCAAGGTAGTGGCCCCAAAGCATACTACCAACTGTCTACCACCACATACTCATGGTAAAAAAAAAAAATGCAGTTTCACTTAAGAATGTTCTTGATAGAGTAGTAAAAATTATTAACTTTATCAAAATCTCAATGATTGAATATGCATCTTTGTAATAAATGACAAAATAAAAACTGCACATAAAACACCCCTGCTACAAACTAAAGTATGATAACTGCCTAAGGGGAAGCACTTATACAACCATTTGTTGAGTGGGATTTGAACCTGCGCAGGCAGACCCCGTTGGATTTCGAGTCCAACGCCTTAACCACTCTGCCATCACAGCCATGTCACTTGTATGATCATTTGCACTGCAAGCTGGACTAGCTGTTTGTTTTATTTCATGGAACGCTGTTTTTACTTGAGAAAATAACTGACAAATTATGATTATTTCATCTGGGATATTTGGTGTACATTTTCTTGAAAATGAACTAAGTGAGCCTGTCCAATGAAAACAATTGACTGTTGCCAATAATGAAAAAATTCCAGTTTTCAAAAGAAATTTTGGATTTTAGAAAACTTGTATCATTATGAGCTTGACAGCTTCTCAGTATCTAAGGATACTTCTGATGGGATCAACGGTGATATTAATGAATGTGACTTTTGGATATTGGATAAGGTATAATGTGTCAACATTTGGAAAATCTGCATTTACCCAGTGAATCAATGTTTTCTAAATGGCTAATGCATGATGTTACAAAATCATTAATTTTATATGTAAGGCAGATCATGAATTTTAATTTAACAACATGAAAAGTTTATAGATAAGGTTTCAGATTCCATAGTGCAAAATGCCTTTAAGAAATTATCTCTTGGAGAGTTTTGGTGTAATATCAAAAAAGAATATCCACATTTTTTTTAAAAAGCTATTAAAATACTCCTCTCTCTTCCAGTTACATATTGGTGTGAAGCAGATTTTCTTCATTTACTTTAACCAAAAAAAACCCCAAACAAACACCCAGCTATGGGTTGAATGCAGAAACAGACATAAAAATCCAGCTGTCTTCTACTAACCCAATCTTAAAGAGAAATTAATTTCTAATTTGGCAAATATCAATAGATAAGACTTCAATTAAAAAGATTCTTGGGGGTCCTCAGTAATTTTTGGAAGTGTTAAGGGGTCCGAAGACCAGAACTTGAGACTTGCTGGTGTAAGCCACCCAGCGCTGTTTCACCTTCTTCGCCTCCAGGACTGGTTCATGGGTAGCTATAGGAATCAGACTGATCCAAGCAGAGGGAATCTCAGGAATTTATTGGCTGGTGGGGGGAGAGATGCTTTCCTTTCCTGCTAGACAGGAGCAAGGCAGTAAGTAGCCTTGGAAGCTGCTGAGGCCGCTAGTTTAGACTATAGGAGAATTACTCTAGGAAAAGAGTGGTGCTATGGGAAGCAGAGAGAGAGGTTAGAAAGAAACCATTTTCTTTCTACTTTTTTGAGCCACTATATCCAAACACCCTGCAGCCCATTCTAACTGCTTGCTATATATACACATTCCAATTTTATGAGCCAATGAAATCCACTGTAGGTTATGTAGGTTAGACTAGTTAACCTCAGGTGCCCCAACTGATGCATTATGTACCTGTTTGTGCTTATTTTTACCTAAACAAGTACCTAATGTCTCAGATAATATACTATTTAGGGTTTACTCATTCAGCTGTTATCATTAAAACACAAGTTAGCTTCTAAAGTAAAGTTAGGAGGCAGAGCAGGGTCTCTGAGGAAAGGAACCTAGCAGAGACAAGTGGGATCCAAAGTGCTAACAACATTTTTGAGAGCAATAAAGAACACTGGTATGTGATATTGAATAGCAAGATTATAGCAGATTTTTAATTTCCTTTGCTTTTTATATATTATTCAAATTGGGCAACATGAGCACATATTATTTTATTTTATGGAAAAACTGGAACTATAGTTATTTTTTAAAAGATTTTATTTATTTAGCCCTTGCTGGTGTAGCTCAGTGGATTGAGTGTGGGCTGCAAACCAAAGGGTTGCCGGTTTGATTCCCAGTCAGGGCACATGCCTGGGTTGCAAGCTAGGTCCCCAGTGGGGGCCACATGAGAGGCAACTGCACATTGCTGTTTCTTCCTCTCTTCCCCTCTCTCTAAAAATAAATGAATAAAATCTTGAATAAAATCTTTTTAAAAAAGATTTTATTTATTTATTTTAGAGAGGGGAAGGGAGGGAGAAAGAGAGAGAGAGAAACATCAGTGTGTGGTTGCAGGCTGGCACTCAATCCACTGAGCCACATCAGCCAGGGCTATATTGTTATTTTTTTAATAGTCCACTGAATGGGCTCAGAGGGCAGGTTGGGATTGGGATATGCTGAGAGAATTCTTGGGCTAAAATTGCTAGCAGGAAGGAAAGATCTGTAAAGAGTGCAGATGGGCCCAGAAAACAAAATTCCTTTCATTTACAGTTTGCCAAGAGTCATCCTCAGTCCTGGCTGGTGTTGCTCAGAGGACTGAGTGCCAGCCTGCAAACCAAAGGGCTGCTTCTCAGGCTAGGGCACATGCCTTGGTTGCAGGCAAGGTCCCCAGTCGGGGGTGCGTGAGCGGCAACCACACACTGATGTTTCCCTCTCTTTCTCCCTCCTTCCCCTCTCTCTCTAGAAATAAATAAATAAAATATTTTTAAAAGAGTAAACCTCAAAGATTCAAGTTAATAAGCAAGAATCCCTAAGGGTTAAGGAATCATTAAGTGTGCCTCAACCAAATCAACAGTAATAGTTGCAGTTTGAAACAAAAGAAAGAGAGGGAGAGGGAGGCCAATGTGCAGATTATGTCAGCACTGGAAAAGGCTTCAGATATAATATTAAGTGAAAACAAAAAATAGGACAGAGATTATATGCAAGCTTCTATCATGTGGCCCAAACCTGGAAGAGAGCTTGAAAAAATGAAACAGTTGTGGTGTTAGGATGGTGGGATCATGAGTAATCCTTTCTTCCTTTTAAAGAAATGTCCTTTCGTGTTGTTATACTATTTTTGTTACAATAAATAAAAATGAGACGAATCATTGGTTCAAATTACTGAGGTCTTGGAGTCCTTTCCAGATGGACTATTTCTTTGAGACAGCCAAATGACTCTCATCTGACACCAAGACAAAAGTTGTGATTTCCCCAGGACCTGTCATTTTCAAGCTGCTAGGGGTGATGCTAATGTGACTATTTTATAGGTGGCCAAAGGAAGGAAAAGAGGACTGAGGCTGTTTGTAAAGTAGGGGATCAGGAATCCCTGGCCCTCTACCACCACCTCGCTGTGGGGGCTCTGGCTGAGCCATGGTCTCCATCTTTTTCTGCTGGTGGGCTTCACCTTTGGCTCAGCTCCCGTTCTCATCTTCCCGAGATGCTGTCTTCCCTTCAGAACCCAAGGGGGCTGGAGCACAGCTGCAGCCAACAGAACACAGACTCTGTCTGCCGCCCCAAAGCACAGAGGAAGTCAATCAATCCCTTGAGGTTTTTCTAGGAATGTTTCCTGTGAGCAGTCACGGGAGAAGCAGGAGTAAAACAAACGAGGAGGAGAAAGAGACAAAAACATCAGGCAGGGAAGGCTTGCTCTTGGCAGAAGGAGGCTCAGATGGAAGAAACAGTTCCACGCAGATGAAATTCTTTTGGAAGCCGTGGGGCAAGTCTTCAAACGTGCAAATTCAGGCCCTCATTCTGTCCATTATGTCAAATTACACAAACATTTGTTGAGTGCCTATTATGTGCCAGGTATTATGCTAAGTGCTTTGCATAAATTAATTCATTGTTATCTTGAAAACGCCCATTAGAGACCAGCTCTTCTTATTCCCACGTCTTATCTAATGAAGGTGAGGCTTGCAAAAGCTTCAGAAAATGAAGTAAACTGCCCAAGTTCTTATGGCTAAGAAGTAGCAAAGCCAGGATTTGAATCTAGGCCATCATACTCTAGAGCCCACATAAGACATGGTCCTTGCCCTGAAGGACCAAATGGTCTAACTGAAGATAAGGATATCTTAAAACAAATTAACAAAGAAAACCAGTGACATGATGAGGTGTAGGAAAACTATTAATTAACAAAGAGCCATGGAAACTCCTCAGAGCTCAGGGACACTTCTTAGAGGGAGGTAGAAATCAATTTTGACCAAGAACTGCAAGACAAACAAAAACCTTATTTGGTGGTCTTTTTTTTTTTTTTTTTTTTTTAGGAATTGCAATCCAGGAGACACAGATTTCAGTAGAAAACCAACTATGTTCCAAGGGGAAAAGAAAGAGACACAGTGTGTAAAGACAGAAAAAGGTGGGGCTATCAAAAGGATTGTAAGTTGGCTTATAATGCTTCAAACCCAGTACTAGTGGAAGTCAGCCTTGGCTCACAGCATAACCACTCCCAGGGGCCTCCAATCCACCCACAGACAACTACCAACCACTCAGCCTGAGTGTCAACCCCATCCACTAACTTGCAAATAGCAAGCAAGGCTCAACTGCAATAAGAGAGCACATACAATGTACACAAGGGACACCACTGGAGCACCTGATTCAGGTGAACAGGGAGCCTGCACCACTGGGCTCAACAGGACACCTACTACATAAGGCCACTCTGCCAAGACTGGAAGATGTAGCAGCTCTACCTAATACACAGAAACAAACACTGGGAGGCAGCCAAAATGAGGATACAAAGAAACATGTCCAAAATGAAAGAATGATACAAAACTCCAGAAAAAGAACTAAACAAAATGGAGGCAAGCAAACTACCAGCTGCAGAATTCAAAACACTGGTTATAAGTATGCTCAAGGAACTTAGTGAGAACTTCAAAAAAGAGATAGTAAGGCATAAAAAAGGACATAGAAACCATAAAGAAGAACCAGTCAGAAGAGAAAACTATAATAACTAAAATGAAGAACACACTAGAAGAAATCAACATCAGATGAGATGAAGCAGAGGATCAAATCAGCAATTTGTAAGATGAGGTAGCAGACAGCATATATCAGAACAGTAAAAAGAAGAAAGAATCCAAAAATAAATGAAGATAGTTTAAGGGACCTCTGGGACAATATAAAGTGTAACAAAAGTTGTATCATAGTGAATGTACAACTAGTCCCTTGCTGAGCATACTTTGTTGTATTCAGCTGTCTTCCTGTCAGCCAGCCTGTCAATGTTACATTATTTATGGTACCAGTTGATAAAAGGAGTAAGTTATACAAACAGTTTCCTTGGTTTTGTTATCAGACATCATATTAAACTACAAAATTCCATTAACTTCCACTTTTCTCTAGAAAATAAAACAAAACCAAGAGTATTTGTTTCTAGATAACTAACAATATTAAATGAGCTCTTGGCTTCTTAAGAATTGTCTAAACTGATTTATATTCTGTGATATTGTATCAGTTTCAAAGGCCCATGGTGCTCAGCTTTAGATTTATCCCATATGCTATATTGCTTAATATTGGACTTATGTAACTGATTTACTGCACAGTATTGAATTGGCGTCCTTTGCACAGTTAGCAGTAAATAAAAATTAGCATTTAAAATTGCAAAAAAAAAAAAAAAAGTTGTATCACAGGACTACTGAAAGAAGAGGAACAAGGGTTTGAGAAACTATGTGAAGAAATAACAACTGAAAACTTTCCTACCCTAGTGTCAGAAATAGGCACACAAATCCAGGAGGTGTAGAGAGTCCCAAACAAGATGAACCCAAAGAGGCCCAAACCAAGACACATCATAATTAAAATGCCAAAGGTTAAGGACAAAAAGAATCTTAAAAGCACTAAGAGAAAAGCAATTAGTTATCTACAAGGGAGTCCCCATAAGATTGTCAGTTAATTTCTCAATAGAAACTTTGTAGGCCAGAAAGAATTGGCATGAAATATTCAAAGTGATGAAAAGACAAGACATACTATCCAGCAAGGCTATCATTTAAAATTGAAGAAGAAATAAAGAGCTTCACAGACGAGAAAAACTAAAGGAGTTCATCACTGACAAATCAGTATTACAAGAAATGTTAAAGGAAATTCTTTAAGAAAAAGCAAAAAAGAACATAAATATGAATGGTAAAATGGAAATAACTACATATCTATCAACAATTATTTTAAATGCAAATGAATTAAATGCTTCAATCAAAAGACATATGGTGGCTGAAGGGATAATAAACAAGACTCTTACATATGCTTTCTACAAAAGACTCAGTTCAGATCAAAAGACACACACGGATGTAAAGTGAAGTATGAAAAAAGATATTTCATGCAAAATGGAAATTTATAAAAAAGTTGGAGTAGCAATACTTAGACAAAAATAGAGTTTAAAACAAAGGCCATAATAAGAGACAAAGAAGTACATTTCATAATGATAAAATAAATGATCCATCCAAAAGGAGGATATAATCCTTGTAAACATTTATGCACCCAACATAGAAGCACCTAAATATATAAAGCAAATATTGATGAACGTAAAGAGAAAGATTGACAGCAATACAGTCAGTAAGGACATTAACACCCCATTGTCATCAATGAATAGACCTTCCAGACAGAAAATCAACAAAGAAGTAGCAGCCTTAAATGACAAATTAGACAAGATGGATTTAATTGATTTTTTTAGAGCACTTTACCCCAAAGCATCAGCACATACATTCTTTTCAAGGATACATGGCACATTTTCCAGGATAGACAACATTTTAGGGCACAAAACAAATCTCAATGCATTTAAGAAGATTGAAATCATATCAAGCATCTTCTTCAAACACAATGGTATGAAACTGGAAACCAATTACAAGAGAAAAACCTGAAAAACAAACAAACACATGGAGGCTAAATAGCATGCTACTAAACAATGAATGGGTTAACAAAGAGATCAAGGAAGAAAGCGAAGGATACTTTGAAGCAAATAAAAATGAAAACACAGTGACTCAAAATCTATGGGACACAGCAAAAGCCATTCTAAGAGGGAAATTCATAGCAATACAGGCCTACATCAAGAAACAAGAAGAGTCTCAAATAAACAATTTAATCATATACCTAATAGAACTAGAAAAAGAAAGCCCAAAGTGAGGAGAAGGAAGAAAATAATAAAGATTAGAGCTGAAATAAACAAAATAGCCTAAAAAAGTAATAACAAAAGATCAGTGAAATCAAGATCTGGTTCTTTGAAAAGATAAACAAAATAAAAAAGCTTTTAACCAGACTCATCAAGAAAAAAGGAGCAATGACTCAAATAAATAAAATTAGAAATGAGAGAGGAAATTGGCAACTGCCACCACAGAAATATAAAATACTATAAGAAAATACTACAACTATATGTGAACAAATTGGACAATCTGGAAGAAGTGAATAAATTCCTTGAAACATAGTCTTCAAAGACTGAATCAAGAAGAAACAGAAAATCTGAACAAATTACTGCTAACAAAATCGAATCAGTAATCAAAAAACTTCCAAAACACAAAAGTCCTGGACCGGATAGCTTCACAGGTAAGTTTTACCAAACATTCAAAGAAGAATTAACACCTATCCTTCTCAAAATATTCCAAAAAATTGAAAGGAAGGAAGAGCTCCCAAACTCATTTACAAGGCCAGTGTTACCCTGATTCCAAAACCAGACAAAGACATTACAAAGAAAAATTGTACAAGAACAACAATTAAAATAAATTTAAAAAAATAAATAGAAAAAAGAAAAGAAAATTATAGACCAATATTCCTGATGAATATAGGTGCAAAAATTCTCAACAAAATATTAGTAAACTGGATTCAGCAATACATTAAAAGATTATATACCATGATCAAGTGAGATTTATTACTGGAATGCAAGTTTGGTTCATTATTTGCAAGTCAATTAATGTGATACACTACAAAAACAAAATGAAAAATAAAAAATGATATGATCATATCCATAGATGCAGAAACAGCATTTGACAAAATCCAGTTTCCATTTATGATAAAAACTCTCAGCAAAGTGGGTATAGAGGGAACATACTACAACATAATAAAGGCCATGTTGACAAAGCCACAGCTAACATTACATGAAACAGGGAGTGGCTAAAAACATTTTCCTTAAGATCAGGAACAAGACAAGGATGTCCATTTACTATTTTTATTCAACATTGCGTTGAAAGTCCTAGCCACAGAAATCAGACTAAGTAAATAAATAAATAAATGTCATCCAAGTTGGAAATGAAGATGTAAAACTGTCATTATTTGCACATGACATGATACTATATAGAAAGAACCCTAAAGATTCCACAAAAAATTTCTAACTGGTAAATAAATTCATTAAAGTAGGATATAAAATTAATACTCAGATAGGTTGCATTTTATTACAACAATAACAAACTATCAGAGAGAAAAATTTAGAAAACAATTCCATTTACAATTGCATCAAAAAATAAAATACCTAGGAATAAATGTAACCAAGGAGGTGAATGACCTGCACTCAAAATATTATAAGACATCAAAGAAAGAAACTGAAGGCGATACAAATAAATAGAAGCATATACCTGCTCATGGATAGAAAAATTTAACATCATTGCAATGTCCATACTGCCCAAAGCAATGTATAGATTTAATCCCTATCAAAACACCAATGGCTCCTGGCTAGGTGGTGTACTTTCTTGGAATGTTGTCCTGATATGCCAAGATTGTGTGTTCAATCACCAGTCAGGGCACATGCAAGAATCAACAAATGAATACATGAATAAATGGAATGACAGATTGATGTCTCTCTCTCTCTCTCAGTGAAAAAAATACCAATGTTACAGAGCAAACAGAAGGTTCTTGAGACTGGCAAAACACTTCCAAAGTCTCACTTTCTCGAACCTGAGGGGTCAGTCTTCCAACGGGCAATTAAGATCCCGGACAAGCCCCCAAAACTGTTACTGAGCAACAGAAAGGGTCCGTTATTGTCTGCCGCCTTATAGAAAGATGTCTCTCAAAGCCAGAGATTTGTGAAAAGGAACGGAAATGTTTATTAATGTTATACAGAGTCAAAGTAGCAACCTAATGTCTCCATTAATATATCACAGTCCTTTAGGATACCCAGATATCCACAGTGCTTCCTATCTCCCTCTGCCCTAAGTCAGGGTACCGTACTTGCAAGGAAGAGAAGCAAACGTCTGGGATCCAGGCTCTTGACACCGTCAGCTGTGTCGTCTTCCAGGCAGGATCTCTGGTTAATCTGAAGCCATGTGGCACCTTCTCATGGCCCACTGGCAAGAGTTCTTTCACCCTTCTTCCAGGCAGTCTCTCTTGCTCCCAGGCCACGCAGCCAAAGGAAGCACCCCAAAGCCGCGTGGTCCTTCTTCTACCAACGCTGTGGGGAAGGGGTCCCCACTGTG